>RSEF01000003.1:81753538-81802257 GCA_003993805.1 Himantopus leucocephalus | reverse complement strand
CTTGCCTGTGAGAATGATGTGGGAGACAGTGTCAAAAGCCTTGGTGAAGTCAGCAGATGAAATCATAGAAAGGAGGAACTGGAAGTCAATCCTAGCAAATTCAGATGGGGATAGGGGAGGGGTGTCAAATAATCATCTATTCCAAAACTCTATCCTAAAGAATGGTAAGCTGGCAGGATAATTTTGAACTCTAAGTCTGTCCTGCACTGTGCTTGCCGCTTCTCCCACTTTGGTATCTACATGCATTCATGCAGAAAATAAGACACCAACTCCTGCTCTCTGATTACAATTTTACAAGCAGATTTTCACCAAACATTTAGTAGTTTATTCTAGATCACATTTATCCAGATTGTATATGCAACTAGTATGTCAAAAAAGGTCTAACTTAGGATGTTGAAATAGTGGATGTCTCCTCATTCTGCCATGCCCAATATAGAAAGGGCTGAAGGTGTGGGGAGAACATGGAGAGAAATTTATGGCAGGTAGATGTATCACCAGAAGGAGAAATGAAAGTCGCACAGTGAAATCAAAGAAACACAAAAAAACTGACCTTTCAAGTCAGTATTTTGTGATTTCAAGATACACTGGAAGTTCATTTCACTCTGCTGCAAGATTTTAGTCCAGATTGTTTCATCGAATCGTGAACCTGACTGCAACATCCCTCCTTAATTATTTTAATGGCAAAAATTCCTCTCCTTCATTCCCAGACACCATGCACCTCTTTAATTCTCTTGCATTTCCATTAAAAAACAAAGGCCCTGAACCTCAGCAGGTGGTAGAGAAAGCCACTAGGGCAGCAGCAGATTAAAGTCCATTGGAAAGCATCTGTTCCTCTACCTGCCCCTCTAAGGACTCAACCTTGGGCTCTGCCAGTTAGCCAGCTATTTATTTTTTTATGATGTTAAATTCATGCTTAGAGGGCCTTACTACCTGTCCCTCTTTTGCCTTTCCCCCCTCCCCAGAACCATGAGGAAATCTGCTGCCCCTTCACCTTCAGTCCCTTTCTTGCAAGTGTCAGCTTTGTCAATCACAGAGATGATCCAGCTCATGAAAATGTGTGACAGCAACCAGAGTTTCTGCTCTGACCTTCAGCTCTGCCCTCTGCTGTGACAAACAAGTTTCATTTGCCACTCTGAGAAACCTGTTTATTTCCAGCAAAATAAAACTTCTTGCTTCCTAGGAGAAAGAAAAAAAAAATTATCTCCAGCTGAGGAAGCGCAATAATTTCCTGATTTTACTTCGCTTTTTATTTGGGTCTAGGTACAACTGCGTTATATACCAGAAATATCTATATGAATCATTAAAATTGGAGCAGGAAATCTATCCTTCAATTAGTTTTCATCTCTGGTTTGTTGGGGGTGGGCGTTTTCATACAGAGAACGTACAGTGCAGAGCTGGTTACAACCAGCAACAAAGGAATGGATTTTCAAATAAAAAAGGTACTATCTTTTCTTTGATACACTTGTGCAGGATCTTGTTTTTTGCCATCCATGAGCACTCAAATGATATCTGCATATTTTGTAAATATCCTGCAAGTGAATATTGTTATTACACATGATTACGTGTCCAAAATTCCTGCTGAAATCTGTATGAGTTAGAGGATAGTGGATGTGGATGGCTATTATACAGCGCTGTAGGATGAAAGTTTCAAAGTGTCCAAATGATTCAACAGCTGAGGGCTAGACCCACCATCTGAAACAGACATGGGGCCCAGAACAGAGCTGGAATGGACTAGAGGCATTTGAGAACCCACCCGAAGACTTAAACACTTTGAGACAAAACTACCCCTCATCTGACTTTAACCTGAAAGTTTCCCTTGAAGCAATCAGTTCCGCTCTGCACATATCCTGTGCTGAGCACCTGGGAGCTTTTATGCCAGCATAAATTGTTGTAAAATAAAGAAACAAGTGTCAACGTTATCTTAATTACATTATCTGAATTACATAGTAGTTCAGATATAACCACTGCATGTCGTGATTACATAATCCACGATCATGCCATAAAACTCTTTTCTGAATAACAGCGTACAGCCTTCGTTTGAATTTCCTTGGATAAAACATGTTTTAAAGAAAGGTATAAATATGCACTGGGCACCCAAAGACTTCTGTTTCATTGCTTCTGAATCCCAGCACCTCATCTTGCTTGTGTGTCATGTACTATATTACAAGGAAATGAAATGCAATTCAGTAAATTATCCACTTCAAGTTGTGGCCATTTCAGTAGATAAAAGAAGGGTCCTTTATCTTCTATTTGTTTTAAATCCCACTAGGATGCTGGCTTTATATTTAGTCTTAGCTTGGGCTTTGCTGTGAATCTTCAAGAAGGCTCCTCAAGTAGACTTATAATGAGCAGAGCTGTCTCGAACAAAAGTAATCTCTGACTCCTAACACAAACACTGTTTATTGTACATCTAGTGGCAGCAGCACAGTATCTAATTCCTGGCAGCTGAGACTTTGGTAACTAATAGTAGTGAACCTAACATTTTACTCTTGCTTTTAACAATTATCTAATCAGAACACTCCAGAAAAGGGATTATCGTTAAACCAGGAAATGACAGCCTGCAATGTGTGAACAGCTGGAACACAACTGAGTCATGCTGCAGCACATCACCTTGGAGTTTAGGCTACTTACCAGAATATTAACACAGAGGATTTCTTTTTAATCTGTTTATTTTAAGACTCCAGAATTATTTGCGATTGTTTGATCTACCAGTTCATACTAGTCAGTGCAAGAGACACTGGGAGCGTAGTGTTCCATATGGGCGCACCATAGTCCCTTGTCTTTGGCCCATCACTCACAGTGTACACAGATCAGTATTCTTCTGCTGGCAATTGTTGACGCCAGGTACCTTATCCTGTGCTTAAGTAATTCTGCTAGTTCTGGTCTGATGTTCAAAAGTGCAGAAATTTCCTTTTGAATCCATCCACCCCCACTTGAAACCAGCCTACTTCAAGTGAGATGACCAAACAAAAGATCCAGCGTGTAATTTTATGTGTCTGGATTTGGAAACTGTTTAGTTTTCCAGAAGAAGGGGTATCCGTTGCATTCTGAATGGATCCCATTCCAGATAAACAATTCCTGGCAAGTGTTTAGCTTCTTGAATTACCTTACTGGGAAATTTAACGTTAAAAAATTATTAATATTCAGCTCCTCTGAGAATCAAGCCCTAAATTAAACAATTATATCCTAATACATAACACACACATGTTTTGAATAAAAAAAAGAAAACACATTGACTTTAAAAAATACTGCTATCTACTGTCATCCATTCATTTGACCTTGACATTAAAGGCTTTTCTTTTTCCTGGCTTCACTCACTTGATATATTTCAGAGCAGAAATGTTACTGAAGTCAACACAAGCATTGATATGGGTAAGTGCTACTCAAGATGAGTAAGACTTGCACTATTAAGCACTAAAATTATTTGCTTACCAACAGCCTATGGACCAAAAGATAATGGTGTACATGGAAAGGTGAACTAGGCTTGATATGAGAATTATACATGCTTCCTCTGATGAAAATGTTATTCTGATCTACTTGTAGAATAGAAATTGCTGCCACCAAGAAGTTTTTGGTGGCTAAATTCCTGTTTGTTTTAAAGAGACCACAATTTGGAGAAAAGGGAAAATCTTTCTTTAGGGAAGTATGATATGTTCTCAGAAAACAGTAACTCAAAATTAAATATTCTTGCAAAGTTCACACCCGTAGTGTATTAATAATTAATATGATAACTATTTAACCCCTAGGAGAGAAAAGTAATTTCTGCTTTTAAATGTTAGCCAACTCTATCCTAAACCAGATATTTCTGACTAAGCCTAAACAAAAGGATTATACTGTATACATTAAACAAAGAATATTTAAACATATATCTGATTCTTCAGTAGGAACACTGCTGCAAGTGGACTAGAAAATTAAGCTTTTCATATTTGCTTCCCGGTGGAAGCTATGTAAAACAGAATAATAAATGATTGTCACTTCATTTCAGAACATAAAATTAATCTTAGAAAACAGAAAAGTCATGAACAATATTGCAGCAGTATTTCATGGTTCACTGGTTATTATCACTTGCCAACATTAAGGTCACAAAAGAACATTTCTCATTTGTTGCCTAGAGTATCTGTGACTATATTCTTATTGTCAAACCTAACCTTTCGGAGAAGCACAGAAGGGAAAAAAGGAGAGAAAGAAAAAAAATCTATTTAGAAGTGTGTTTTCTTTTGCTGCAGTATGTGTAAAAAAATAATATTAAAATTAAAAGCCTCAAAGTGCTGGAGATAGAGCAGGTCAAAAACTATAAATATTTAGTCAATGTCAGGAGTAAAACATTAACAAATAAATTAACAGCAATGCCAGATGGATTCCCTAGAGTACCAGTCCACAACTGTCCAGACTGTGACTGATAGCCAAGACTTCACATAATGTAAAGTTTTGCTAAAATGGTCAATATGGAGAATAAATGACTTTGGGGGGTAACACAGAGCCGATTCTTTCTTGATCAGTGATTTGAAAGCAACCATGGCTATTGGGATACATAAGTAATAAATATCATCTATATGGTTCATCCAGAACACAAATTCAAGAAACTTGTTTAAAAGAAGGGTTGTCTGTCCATCAGTTATACAGAATTCTGTTGGGTGAAGGACTGAAGTACATTACTTTGCTCAGTCTTATGCCTAATGGAAGAGTACCCACTTCATTCACTCATGACATTTATCACTAACCGGTCATTTTGGGGTTTGGAAGGAGATTCAGCACAGTGAAGAGCCTGTAAGAACTATTGCTTTATTCCTACTTGTATCTATTCTGGAAAGACACTTTCAGCCTCTGTAAAATGTTCTCAGATGAAGACATATGATTAACGGCAACAAGATGCACCCAGCCTTGCAAAGCTTTGGAACTGCATAGGTTATAAAACGCAAGAGACAAAGAGGCTAAGTCTGTGCTAGTAAAATTAAACTTTGTCCAGATCATTCACCTGTCAAGAAATAGCCTGAGTCAATATTAAGCTCTCCTGTCCTCCAAAACAAAATGTTTGCACCCAGACAACTCTTTGAGAAGGGTCTTCAGCTCATGCTAAGTCTCAAAATAAGCCCACAAATCATTTGGTAGAGTGCTAGGTGGCACAGCCTTCCAGCATACCAGAAACCCTTCCAGCTATTTAACAGCATGCGCAACTGAACTGCAGTGCCTGGAACGGCTCACTAGCACTCTTTCCTTTACTCATACAGTTGTAGCCACAGTCCTCTGGACTTTCAGTGGTGTCTTTTACAAGGTCTTTCAACAATTTCACTGAAAAAAAGCAAATACAAAACAAAACCAACCCGCCCTGTCTCCCAACAGAAACTACATCAAACTGAGAATTAGTGAACAAATCACGGAATCACGGAATCACGGAATTTTCAGAGTTGGAAGGGACCTCTAGAGATCATCTAGTCCAACTCCCATTCATGTTCTGTATATTTAAGAAGAAGAAGTAACTCTTCAAATATTAAAAGATCAGATTTGAGTTTGTGATACTGGAACATTAAGCATTTGGTAGACTAAAGTATCTATTTCCCAATGATGTGTGGGTGATTTGTGAACATCATTTCCATTAACATCACTGGAAATTGCCCAAGTCAACCCCCCAGTGCATTATGTCAAGGGAAGACTCCTACATCATCTGAGTTTGTTACTAGTTCAAATACCAACTGTGAATAGACCAGTCCACAGATTATACTGCAGCTTGAGTGGAAAAAAAAATCCCTGCATGCTATAAACAGACTCCCTACTTTGATTTTTTTTTTTTTTAATAAGATACAATATTCTCCAAAGTGACATCCTGACTGAGACTCAGTACTGCAGGGGTAGGGGAAAATAAACAATTAGGCTTGTTCCTGTTAGCTATTTGTTATTGTGGGGTCGTGAACTCTTTCCCCCCGACTAGCCTCACTCTAAAACAAAGAGACTGGCTTAGATATAAAAGTGTGTGTGTTTTGACAGCTTTCCTGCTCTGGTTTTTCAACTTGAGCATAATGGGCAAACAGCAATGAATTGGCAAAGTGTTCCCAATTAAGCATATAGGGAGCTTCTTTGCCAGTCTCTAGCGAGCAGTCCTGCCTGGAACCCCCAGGTGTTCTCCTTGGCCAGAAATTGATTTTGAAAGCTGATTAATTCTTGCATTAAGCCAAATTTCAGAACATCTTTTTTTTCCGTATCTTATTGGTGATACAGAGCAAGTATTCAGGAAGGCCACATTACCAGCAATGATAGCTTTTTACATTTTTTATATTATCGTTTTTATATTGAGGGATCCCCAAGAACTTTATAATTATAACCTAAGGTGGCAATTGCCACCCTCACTGGGATGGAGCACGATTGCTGGATGAACACCAAAGATGCATATCTCACTGTCTTCCATACTCTTCACGTTATCTATTTTAAGCAACTTTCAGTTTTGGGAAATGCAAATAAATGAATAAATGCATTTATAGTGTGTTATAAATAAAAATGCCTTAAGCCCAAGTGAATGAAGCATTACTTGTAGGATGACATCCTCCTGTAGCTACCTAGAAGTCTCTGCAGTTGAGCAGAAGAGGAGTAAACATTTTCCCATATTCAGCAGAGAAAGCACGTAAATTCATATCTGACCTAGAATCTGGTTAGAAAAGTTTTTTCCTGAACATGCCATTAAAAAAATTAGAACAATGATTGATCTTTTTAATAAATAAAGTAAAGGTCAAAGTATCGCTTTCACTGTCATATTTCAGAAGTAGCTGTGCATAAGATTGGCTCTGCTATGAACCCTAAGCTGAGGACGTGTTTACTGACAGGTCTGTTAAGGCTCACGAGGCTTCCCACAATGTTGGAGTGAGATCTGAGTCACTTCTAGGTGCCAGAGAGGATACAGACAGCATTTTGAGCAAACCAGGTGAAATACCAGAGGTTTTGTTTCATTTCTGCACAAAAGGATTTTTATGAGCATCAGTTAGATTTTGTTTCGATATTTTGGGTTTCTTTCAACGGAAGAAACAATGTCGATGTCTTATCTCTCCCAAACTGAAAGGGAAGCGGAGTCCTTAAGTGCAAAACCACAAAGTTTCGCATAAAACTGATTGAAATTATTTACATCTATCCACAGTGGGATGATTAATTGACAAATGATCAATTAGTGGGACTCAGTAAGTGCTAAAGAATTCAGTGCCAAAAATTTAGGGGCAGTAAGAGCCTGCTCTGGTTTTGGCTAGTATTATATCAGCAATGGTCAGGAACTATTTTTCCTTTCCAATTGGATCTAGTCAGAAGGTGCATCTGTTTCTTTCGTGAACCAACTATACAGTCATCCGTATTTTTACAAAGAATCCTATCAATAATGCACATCTCCTGAGAAGAAAATGTTCATAAAAATGTTTCTATAAAAAACCCAGGGAAAAAAATGAAAAATTGGAGGCAATCAAGCAAAATGTTGTCTGAAATGTTGTAAGTAAGCCAGATAGGTAGGCTCTGGAAGGGTAATAATTATTACTGTCAGATCTACTTCCTTTTGTAAGCCATCCCCTACAGGATGCTGAAATTCACATGGACACCAACCCTACTCACTGAATATATTTTATTTAAAATACTTATAAAAAGCCTCCCTGTGGACCACACAGGATTAATAAATAAGTCTCAAGCAGCTAAGAAAAACCAAAGAGAGACTGTTTGACTGACCAGGAAGCAGGCTTAAAGAAAAGGATTTTGCCCCAGAGGTAACATATTCCCCTTTTCTCTCTACACAAGCTAAGGGAGTTATAATTCAACAAATTCACATTAAATTATTAATACTGGCTTGTAGTAGCAATTGATAAAGCAGATGAAAAAAAAAAAAAAGGGTAAGAAATTCATTAATGGCTTGAAGCATTGTTTCCCACTGTGAATTTATACCCCTTAATCCGCAACCTGCCAGTGTGTTGAAGCCATGTGTACTCCCACCAAAGACCCATGTGTTCCCCCATCCATTGGTACTGTCTTTGCTGGGGTGACTGCTGTGGCGGGCTGCAAGTCCCCGTGTTGAGCTTTGGGATTTGCTAAACTGTTAGCAACCATTTGGAGTTGACTTTCTTTTTCCGTGATTTTCAGGGATGGGGTCAGTTCTTGTTCGGGCAGTGGAGGACACAGACCATGCCCATGTCTTTACCTGCAGGAGGCACTGGGTTGGGGCAGTCTAAGCTCCCCCATGGCTCTGCCCAGCTGAGGCAGCCCCTCTGAGACCACAGGCTCTGGGCTGATGGAAGTAGGACCCCACTCTCCTCCCAGGAACGTGAGCCATGTTTTTGAGTGGATAGAACGTTTTGAAAAGTAATGCAGATTTACCATAATGCGGTTGAAACTGTCTGGCTGGCAAGACAAAGAGAGACATATTTCTCCAGCCGGTCAACACAAATGGCACATACTGTCTTTGCTATGGTTTCATACGGAGGTTGGGCTCTACACCCTGACCCAGCAATGACATGGAGGAAAGTTTAACCATTTTTCAGTAGTTTTATCCCATACTCCTCTTCCCACTTATCCTTTCTCCTGCAATGTTAGCACCACTTGAGCAGCAAAAGGAGGAAGTTAATGAATGATGTCTGACTTGAAATCAGTGAATATTTCATTCCCTTCAACTCTTGCCTACTGAGAGGACAGGACTGTATCAGTGTCCTCCTATTGAATGATCTCATAGTCCTCAAGACCCTCATTACAAGGAGGGTTGTGTGGCATCAAAAAGGCAGTTCTCTCTTCCTTTGTCCCACCTGCACCCAAAGTTTTCCTCTATATGTACACGTAACCAATAAACATATAAATACATATATATATACACTCCCACTTTTCCCCTCAGAAATGTTTGACAGATGGGAATGAAACACTGGTTGGTTAGATCAGTTCTCCAATAGGGTGAAACAAACATTTTATCTCTTATATCCTTGGGTATTGTCTTGCTCACATGCCCAGGATCAAACATTTCCAGATTTAGTGTCAGTAAGGAATTTCCCTTAGGTAAGTTTGGTTGGGACTCAACAGGGTAGGATACACGTGCCCTGTAAGCTCATCTAGATGTATTTTATCCAATTGATTCTCTGCCATTGCAATGGCCTCTGGCATTGTTGGTATTTCAGATTCACCTGATCTTTACGTATGGTGCATCCATATTTATATCTATTGAGAATTAAGTGCTTTAGCTTATAACTGAGGTTACTGAGTTCAATATAGGAACGTATTTCATGTCCTGTGCCTTAAGGCTTTAAATTCCTTGTAAGACATAGTGAAATACTTCCATAACCTGAAACACCATGTACTTTCTAAAGCAAAACCTTTCTATAGTTTATGATTTGCCAATGAAGATAGAAATTCATCTGACAGGAATATTTTTCCCAAATGTAAAATTCAGAATATAACACACAGTGCACTGATTTCTTTCCATCACTGCTTTCATACATATTGCTCATACTCTCCATCATTTACTTCACTTGTTCTTTTCTGCTCAATATACTAAACTGAGGGCAAAATCAGGTTATTAGTCTTCTGTTTGTAATAGTGGAAACAACATAATGAAAGGACACCCTTTCATTAATGTCTTTTGTGTCCATGCCTATTGCTCTGCTAATAATGTGGGAAATTCAACAGAGGTCAAAACTCATCCTGACCCTACAGCTACTGTGTTGACTTCAGACTCTCTATTATTCTACAAAGAGAAGGGCAGAGATGGTTTGAAAGTGCTGCATTTCTATCACTTAATTTTCCTTTTCCTCCAGTCACTCTCAAAGTTTTGGAAAGTATTGCTCTACAGTTAAATATGCTTTGGACTGCATTTCTGAACAGCTTGCAGAGACTACCACATAACCTAATGAATGTTCTACTTGAAGGCTTGGCCTCATTAATTGGCACTGTGATATCCTCCTGATCTCTTCCTTCCTGCTTCCCAAGAGAAGTGTCAACATTTAAAACTCAAGATTTGTCTGCCGATGTTTTTAAAGAGATAAATAATTGAATTCACAAGACTGTTAAGTACCTATTCAATCATAAATGTGATTACAACAGAGTTGCGCTCCGTAGAGGGAGGATGGAAGAGCTGAAAACCTAACTGGGGTTTTCAGGGCTACTCACCAGTCTGTTTCTCAGTTATGCTGAGCAAAGGGCTAAGTATTGTAATGTAGCACTGTGGTGAAACCTGAGCTAATTTGAGTGTTAAGTTCAGTATGGACAGGGTAGGATATATCTCGTATGCCTTTAGACAGCATCTGAAAATCAAAATGTCTATCTAAGCTATGTATGATGACATTTTGTGATGAACAGGGAAAAGTGGGCTTTTCTAGAGCTCAGTTCATCGATCTCTTTTAAATGTCTGTTCTAGGGAAGGATGAATTACTGCATGGAAGTGCCTTTTCCTCCCTGTAAAGAGAATCAGAGACAGACTCCCATGTTGCAGCAGTTCAGTTCCATTCTTGGGATCATGTTCAGTCTGGGTTGCTTCTTCAGCTTCTCTACCAACATTCCAGACTGCATTCCTCATGGACATAGCCACACATCCTCCAGTTCATGCTCAGAGAATTGTTCTCATAATCATTCTGAAAAAAAAATACTTTGCATTTTTAACATTATTCTGGCAGCATAGGCAGAAATGAACAAATCCCCAGTAAATCCACCGAGTCCAACAGTGTTTGTCATTCCATGTATGGCTAAAGTGACAGTTAGGCTTTCTAAGGACGTGTTTAAAAACACAAGAAAAATATAATTTCTAATAATTTCTAGACACAATCCAGGGTTCATCTGAAGCTGTCAGTAGCTCTTAGGCTGGTAGTACTTTCTTACTGGTGTTGTAAATGTTTTCTAGAAAAGTTATGACTTGCTATTGTATTTTATTTTATTTTATTTTTAAGCTATTTAAAAAACAATTAGATTTCTTAAAGCTATTCCTGTTTCAGTCATTCACATAATTTGTTTTTACTTTTCCAAAAGTTCTGTCAAGAAAAGACAGCTGTATATAATTCTTGCTCCTTTTCTGCTTCTGCTCATTCTGATTCTCAAATTCTATGCACAACAGAGCAATAGACCTTTCTCACCCCAGGAGACTATCTGTATAAGGATTACAGCCTTTAAAAAAACACAGTACAGTGCATAAAATATATTACCATTCCCTATTAGTTTTTTTAAAAAACTAGCTTTAAAATTACTGAAGAAGGAAAAGCTGTGTAAAGAATTCAGGTGAGTAACTAATATGAAAATAAATGTCCTTCATAGCACGGTGTCAAAAATATAAGGAAATAGCAATAGGGAATGGCAGGGTGTTACCCAAGGAACGAACAGTGCTTGATCAATCTAACACCATCTTGCAACTTTTCTTCTTTCTTGATAGATTCTTATGACCTACAAAGATCTCAGAAGTACAGATTCTTTTCAATTTTTCCACTGCTCACAAAGAAATCTGATGTCTGAAAGGAATGGGGGACCTTATCAGAGCATGTCAGCCTGAAAAATATGAAAGAAAAGGTTTGCTAAAATTTGTGGCCGAGGGAAAAAAATCCTCTTGCAAAAGAGGCAACTTTCTGCTTACAACCATGTGCTTCAAATATCTCCAAAATAAAAATCAACAAAGAAGATGGCTTGTCATGATATCCAGGGAAAAAAAAAGTATTTTTCAGGCAATTGAAGTAACATAAAATCAAAGATACATTTATGAAAGGCAAGTAGAACTATCTGAGCAAAAGCACTGATATTTGAAGGCATATGAAGCACTTCATTTTTCAAAATACCAACTGCATTTTTCCTTTATCTACATACATACAATCAAATAGGATTAACCTGTGTTTGTCAGAGTCATGTATTTACCCCACTGAAATCCAGAAGTAAAGCAGGTGCCACATGAACCTCTGGCTCAATGAATGGTGCTGTTATTGGTTAGACTTTAATTGACTGCAACTCTCTTCCTAATGTACCAACAATTAATTATTCTATTGGCTATTCAAAAATTATGGCAGATTACTGTGCTGTAGGAAATATATTCAAATTTATAATGTTCTAGCACAGGAATGGTATTGAATATAGTTACTCCATTCTGCCCACTTTATACAAAACATAAGGGGCAACAGACACTTTTAGCAGACATCCGTAATAATTCAGTCTCCCCACCTCTGCTATGGTCCTGCATAACAGGATTTAATTCTAAGTATAAAAGTATGTTGTTTTTAATATGGACATCACAGTTATGGATTGAGCAGTCTGAAGACCCTTTTACATCCTCCAAGTGTGCATCCCACAGCCAACTGGTGTGTAATCTTGCACACCACAGTCTAGTCCCATCAATCTTAAAGGATGGACTCAACCACTAATAAAAATAACGAAATAACTGTGTTAGAAACTTGCAAAATAAATTATTCAGAGAACTTAAGAAATCTCACTTTGAAGTGATTACAGACAAAAATTCCCCACAAAAAAAGAAATGTGTATTTTCATAAGATGCACACCATGCAAAGTGAAAAACAACAGGAATTAAGGTCTCAGTTAATATTTTGGTTGCTCTCACATTTTTTTCAGGCTCTGATACATTACTTATTACCTTCATATATAGAAAGACAGAAATGTACTCTCTACTTGCTGTTGTCTTTGTATCCCTTTCCTCTACAGACAGATCTTCATCTGCTGTTGGCAATCCACTGAGTCACCCCTTTTTCTCTAAGCCAGCATCTTTAAAATATAAGCAATCCTTTTCATCCCCAGTGCAAGCATGAATGGGAATAAAGCCTACCAGCCTGATGAGAATCATAGAGAGATTTCCCTGCTGATAGGGCGTTCGGTATATCCCAGACTGAAGGTTATCTCAGTACTAAAATACTTATACATCCACTCACACAGAGAGTATCCTCTGATTTTACTGCTTGCAGTCATTTTAGATGCTACCCTAAGGATAACCTGTTGCACTCAATGTATATTATTTTTACGTACAGCATCTTCATCCCTCTACAGGGTCCAAGCCCTCAAAAGTTGGTTACTTAGCCAAGTAGTTTGCACACAGTAATCAAGGCCTACAATCTGAAGGCATGGTCCTCCACATCCTAGTATAAAGAGCACTTCCAAAGCATAGAAAAGGAGATAAAGTTCTGTGGGATCCTTGAAGATGATATATATCTAAAAGCATATACCCAGATATATTGTAGATTGTCCATTGTACCCCAATGATAGAGTTTCACACATTTCCATAAGAATATCTTCCTCTTAGATGTGTCCCTAAACTGGAAAATTCTTCTTGTGGTTGTCTGCCTTTCTGACAATCTCTGAACCTCACCATGGAATTTCCCAAAATCACCTGATGACCACCTCCACAAATCTGCCCGCTATGAAAAACAACTAATCATTTCTTAAATACAATTTTTAATTGCATTTTATTTTGTTTAAAGGTTTTATTTTAAGTTTAACCTTGTCAATTGCCACAGCAGTTTGTGTTTCTCTTGGACATAACCAAGCACTCAAGAATATCAGTCTTTGAAGAAAAAGATAATTCTGAACTCAGTAAAGAAAACTAAAACTTGTAGGCTTGAAAGTCAGAAGGTAAAAATTCTCCTCCACAGATAATTACAAAATGAAAACTGAATTAACAATAGTATCTGGATTTTTAAGCCAGTCTTTTTTTTTTCCCAGAAGTGGATTTTGAATGAATAAATTTGGCAAATTCAACACATGTTCCAGATCGTTTTTTAACTCGCAAAAAGAAGTTGTTTCTTTCTTCAACTGGCAAAAAGAAGTTGTTTCTTTCTGTAAGAGGACTCAGGCCTTGTAACAACCCAGCCTTTGTTGCCAATTTGGCAAGAGCCTGGAAGCCTGAGTGCTTAATGCCCTGGCATTTACATATAAATTGACATATTTTTTATCATTCCGGATATTTGCTTGAACATGTACCCTATGTGAGATGGGAATAAAAATCTGCTTGTCTAAGTTCCATACAAAAGCAGATCTATAACTGATCAGCTCTACCCTTACCCTCAGAGGCAGATAAAGACCAGTGAAAAGACACATTTTGGGACGTGCTTGCCACACACAGTGATATTGATAGGTACTGAATGCAATATACCACTGTTCCTCAGCTGCTGCATTTTTTGAATGTGTGAATGGCTTAAGAGCTGTTGCATGGAGGACTAGAGGCATTATGGGACATCCTTCTTCAGACCTCTTTGTGCTAAACCAAAGTCATCCTATAAAGACTTTGCCCAAGCATGAAAATACACAGTGAGTGTTCAGAAGACAGTCCAGATCATACCTTATCCTGCTCATAAACATTAACTTTTTAGTGCATATCTATTTTCAAGTGTCTTTGAAATTGTGAATGTCCTTTTTTTCAAGTGATAAAATGAGAATAGCTGTGAACATCTGCATGTATATGTGCTCTCCTCAAAGCTGAAGGACAAAAAAGATGGGCTGTTGTCATTGCATTATCATGCAATTGCTGTGCAGCTTTCTTTAGCCTTGTAATGCAGGGGGTCAGGTAAAATGGCCAGGAAGGTCCCTTTTAATTGGAAAATCCATTAAATAGACAGGGAGGAGCGGGAAATGTATACTATGAAAAATATCAGCATTAACCTAATTTTTGCTTCAAGATCATATGCTGGAAAATATTTACCAGAAATACACAGAGCTCAAGGCAAGGGTCAAGCAGCAGAGAGCTGAACAGATAGTGTACCATTAATATAAAGGATTATAGTCAGCATATGACTGAGAATAATACTGTGGATGCTCTGGCAAAGACACACATATAAAAGGCTTCTAAATGAAATCAATGAAGCAAGAGTTCTGATAGTTTAGCAGCACACTCTGGCATGGTGCAGCTGAAAAAGGAAAAAAAAAAATCCACTAGGGGAAAAAAGTAATAAACTCTTGCTACCCATGGGCAGACTTCACAGCAGTTGAATAAGACAAATAGAAGAAAGCGACCGCTACTACCCAGAGGGAAATGTAATGACCCAAGTTATGACCTGCCATAGAGAGAGCCCTACGGAATAAGACAGAAGCAGAAATCTGGGAAGTTATGTGAAACTAAAATAGGGTCTGAATTAAGTGCAAGTCAGCAAAGCACTGATGGAATTGAGAGAAAATTTTGATAAAGCACTACTGCTCCCTTCCCCCACTCGAAGATAAATTATTGCCCAGTCCACTCAAATACAAACATAACATGTAATGGGAAAAATATTGTGACTCAATTGTCACGCTAGCATTGTTTATGCTAGAAAAAGGGTAAGTTTAGGAGTCTCAGAAGAGAGATTGAGAGTGGCCCAGCTGTTACATCCACATACCATTAACACTGAGCCACCAAGACCGTTTCCAAGTCTGAGACAGTATTTTTTTGTTCTCTCTGCAGTGCAAGCCCTCAAACTTCATAAAGGCTTTAAAACTTTACTGTCCTTGCTGAAACAAATCACTGCTGTGAGACAAGTCATTGCTTGTGGAAAGTTTGACTCATCTTAGAAGTGCCTTCTTTCCCCCACCCCCACCCCCACCCCGTCTTGTATATCAACATCAGGAAGTGCAGGCAGGGAAGCTTTCAAGAATAGAAAAGATTTTCCTGTGCATTAGATCCATGTATGTCTTTGGCTAGAGGTCTTCTCAAGCAGTGGGCAAACAGTGCAGAAAATATTTGAGTTATGGATTAGAAGAGTAGTGATCTTCCTACTTTTAAAGGTCTCCTGGGTTTATTTATTTTCTGAAAATAATAGAACTCATTTTTCATCATGCAAGCTAGTTAAGCAAAGCATCAGCATGCATTCATTGTCTACTGGTGTCTCTTTTTCTTCCTAATAGTCTCTATCTATTTGACAGAAGAGATTAACATTATTCCTTTGAAAGAAACTATCATCTGGCCCAAATTTTCCTCCATGATCTCACATCCTACATCTCCTTTTAAAACCAGACTGAAAAAGTGAACTTTTCATGGAAATGTTAACATGAAACATGTTGACCCATCCTTCCTCTTCCCCTTTAACTGATGAAATATTTGTTGACTATGACCTAAATATGTCAATCTTTTAGCGGCGTTGAAGTTATTTTTTCCAGTAAAGAAAGTTTCTCTGGGAAAAGGCAAAATTCTCCTCACTCTGTCTGTATTATACTCTGAAGATTATAATACACCACCTCTGTGTACTTCCGTTGTATCATTCCTTCTATGTTTTTTCATCACAGGCCTTCTTATTGATCTCCTCTCTACATATAATAAACTCTTAAAAATGGACGTGCTGACATCAAGATGCTTTCTCAAAAGATGGGGAAAGCCATAAAAAGCGAGTATTTATTAGCTCTTCTATTTGCATCTGTGGTAACGGCAAGGAAGATTTATGTTCTGAATCAGAATTATAAACTTGACTCAAAATGCACAGGTTTTTAAGCAAGAAAACAAAAATAGGGTTGAGAGGTGGCTATTCATTCTTTTATTTTTTCTTTATCCTCAAAAATCTTGTAGGTATCTCATTGCATCACCCTCCCTCTCTAAGAGAAAACATAATCTAGTTTCTGCCTTCAGTTTACTCTTAGGTGATCCATAATTATTTGTTCTTGTAGTAACGTTATCCTCTGCCTTAAACAATTATTTCCCTCCCCTGCTGTTTATTCTCCTGAGTTTGCTTCTAAGAATCAATTATGTCCATTTTCAGCCTTTCTTTTAAGAGGCTAAGCAAGCTGTTCTCTCTTGAACACGTCTATATTGCCTTCTGTTGGAATGAAGTGTAGTCCAGAGATCTCTGAGCTAGAAGAAATACAAGCTAGTCTGCCTGCATGATTCACTGCAACATCCCATGGAATTACCAGTTTAGGTCTGAAATTAATATAGCCTCTCTTGTGCAGTACTACATTCTTGCTAATAATTTACTTCCTTCTGTCTTCTAACCTCCTTCCTCTCTTCCTTCTCTGCCCTGACTGATCAACATGCACGCACATTTCTTTCTTTGCCTTTGCATTTTCTCACCCCTCAATAATGTTCATCTCCCACTGAAAAGAATCAGTGAATTACTGTTTGAATATTATCAGTGGAGGAACACAGAGTGCAACAGAGAAGAGGAATGCTGTACTCTTAAAAGGGATCAATTGACAAATGCGGTGCCCAAAAGGCAGAAAGAGTTAAGATAGATGATGTGAATCATTTTGCATTTATTGGGCTGATAATGAAAGACACCGAATGCGCATCACATCTAAGCTCAATAAAAGTTGAGGACAGCATTAAGAACTGGATGGAAAAAGGGGAGGCAGAGAGAGATGAAACAAGTAATTAAGATACTGTGAGAAAGCATGAAAGTCATAGAAATTGGGAACAGAAGATATTTTAGGAATAGTTGTCTAGTTCATTAACAGCCAAAACAACATTTTCCCTTGTGGCATATATTCTACAGATTCTAAAATCAAGTTCTAAACATGAGCCATAACATCTCCTTGCACGGTGGAGAATGGGCAATCCCAGATTTCCAGCTGGCTTTCAGCCTATGGAACTGTTGCCTAACTGCCCCCCCCCAAATTAAAAAAAAAAAAAAAAAAANAAAAAATCCTATGACTAAAATGGCCATCCCTATTCTAAACAGCAGATTGACTACTCTGGAACTGGTTTTTACTAAAATAAGAGGTGGTTTGGAAGGAAAAGGGGAGGGCGAAAGAAATCACATAGTCCTCCTAAAGAGAGATGGAAAACTCTGCTGCACACCACCGTGGTGCCCACCTGCTGTGCTCTGAATGGTGGGTGATAAATAGCATGCAGCTGTAAAACGGTGGGTCAGGCACTCTCAAGCTCTTTTACTTCTCATCTCTGCATATCACAGACTCGCCTTGTGTCAATTCACCGTGTTCCGCACTTCTCTGCTGATAGATATTTTACATTCTTTTTGAATCTCTTCCTATAGTACTTGGGATTGAAAAGCTTTTCTAAATGAAAAATGGGTTGAATGCATATCTTGAAAATTTTCCTGACGACTGTTTAAGTGGGAATCAAGCTACTTTGGTTCGTGGCAAGGAAATCAATGCAATATTTCTTGAAACACAGGAAGGTGAAATATGACTGCTTGGAGTTTAGGGTTATCTTTTCAGCCTGAAAAATAGACAGTCATAGGGTTATAGGTGAAATATGCAAGTACCTCAATCTAACTGACATACTCCTATAAATAAATTTAATTTTAATGGGAATTTTCCTCGGTTAACAAATGACTAAGGAGCACTGCATAAAGCCCAAAGGTAGTAGCTAGTATTTCAAGGACATTTTTTTCTTCCTGAAGGGGATTGCACTATATAACATCTACATGTAGCAGTTATGAAATATACATAACTGGGAAGGTAAAGATAGAGAATAAAATAGTGAATTGAGTGCATTTGCATATCTGGAAATCACGTCAGTCCCTCATTTCTGTCCATATCCCCACAACTGAAGAACTGCACCAACAGTCACATGTGCTAAAGTCACAAATCATGTTTGGGAAGTGGCTTTGAAAACTCTAAAAAAGTCCATTAGTAGAAAACATGTCCAAAAACTCAAGATGCTGGGGAGGGGGCCGGGGGAAGAGAGAGAAGAAGAAGAAAAAAGGAAAAAGAAACGCGAATCTATGTAAACGTCACTGTGCTGATCTAGCCCGGACTCTATATGAGAAAGCTTAGAAAAACTTGTTTAGAAAATCAAAAAACTAAACTCAAACAAGAACAGTAGGAGATCCAAAACACAAAGTTGCTGGACTTTGACTCTAAGTCTAAAGGTGAGGAGGGTTTAACAGACAGCAAAAAAAGAATTAGAATAAGTTTGGGGTTTGGGTTTGTTTGGGGTTTTTTTCAGGAAAAGAAAGAAAAAGACTGAGCAGCTAAGCCTAAACAAAGGAAAAGGTGTTTGTTATTACAGGGCATGGGACATACTCTCACAGCCTTACAAAGCAGAAAGGCTTAGATGGAAATGCAGAGGGTAAGCCCAGCTGGTGGCCAGTTACTAGTGCCATCCTCAGGGGCAGTGCTGGGGCTGACACTGTTTAATACCCCCATTAATGACTCAGGCAATGGGGCAGAAGGTACCCTCTGAAACTTGGGGGGAGAAGTCGATGTGCTGCTCTTCAGAGGGACTTTGGCTGGCTGGAGAAATGGTATGACATGGAATGTGAAGTCCAGAGTTTGAGACAGAGCCACACCGCGCAGGAGTGCAGGCAGGGGAGGGCTGCGCAGACAGCAGCCGGGAAGAAAAGGAAATGTTTTAGCAGCGTAACACCATGGCCAGACTTTTCCCTTCCTTTACATGAACTTTATTTTCTTTCTTTTTGCCACTCAATTTAAAAGCTGGAATAATACTGAGAAAACAAAACATAAAAAATAGAAATTGAAGGGTTAATGCACTTGAATATTACAGAGAGCCCTGCCATGTGTTTTGAAAGCCATTTGACAACACAGAGCAGGAGGTGTGGTGCCCTGTAGTTCAGAGGGTACATTGTTTACCATGAAATGCCGGATTTGCATATGATAAGTACTTTCTTTTATTAAAAAGCAATGCAAATAGTCACACAAACTCCTCTGTAAATAGCAAAGGGGAACACTTAGCCACCCATACTGAGGATTTACACCAACTGAAATGGCAGCAGAATCTGGCCTAGACATTGCAAAATACCCAACTTATGTCTGAGAAATTTCTCTAAAGTAATTTTTCTTTCCTCTGTTTGGTGGCAGATTTGCTGTTTTATCACCTGTACAAAATCAAAAAGAGGTGAGCTCCTCCTGCATGTGAGAGAAAACCCACTTATTTAAAAATAAATTTTCAGACTTTTGTGGCTTATGAAACCCTACTGGCAAACAAAGCTCACAGAAACCCTTATAACCTATAGGATACACAGTTTATCTTTGCTCTGATTAGATCTTCCATACGTTTTAATCTCTTCTCTTTCTTTACACACTTTATAATAACACTCTCTTCAAGCAAACTCTCTTTAATCTTATAATTTGAAAACTAATTCCATTTCAGCTGTCTTTTTGGCAAGTGACCTTTTCTTCTTCTTCTTTTGCTACAGGTTAAAAAAAAAAAAATCCTGTCTTTCTGATTTTTATCCTTGCTCAGCATTCTGGATCTCAAAACTGTTCATCTACTGAGCTTTTTGTCAGCAATAATATTTCTCATTTTGAATTTCTCGGTGAACAAACCTTAGAAAATGTTCCTTCATGAAAGCCATTTGATTAATTTGTCTAAATGCATTTCTTTTGTAAACCAGGTTGATTATTTCAAAATGTCAGGGTCTGGGAGCAGATTTGAAAGCTATCCTGGCAAACACTATTGACCAGACTAAAAACAAAGTGTAGAGACATGACAGCAAGGTGGACCAATGACTGGCCTGCCATCTGTCACGGATGGATTAAAACAGTCTTTCTGTACTGATATCTAGGAGACACTAATTCCAGTCCAAATACATGGATTGGCTCATGCGGCAGGAGATTTACTCAGAGTAAAGTTTTTTTCCGGGTAGTTGAAAGTCAGCTGTCATCTCACAAACACAAATTGCCCATCCTGATTACAGGAAAACTCATATGTCCTACGTACTATATTCTAACTACAACGTTCAATTAATTGAGTGAATCATTACAAATAATTTGCGTATGTCTTGAGTGGACTAAAGACAAAATAGTTAAGAGCTGTAAACCACTGTTTTAATTTTCATAGTGTTCATAAAGTGGCCATCAATCATACAAAGCCTGAAGGATTTTCCCACAGAGAAGAAGTTAACAAAGGAAGATTTCTCTGTCAGTTAAGCAGCATGAATCCAATTTAACTCCACCGGTCTCATATACATCCACTCCAGACTAAAGCAGTGTTACCGCTACAGAAACAAAATTTCACTCACTCGACCCCAGAAATTAAGCTGCCTTCATTCTTTGATGGGGCTTTTAGATGGAGGCTTGGGCTGTGATGAATAAGCTTTTTGGAGTGACAGCTCTCTCCTTTAAACACAGACAAAATCCAAACACTTTGAGTAAATGAGACCAATGCTATTTGGTATCTCTGTTAGCAGCCTGGATGATGGGACAGAAGGCACCCTCAGCAATTTTACAGATGACATCAAACTGGGGGAGTGGCCAACGTGGTGGATGCTGCCAGTCAGAAGGACCTGGACAAACTGGAGAAATGGTCTCACAAGAACTTCATGTGCTGTGTTCTTTTTGCGTGCCTCATTACACAAAAGATGTTGACATGCTGAAGAAAGTTCAGAGGAGGCCACCAATCTGGCCAAGGGGCTGGAGCTCATCATGTCCCAGAAGAGCCTGAGAGAGGTGTGTCTGTTCAGCCTGGAGAAGAGAAGGCTCACAGGGGAACTTAGTGCTGTTTACAACTACCCAACTGAAGCACACAGAAGGGAAGAGAGTCTGCTTAGAGGTGGACAGCAGTAAAATGAGAAGCAATAGCGGCAAGTGAGAACATGGGAAAATCTGATTAGATATATGGAAAAAATTACCATGAAGGTGATCAAATAATGACAGAAGTTGCCCAGAGACTTTGAGGACCCTTCATCCTTGCTAGTGTTTGAGAATCAACTGGTTAAAGATTTGCACACTTTGATGTGAGCTCTATGCAGGAGCTTGGACTAGATGACCTCAAGAGGTCACTTCCAACCTAAATTATTCTGTGATGCTATAGCTGGTATTTGTATGGCTAAAGTTAGCTCACATGAATCCTATCTGAACAATTCTTCACGGAAATAAGATTAAACTACTCAAGAATGGAATGAAGGAGTTAAAACCTAAATTTCCTGGATAAATCTTGATTTTGCAACATAAGGCTATTAAAGAAAGTCACATTATCATTTTTAGGTTACTGACATCTAATCAACTCATTCTTCTACAGAAGATCGGTCAGATTACACAGAACTAGTAAATATGATAACACTGGACAACAATAACCACAATGGTACAGTATGGTTTCATCTTTCCTTTGCTTCAGTTCTTTGAAGTTAAGTTTACTAGTAAATATACCTGTCAGGAAAAAGTACTTACAATAACTAGGATTGTTCATCAGTCTATCTTCCATTTTTGTACCTTGGCTGTAATGTGAAGTCACAGATTTAAGATTGGAAATTCCCTGTTTTGATCTCTGTTCTGCGCAACATAACTGGCTAACTAAGCAAATTTGACTTTTCCTCCTACATTTTTCCTTTTGGTAACATAAATGTATCTTTATTTAAATGGGCTTTACTAAATCATAGTCCGATATTAGGCTGAACAGGGCAATAAAAGAAGTCAGTACCAACTTAAGAATCCTGTTCATACTGGTCTGATGATGAGGAGAGTAGAGCTGAAAGCATGGATTACATCTGTGAGCTGATGCCTTAAAAAAAATTAGTGAAAAGATCATTCCATCACAGGATGACATCTATTCCCTATTCTTCTTTGCCAGCCAGCAGAGCTAGCAGGATCCGAGAAGAGAAAGCTGAACTCTGAAAACAAATAATTCCAAATTTATATTGTCAGCTGCTGCCCACGCTATAAATAACTTAATTTGCCCTCTATGCAAGACTACAACTAAATTATTCTAACAACACTTCAGAAAAGATGAATTTTCAACAGTGGCTAAATTATTCGCAGTTCCTGAACAGCATTTAAAGGGCCAGGAACCCTTTTTCAGTCCACTCTAATTATTTTAGAAACCTACTGAATGTCAGGGAAAATGTTTTGACTAACTGAGATGGTTTCTTCATTTACTATAATAGGGAGAAGAGGGGTAAGATTTGGCCTGTTGCAGAGCAAAGCCAGGGTAAGGGTTTCCAATAACCCTCCTACACCAAAATCCCTCTACAGGCATCCAGGAGAGAAAGCCTCAGCAGCAAGTCAATCGTTACAGTCAGTGCCTCATCAAACCAACCCATTTTTACTGTGCCTCCACCTTCCTTCTCTCTTTGCTCCATGCCTGTGCCTTATCTAATTTGGGCTATAGCCCTAATAGTGATCTCAACATCAGCAGGGACGGTTCCTTGCTGTTGAGACAAGCTGGCATAGTCTGGCTGTGCCTATTTAACACCCTTAGGCTCCTGGGTGGCTTTGTCCCTAGGTCCTTTTGAGAAGTGTCCCTAACTCTGTCTGCCTTACTAGCTGTACCAGAGACCACTTAAATGACTCAACAGTCTAGAATATCAATTTATAATGCCTGGGCCACAGGCCTAGCACTGTTTAACTTACTGGAGTAGAACTAGACTAAGTATCCAAAAGCCCAGGATTCTGCACCTTCAAGAAACAAAATGAAGAAAAAAACTGCCAGAAATATGAGGAAAAAAAAAATCCTCTCTTTTACTGTTAGATTAAAATTTGATGCTGAATGTTGATTAAAAATCCTCTGTTTCTCTTCTCCAAACCTGACAAACACTTCAGCTAATTTAGCGTGTCTTTACATTAGCAGGCACAGTGGTCCAAAAGGAGAGATATACAGAAGGAGAGAGCTGCTAGTGGTGCCCTGTCATCCTCACCGTAGGCATTTTGAAGGGTTCACTCCGGTAGTGGTCCAATGTGGCTGCCTAAGCTTCTGTGAGTGGTTGGACAACATTAGCTGTATGTCTTTTGGTTTAGCTTCATCTCAAAGAAATACCTGTTGGGTGCTCCAGGACTGCTTCCCTGCGTGAAGCAAAGCATGGTAAGCAAGAACTTGCTTCAGTGGTGCACACTTCCTCTGAACTAAAATGCTAATGTAGATGCATCCCTACAGGCCATGCAAAAGATCCCCAGAAAAAAGATCTTGGATCATCATAATGAAAAGAAACGTGTGATGTTCAGTGTAAGTCCTCAGTATAAGCACGAAACATTCCTGTCTGGAAGAATATCTGCATATCGGTCTGAAAGCAATGTGACAGGCCTCAGAAGTCCAGTTGGTGATGGTGGGCTTATGGCACGTGCTGAAACAGCGCCAAGGTATTCACACATTTCTGGTTTTGGAGTAGGGAAGGGCAGATTCTCCACTTTGAAATGTGGGGCATTACCCATTTTTAAGCTGTGACTCCTGGATGACACACTGCTTTCCGGTGGGCTTTCTCAATTATGTTGCATTACATTGCAGACCACTTCTCTGATTATCTCTTTTGGTAAAGTACCTCCACATTTAACAATAAAACCGATTCCTTAAGGTAATATTTTATATGGTAAAAACATGCAGAGTTTTGGTCTTTGCATAATTTACACTGATATAAATAAAGATTACCACCACTGTAATAGCTAATTATCCCAGTTTAAGTAAGACCAAGACGCAACGCGAAGCGGTTGTGCTTTTTTTCAGTTCTTTTCAGAAACATCTTTGAAATGAGTGGTTTTTCCACCTGACAATTGGCTAGATTCTTGAAGCAGTGGTATCTTCTTACTTCTATAAAGACTCAATTAATTTCATAATGCAAACTTACACTAGGAAAAATGCCACTTAAGCTTGAGGTAGTATAATATAGCCATATCCTCCCCTGCGAGGGGTTCTTGAGATAGTAATTTGCAAGCAATTGGTGGGAGCTGTGTACATTTTTACTGAGTCATTGTACTGAGTGATTAAAGTTCCAAGTAATAGCAAGATTCATTTTTCACGGGTATGTGATTCATTTGTAGTTCATAAAAAGAGTTCAACAAAGAAATTAAAAAGAAATTAGAATTAAAAAAGTGTCAAAGAATATGTGTAGGTAAGCTGTAAAGGCGTGTATTCCTAGACATCCAACATACTCTGGGCATCTATATAAGCAGTAACAAAGTGGAATTTAAGAAACAAATGTTAAAAATTCACATTGTGGTGAGAGGACAATAGACATAAGTAGAAAAAAGAGAGGTGAAGCTGGATAGAAGAAGAAACTTTTTCCGCAGGAGAACAGTCCAAAGTTGCAGCAGGTTGCCCAGAGGTGCTGTGCAGTCTCCACCCTTGGAGGGAAGACCCGATCCTGGTCTGATCTCACTGCTGAACCTGCTCTGAGCAGTAGGTTGCACTAGACACCTCTTGAGTTCCCCTGCAACATGAGTGAGGCTATGGTATTTAGATATATCACTGTAGGAAGAGGATCTGGAGTACTCTGATCATTGCTCAGTCATGACATCAGTGCATTAAATGGCTCATACCACCTCATTCTGACCACAGGGTGTACATGTGCCTGTATATACACATACATTTGTACACATCTGGAAGGAGGAAATTAACACATTAACAAAGAGGGTAGAACACCCTGTTATTTCTTGTCACAAGGGAAGATTTTTCGTAACAGAGTTAGAAAGTTTCAGTAAATATTAAGTGGACAAGGTGCTGAGAGCACCGAGAAGTTAATTATTTCCCATTCGAGGGCTGCTTGTTATAATTTACATGCTACATTTAACGGTTGTACTGCGATGATGTGTATTTACATAATAGTATTCAATAATATACGCTTAGCTGACAAAAAGACAAATGGCTGATCATTTTTATATGTTAAAAGCATTTTCTAGCAAGTAAGATGATTAAGCCATTTAAAAAAAAAAAATCTATTTTCTTTGAGATAGCTTTGATAACTACTTTTTTCCTCCCCTAAAGGCCTTTCAGAGGTAAAACCAAACAGATGGTCACACTGATCATTTTAGATGATCCACAGCAACAGGATAATAAAAGTATTATGATCAGCGTGACCCACACTGAAGGAAGGAGTCATGCTCTGCCCGGCTCTGACCCTGTTATTCTGGTCTGTGACAATGCAGGAGGAGTTATTAGATTTCAGATAGCCTCAAGATCTCCTATTGATTGCAAAGGCAGGTTCCTCTTCTTATTGACCACGTTCACTTTCTGTGCTGTAAACTTCCCTATTTCTGCTTTCTTTGGATGACAATTTATATAGGTTGCCTATTTCATTGTTCTGATGAAAGCGGCTCAGAAAAAAAATCTGTGTCTACAGATAGAGGGGTAATGAGCTAGCAAGCACGTATTTCACTGTAGTTTAACTATCCTTCAGATATAACCTTAAGAACCCTTCACAAGGACATTTTATGTTCCCTCACCTGTGCTTTTTTTTTAAACAAATTTCCCACCTTGCAGGACTCATTTTTCTTACTTTTAGAGTCTTTTTAAGCATTTCTCAGGTAATTATGAAGAGTGGAATTAATCTAAAAGTTACATGCCTTATCTAGGCTAGTCGTCTAAGGTTCCTCTCCTGACACTGGTGAGAGACTGGCACTTCCAAAGGGCAATTTTCATACCGTCCAAAAATAAGTGTATAAAAGAATATAAAAGGCATGAAATTAATTCTAACATTAATGTTAAATTTTGAGCTTGGATACAATTTCTACTGAATTCATATCATATCTATACCCTACATGAACTTCATCTATTCCTTCATGTGTTAATTATTCTCATCTGTATTAAATATTCTGTATAACACTTCTGAAAATGATTAGGACAGGCCAATAACTAACACTAAGAGCTTATCATGGTTTTTAAATGTCCTTTGGGGGATTTTTGATTGGAAAATGTTGATTAATTGAAACTGATCCTTTGGTCCAGGATGGAATTTCTGGTAAAAGATACAAAAAGACAGCTACTCTTCTCAGAATAGCAAGTAGTCTAGTTGTAATACTAATTAAGTGTGGAAATCTTTTTCTTTAGGATAGGAATTTTATCCAATCTCTGCCATTCTAGGTAACTTACCTATTCCATTGGGATACGAGGTGATTTCATGGTCTAATGAATCTTTAATTAATGATAGAGATTTGGATAATTCCAGTGAATAGTACTGAGGACAGCCAACAGCTTACTGCTGATGTAGCTCACCTGGGTCTCCTGCGTTTCCATAAAGTTCCTTAGGTACCAGACCTATTTGGGGATCCCTTCAGTTTTTCTCACTTTTCATTCCCCAAAACAACCAAACAAAAGTTAACGCAAACCAGCCATAGACAATCTTTCATGTACATATTTGTTTTCTTCCCCAAAGGAATAGGTTTACATTTTAAATCTTTAAAAATTAGGATTGAAAATAATTTCTAGACTTCCCAAACTTCCATTTTAAACACAAAAGATGGGTGAAAGATGATGTGGTTGGTTATAGCATACAAGCATAATGAACAAGCTTGATTTAAAAGCAAGCCATGATTTACAAGCATGTTATTAACTATTTCATAGAAAAATGATGGAAGGAAAGAGGTAGCTTTGTAGGAGCTGGTTAGTGGAAAGACAGACACATTTATTACAGTAAAGGGTGGCAGACAATTGAAAAAAGAAAGAATAAGGAATGTCATAGACCGCAATGGAGTGAAGTTGCCTGAAAGAGGTTGATGAAGCATAGGGCTGAAGGAGCATCCAGTCAGCAGAGACACTTTTCAGAGTATGACCCTTCAGTTGTCCTGTCTCTTCCTAGGAGGCTGGTGACTGAGTTTTGGTGAAGTATCCTATCTTGCATATTTTCTGATTTCTAAACTCACAGCAGAACTCATCTCAACTTTTGTCATTGACATTGCAGATATCTCCAACTAAGACAGTCACCCAAGGTTCCTTTTCTGAAGAAAAACAGCTACTGTTTGGTTGCAATTCACCTTATCTCTTTTCATCATGTTATGCATCACACACTAGAGGATGACAGTGATGGACTAGCTTGGAAGCTAGCGTCGCTCTTAATTAGAGCGTTGCTTTGGTTTCTCTGCCTTTCCTCCATTACTTAACATCTGCATCACAGGAAACCACCGATTTCCCCTTCCAGTCAACTCCTCCCTGATAGATTTTTAAAACCTTTATGGTTTAAACTGTTTCACACAATGCACAAGGTAACAGCATTATTTGTACATGCAGCTGTCAAGCTGATAAATCCTGATGTATTGTCAGCTTTTGAAAGAGAGTATCATTCATCTCTGCAAAACAAGTATTGGAATGTAATTAGATATAAAAATAAAGTTATTGTTTGGGAATATCTGTGAGAGAAAACCATACACTGTTTCTATCAAAGCCAGTCTCCTTTCAACATTTGAAACTTCTGAGTTACACAAAAATAATTCTGTGACCGGTAGTCTGACAACTTGATATCTATCCCCACAATTTGCTTGAAAGATTCTACCACTTCTATTATAAGTCCAGAATATTTCAGACAGGTATACGCTTTAGGATACATCAAATGCGCCATGAAAAAAGTATTATTAAACAACTTCTAGAATAATTAGATACCATGGAGGAGGAGCTGAAAATAAAAAGCTTTTTGTAGAAGAACAAAATATGTAGGAGTAGAAGCAAGAAACAGAAACATCTACGTTCAAATCTGACTTATCATCTAAAAGCAATTTAAACTCTGTTATTGTATGTTTTAAAAGGGGATAAGAAAGTTTAGACAGTTACTTCCAGTAGCTATCATGAAGGTTATTTAGTGAACAGTCTTGATAATGTTACATGGGGAAGAACTCTGCATTTCACATTATTTATCTTTGACAAAGAAGGGTGGAGGTATCTCTAGAAATTTCTACCCACTCAAGAACAGGAGGAATATAATCTGTTGCTATATTTTTTAGATAGCTCCCATAACTATGTCATAAAAAATATTTATGTGATACACGTTATATACGTAAAATAACATTGAACCGAGATCTTGAACTGCTCTCTTTTGCTATAACACTTATTATACTGCATAAAATATTACAAAAAATGAAGTGAAAGTGGAAATAGAAATAGATACCACTGGGAAAAAATGTTTAAATGTTATATATACACATATATAAACACAACAGAAATACAATATTTAAAAAACTAATAAAAAAAAATTAAAAAAACAACCAAAACAAAACACTCAGGAACAACAAAAAAAACAACTTTGACAAGATGAGTTGTTATGTAAAGAAAATAAATTCTAGCATATGTCCGAGTCTAGATTAATACATTTTCATGCATTCTTTCGTGTCTCTTTATGGTTAGTTAGCTATTTGGTTACACTTTTCAGAGAGTTTATTTATCAAATACACTGAAAGAAACAATCCAAAAGAAACTGAAGACTTACAAAACAGTGAAAGAATGTCATACAACTTTCTACTTCCTAGGGGTAAATTAAACCAGGAGAAACATAGAAAAAGGAAAGATATAGCTTCATCCAATACTCTCTTGAATGAACTTCACTTCATTAACTTCACTTAGTAGAAGATGAGGCCCAGAGAGAAAAAGTAGTGGCTAGTGCTGCAGGTAAACAAACAAAAAAAAAAGATTGCAACTCAATCCTTGAGTCAAATTTGGAACAATCAACCACTAAGATTTCTTAATGTTTAACATATATATTAAATTATGTGTTATACACATTAAACTATGTATAACAAATTGTGCTTGTCACAGAGAGCCATAATTTTTGATTACTGTTTATATAGGTAGTACAGACAAATTTTCCAAGTATGCAGTAAACTCTTCTATTTTATATGATGAACTTTGAGACGTTTGCACATGTGTTTTTGAGTTTATACAGGCACATATTTTCTATATTATAATGTTATGCCTCAATGCTCAAGGCTTTGAGGAATAAAAGAATTTCCTGTAATGTGCTAGATACAATCTTCTATTTTTTACGGGCTTCTGAAACAAGCACTCATAGCAACGCCAACTTCCCTTTAGGGATTATTTATATTTAGTGTGAAAAGTCATTAAAATTTTCAGTCACTGGATTTTCCAATAAGCCAACACATCCTAATGATTAGTACCACTTCACATTTCTATTCCTCTCTTTATCAAGAAACATAGTATTATCCTAAAATTTGACAAACAGATATACAGGAAATATTAATAAAGCAGTTGAATAACCCACTTTCTTGATCCAACCACAAAGATATATTCAGGTCCAAGCATTAAACTGAGCTTCCTCCCAATTACTTATTGCGGAAAATAACTGATTATTAATTAAAGCCTTGTTTGCTCTGGAGATTTTCTGCACCAATTGCCACCGTAAGTGGCTAAATAACAGAATCATTGCAGCAAGTGTAGAGAGGGAAAGCTGATATTTGCATTAGAAGTGTTTACCCCCTTTTTCCCAGTCTGAATAGATCCAGCAGTGCAAACAGCTGCTTCATTTGATTACTCTAAGGATTTCATGAGGGCAACTACGCTGATAGTCCCAAATACAAAGACTAAGACCTCACCCCCTTGGGTCTGTGGCTTCGGTTTTGCCTCCTCGCATCCCCTCGCATACATAAATATTATAGTTCAAAAATTAAACAGGTGCATGAAAAATGGCAGGTGTTCTCTCAGATGAGCCCTTTTGCCTTGCTGTGCATCTGCTGTCTGAACTCTCAAACTCCCTTGCTGTTCAGCTTCTCAAGCATCTGTCATTTGACTTCCCAACCTTGCCATTAGATGCCTTCGGTGTTATATTTTTTTTCCAGGATAGATGTTTCTCAAATGTTACCTCTGCCCACACCAGAGACTGCAAGGCAGCAAAATTGCAAGTAAAGATTTCCCTTTCTTCTTTCTGTAAGCAACACATCTTATTAATGTTAATGTTATGCCAAGATGCTCCTTAGATCCCAGACATTTTGGCTGCTTGTTGGGGGATCAGACCACATGTGCAAAAGACTAGGTATGTAAGAGCAGTTCTTACTCCTCGAAACACTTAGCCCATTGTACTGTGAATAGCTGGGTTGTTTTCATGCTCCCTTTGTTTTTTAAGAGTTTTTGATTGATTTTGGCTGAACACTAGCCAAAATTTTAACACCTTAGAGGCATCTAAGTTTGTACTTTACGCAGCTACATAAAAAAGTCTCATTATAAGAAGCAGTGAAAAGTCAGAGATTTCTATGAATTTTGTGGAAACTATAGGTCTTCAGTAATTTTGAAAATATGCCCTTTTTACTTAAGGGGTGAACTATGGAATCTAATCTATGTACAGTTTAAATGACAGCTAATGGGTGGGCAGGTTTCCTGCAAATAGCTTACATGCTCTTCTTTGCTATATGGTCAACTTCTTAATTGCTAAGTGTTACTATTTCAGCAGTGGCTTAAAGGGTCCAAAGAGTCTGGAGCTCCTGATGCATACATGTAGTAAGAGAAAGTCTGTTCACCCCAAATTAAGAGACACAGGAGTTTCACAGTCTACGGATGAGGAAGCGGAGGGATGTAGTGAACGGTACATTTGCTCTGACTAGTATTTGATATTCCTTGGCAAAGATTATGTGCCTGGGCTGTGACTCCCTGCATAAACCAGGCGTGAGTTTCACTGGATCCAATTTTATGAAAGGCTGTGACCATTCAGTACTTTTGTCTGTGGAAAGCCAATAAAAAACTGTTGCTGATAAACCTTATAGCTGATGAAAAGAAGGCAAAAATTTTTAATAGTGGTAAGGACTAAGACATGAGTGATTTAGATAATTTATTAATGTGACCTATTCAAACAAAATAGTGTCTAAAGCAATTAAAGTACCTTATGTGGTGTATTAATACATATTAAATAAAACATACAAACAAGAAGAAAATGCCCCACAAATATTACTTAAGATCTAAAAACTAATGCCTCAGGATTGAATAAACCAGTTACCTTCTATAAAACTAGATGGGAGAAAGGGAAAAAAAAAAGACTTGTGGATGATGATAATGCTCCGGGAAAAAGAATGAACTCCTTGGCTGCGTTTAAACCACCTTTTAAGAGCGCCATGAAGTCTTCTTTGAGGCTGTTCAAAATTTGCAGGCAGAAACTTCAGAGTATGCAGGAGAGATGCCCAAGAGAAGAATACACACTGAAAGTAAGGGGTGGAGGGGGGGAGAAAAAGAAGAAATAAGAAGAGATTCTGCTTATGGCCACTCCCCAGGATGCTGGTTTAGTGTAATATGAACATAGATCTTGAGTGCAGACTACACAATGAGACTTTTGGGTGTGCTGAATCATACTACATTGACAAGGGAAGACATCGTGAAGTATTTTCAAAAAATAAGTCATTGTTTGGTAGGTATAGCAGTCTGACCCTATCACTTTGTAACAAGATTTGATTGCCATCAGTGTGAAAAAAATATTTAACTTTCTATACTTCGAGGAAGTTAGAAAGACAAAAATGCAACTGTGACATTTGAGGAAATGAAAAGTCAACATATAACAATGTAAATCACACATAGCAAATACAGCTATAATAAACATACCTTTATCCATCTTAGATACATTGACAAATACTTCCAAAATTCAAATTATATTTTACAGCCTAAGTAAATATTAAAAGGCCGCCAAATCTGCTAGCATAAATCCCTGTGACCTCGTAAGTTTTCTCCATGTGCATTAAATAAAATGAGAATGAACCATGGAGGTATTTTTGCTCTGCTGAGAGAACATACAGGTAAAAAGAGATAATTTTACCAGCTGCTTTCAGAAGTGCTGTATTTCTGGAAGGCCTGTGGAACTGTGGGTTTGTATGCAGGCAGATTTCATATTATTTTACTGCTAAAGTTGTGGAAACGGTCGTAAATTTTTTGCATGGTGCATCGCAGGAACGGCAACCATCAATTACCACAGACAGTACCTCAAAGAGCTTATAGTTTGAGAGAAAACATTCCACTATGAGAATAATTTATACTGGGACAGGTGCGGTCACTCTCATAGAGTGGATCACTTCAACTGGATAAACTGTGTTTTTGCAGGCCGCACTAGGGAAAACACTTAACATGTAAGATCAGGCTGGACGGGGCTTTAAGCAACCTGATCTAGTTGAAGACGTCCCTGCCCATTGCAGGGGGGTTGGACTAGATGATGTTTAAAGGTCCCTTCAAACCCGAACTATTCTACGATTCCATGTTAGCTTTCCGCAGTGATGGTATATGTGCATGCTTTTACCTTCTGTGCAATGCAGTGCAACTGCTCAGCAAGAGGCGCGTGCAGTGCCATCAGGGGCGAGCGTGTGCCCAGGTGACTCCACAAAAGCAGCTGAAGGACTTGACAGTTCATACCCTAGTTTTCCCCTACCTTTTTGTGCCCATGCCATCAGATTGCTTCCGTTACCATTAGTAATCTCAGCCTGTCCCTATTAATAACGTTCGAGCAGGTCTTGCAGAACTGCAGCAGTAATCAGTGCTTCAAGCTGTAACACCAACTGCACCACATACAGAGGCTTAAAATGCCCTTTTTTCTGGTAATTTGAAGCTTTATGTTTAATATTTATTGCAATGCATAGTCTCAGGAGATGACAGCGGATGCATGATAAATATGTTATCTCCCCCCCAAACAAACAGACATCCATCTGTCTATCCAAAAGATGGTACTTGCCAGCTGTGCATGTATAAAGAGTAAATGTAAAACCAGCTGTTCAGTCAGTTCATCCCATATAGTGAGGTTGTCACTGTAATCACTTTGGCTGGGAAAATTTCCAGTCATCACACTGCTGCTCCTCATGAATCACACTTGTCAGGAAAACGTCAGCATCTTTTATACGGCATTTGGTTATTTTTAGGATGAATGCTATGAGTGTATTTAGGGCAATTACTTTCAGGACTTGAGAGAAATCAATAGATAACGCTAAAAAACATATGTCTGGCTCTTCACTGAAGCAGCAGACGATGTTTGAATAAAAGTATAGAGTTATCCTTCCAGTGGACTCCATCACAACAAGCGCCAACAATAAAGCCTCATACAGTTTCCTGAATTTCTGAAAAATGGACAAGTTGGAACAGTCCTAAGAAAAGCAGTGACAGTGATTGGTCAGAGATCTAAAAAATATTGCTAGGAGGACAAATCTGAACAATTGGTGTTGCTAAGGAAAAAGGAAAAAAATGACAGAAGGCATGAGAACAAATTTCAAATAGGTTAAAGTCTGTCATAAAAGAAAAGGCAATAATTTGGTCTTGTTTAAATTTAGTGGGTAGGCTGTGGCAGTAAAGGTTCAAGCTGGCTATTGAAAGAAAATTTCTGTGGATTAGGACAAATATATTAGTTAACTTAAACTTGAGCATATGTATCTAAATACTTGGATAGGATCCCATGGCATCTACTTGTAGAGATTTTTTAATTCTCTTCAGGGGTATACAGATATAAGCTATAGATTTTATAAATATACAGCAGTATGCTAACAATATTTCAGTGGAAAACTAAAAGGTGCCTACTGAAAGCTCTGTGGCTATCTGTTAGTGTTGCTAACCTACAGAGAATGGGTGGACGACTTTCATTTTTAACTGAAACCAGAAGTTTTGATTAGGCACAGGTACTGCAATGTCATTGAAAACAAGTGAGTGGTGCCTTCTTCTGGGACCAGCGATGTCAAATGTGCCTGGTCCAATTTTTCACTGGTCCTTTACATGATAAAGAGGATTTTCTACATCCTGCAATAGTACCCCAGTCCGTGAATCACACAACATCAAAGTGTTTTTCTCCTCTTAACTTTTCAGCACTCCGACACTTTTCCAAAGGATATTTGGTTAATACTGAAATATCTTTGATGAAATAGCACATTTTCACGACATTTTTAAAAGGAAAAGTGCTTCCATGCAACACTATTTTTCTGAAGTGTTCAACGTGAGAAATGGTTGGGAATGTTTCTTTAATTAGCTACTGCTTTTTTATCTAAATCAAAATATTTCTGGTTATAGGTTTCAAGGTCTTAACATGACAAATATTAAGCTTTGGAACATAAGTCTGTTTTATTGTGTTTTGGCTTTCAGATTTTATTTATATTAATTAGTTATTAGAGCCCTGTACTTGATAATGTAGATGAGCGGGTGATTTGTATGCTGCTTGAGATTATCCAGACAAATTCAAAAAAGTTGAGTCATTATCATCATGGTTAGTCAATGTTTTCTAATATAAATTGTTGTGAATGTCTGTTCTCCAGGAAATATCAACATTTTGTATCCATTTAGTTTGAAAACATTTTTGAAATATGGAAATGTCTTGGCAAAGGGAAATTCTGTTTTTACCATAATCATAGATAATGTAATCAGGGCTCAGCTGCACTATTCAGCACTGTACTATCTCAAAACTCAAAGATAGATTCCTTCTCCATAGATAAAATGGAAAAATGCTATAGGATATGAGGAAAAACAGGTTACTGAATACCAGAATCAACTGTGAAAGACTCATTTAAATTAACTGTAGTTCTAATTAGCCTCATAACAGGCACAGATATTTTTTGAATTTCAGTCTCTGATATTTTCTGACCCACAAAACCCAGTCATAAGACAAAGCTAAATAACTGAAAATTTAGTCATGGCTTTTTTCCAATCTTTTGCCAGTCTCTTTGCCCTTTGAATTAACTCTGGTCTTAATATAGGATTTACCTGGATTTATCATCATTGACTTCTGCAATATAAACTATTCCTCTGGGGTTCTTTAAATTCTTCTTAGCGTGGCATTTCTAGTGTGTACACAATCAGGTGAGTCTGCAGTTTAATTTGGTTGCATTCATACATGTGCTCATCTGGCCACTAAGACACAGTTTCATATTTAACAGGGTATGGCTAAGAAGAAAGAGGTGAAGGAAGGAGAAGTCATGAAGAGCAAATCAAAAAAAAAGTCATAGACGAGGTTTTTGGAGATTCATAGACTTTGCAATAATACTTCACAGTTAGTTACATAGAGACTTTGACTTGGTGAGAACAGGAGCTGATTAACTACATCTAGAAAACTGGGCTCTGCAAACCCTATAGGAGTTTGTGAGCTGAGCCCTGAAGTTTGCTTAATAGTTGCTGTATTTGAACAAACAGCTTCAGGCTTGCTTGGGGGATAAAGTTTAAAAAAAAAAAAAACCCAAAAAAAACCAAACGAAAGAAACAAAAGAAACAAAAGCCTTCAATCACTTTAAGGGAAATCTTCCATAGCCGCCTAACCATCTTGTCTAACTGATGAAGCCTGGAAACTTTACTTCCTATTTTAGTAGCCTTCTAAACTACTGGCTAGTTTAGAAATACATGTGAAATGCATGAGACCCATTTTTGCCATTATTCTGTGCTCTAGATGCAGAAAAGAAAATAGCCAGCTTTGGACAGGGATCCAGAGATGTCCAGATCAAGTCAACCAAAAGCTGACCAAGGTGGTCAGTTTACTGCTTGCCCAATAAACTATGCTAGAAGAAAAAAAGGTTAGTAATGCTTTCCAGATACATACATAACTAAAGAACAGAGCAGTTCCCATTGACTTTTGGACTGTTCCCACAGAGAGTTTAGTGTACTGATTTCCATGGAGTTTTACACCACCAGTTGTGTCACTAAAACATGAGACAAAAAAGAGGTAAATTGAATGCTCTTATGAGCTCAGTGATAGTACCCATTTTATGTGTTTCTTGTCAGTTCTGTTTTAAATATCGTGTTCTTTTTTAAAAAGAGTGTCTGGGCCAGGTGGGATGTCTGGCTGTACCTCGCGCCCTTGGAGAACAATGGACCCTCCATGAAGCTGAAGAACTTCAGAAGTTCAAGGCGTGGCAAGCAAAGGAAGGGTGAGATTCAGGAAAGAGATGGGAGTCTGTAGATTGGCAGAGTGCCTGAAAAACTGCTGAGAGAAGCAGGAACAGATACAACAAGAAAAAGTCCCTGAAAGTCACTGGAGACTTTGAGGCAACTAGAAAATCAAGCTGTTAATAAATGAGTTTGGAAGAAAGGAATTGCTCTGCAAGGCCATAACGAATAGGTGAAGGTGTGTCTATGAACTTCTTTTCAGTTATCTCTTATGTAGACAACTTTGTAGTCAGTTTATGTTTTACAGAAGCTAGCTATTCTAGTTCTTGTTCAAACCTGACTTTTGAGATTATAAACCCCCTTGGTGTTTTGGATATACTCTTTAATAAGAAAAATGTTTAGGTAGATTGACCTTAGAGCTCTGGATCCTGTTCCAAACCCATTTATACATTTGACCTCCAGAACATCCTGTGGCACAGGTAACCATGGTTTAGGTGTGCATTGCATTCAAGTATCAATAGCATTCTTGATCTTTATCATTTCTACCATCTTTTTCAGTCCTCTCTTTTTTTTTCTCATATATGGAATTCTTGCCTAAAATTGTCCTGGTAGGCATCCTTTTTACCTCTTCTAAGTTGTTCCCTGTTTGAAATGGGGTTTTCAGGACTGCAGGAAGTATTGAACATATAGGAAGATCATGGATTAACACACTTACTAAAGATGTGTTCTATTTTGGATAAAGTAAACTGCTGTGATAACTTTATAAAACCAATCTGTCATATTTGCTTGTGTGATTATAACTTGAGTTCAAGAAGTGCTAATGAAATTATTCCAGTCGACAGTGAACTGGTAACAAAAATATCAGTGATATAAATAAGTGGTTAAATGAGGATTTTCCTATTTCAGAAGGCAGACTGAATGTGCTCCTGATGAAAGTCGAGAATAATGTTAATGATTAGCTTAGGAAGAAGAATTTCAAGTGAGCTAGACAGTGTTTCTGTTAGAGAAGTTAAAAGAAACATGGTAAGATGTCTTTGGGCATTCTGGGAGGACATAGTTCATTAGAACATTTTATACTACCTGACCTGACCTGAGGGAGAGCATTTATTTAGTCAAGGGGAGTTTTGCTGTATATTTTGTCAAACTTCTTGCCTGTAGTATACCTAGGTAGTTCTGCTCACATGTAAATAAAAATGACAGTCATAATAATAACAGCCTTAGCATTCCATGGTACAGTTAATTATTCTGTTAAATGGATATAAAAAGTCCCACAAAGCTTCTGTTGACCTCAGTCAGTCTAAGATTTTTAAAGCACTGATTATTGCTTGTGCTGAGAAATCTGCCATCTGTTTTAATAAAGAAGCATGAAAGAACATTATTTAATCAGAAAAATAAGAAGAGACCATGAAAACAAATATTTTAAAAAATAATATTAGGGAATGGATGCAGTGACATAAAGAACTAGAACTTTGTTTCAGAAGTCCAGTCTTTCTGCTGTCAAATGTTGCATGTAACTCGTCCTTGGCTGGAATTATTGTCTGCAGTATCAAATTCCTTACAGACCCACAATTGTAGGATCAGGCTGATTGCAATTACACATTGATTTTCATGCTCAGATCCATTGATTCATCTCTTGGAAGGAGAAGGACTTTTCTGAAACTAGTGCTGTTAAACTAACACGAGCAATTGTCAGTTATCAACACTCATGGTCCATGTTGCATCAGCTCTCTGAGAATCAGGAGTGTTACATCGCCTCTGTGCTTATTTATGGCTTGAGTTCGACAATGTTCCTTATTCCCAACATGTACAGAGGAATGCAGAAGGGATGGAAGAACAGAATAACAGACAGATAGATGAATGAAGTGAGGGAAGAAAGAGAAGGAGGGAAGGAAGGAGGGAGGGAAAGAGGGAGGGAAGGAGGAAGGGAGACAGGAAGGAAGATTGGTTGATTAGTTCTGTAACCTCTGTGTATCAGAACAACCCATTTGGGAAAAAACTGTAGAAATGAGTGTGGCATTTGGCCTGTGAGAGGTCCACCTATCGAGAGGTCTTTGGTGGCAAAAATCTTCTAAAGAATGTATAAATGTATGCAGCAGAACCAACAGAGAGCTGAAGGCTCCTTTAAGAATAATATATTCCCTTCTTGTAAAGGTTAAGTTGTGTCTGCTGTTCTCAGCCAGCTCTGGAGAACTCAAGCTTGGCTCCATGTGTTACCACAGAAGCTTTCCAGAACCTTTTCCCAGCCTAAAGAAGAAAACAGGAACAATGCTAATTGAAATAAACTGTCACAAGCAATGAAATGCTCATTAACTCTAATTGCCAGCACTTTCACTTTTCATGATAGTTACGAAAGGATAAATCAAGGGAATCAAAAACTTTAACAAACCTGCTAAGAAATCCATACATTTTGACATCCCCTGCTCCCTTCAGCCAATTCAAGTAGCAGAAAATGAGATCCTTGCTGTGTTTCTGTAAAAAGAAAAAGACAAGAAACAGCCAGCCTACACTGACCTCTTCACCTCCATTAAACACCGACTCCATAAGAAATCTGTAAGTAGTTCTGTCCTATATGAGACGGTGGAAGTTTCTAGCTTGGAATACAGACTGCACGCTTTGTTTTCTGTTTTTGCATCTGACTTACTCCAGCCTAATGAACTAGAAGTGGGTTTTCTTAACTGTAGGACATTGTGGTCTACAAGGGAAGAAAAGGTAGGCCAGGTCCCCTTCTTTTGCTCAATCATCTGTTAATCAATTTTCTTAATTGGGAAGACACTTGATTAGCACTAGTGTAAGATGCAGCAGAATCCATCCCTAGAATGTTTCTGATAGCCTGGAGAGCTAGATACTGTGCTCTTAACTTGGACACCTGAAGGGCATGAATCTTGAGAGCTTCAAACGCACCCCTCTCTCTATCGCTTCTACAGAGAACTACAGAGAACAATTATGTCAGTAGATCAAAGTTAGATGCTTAAGCTGGGTGGGACACTACTCCATGACTTTCTGTTTGTTACATGGTCTCTAGATGTTTTCAGCCCTCCAGAGTGTTAAGTCTTACATATTCAAAAGGGAGATAAAATCCCATACCCAAAAATTCTGCAGTCAAAACAGAGGAGACAGAGAGACATGATGGGAGGGAGATGGAAGTAGGGAAGATGATGTGAATTTGAATAACAGGTTAGATGTGGGGCTGAAAACAGAAACTACACCTAGAAGGTCCCAGTCCAGTAACTGGATCTGCAGACCCACTACCAGTAACACTATATTAAGCACAATGCTCGAGACAAAAGGGACAGAGCACAGCAATGGCAGCAAAAGATCTAGAATGAAACCTCTACCCTGGCAATCCCAGAAACAGATTAAGTCTGGGAGTAAGAAGGAAAAGCGTACATCCCTGGCTGACGGTACAACGCAATGGGGAGAGGAGATCACTGAACTGGCATCCTGTTTGGAACAATAAAACATTTCATTTCTTTACTTTGTTTTTCGATATTTTATGGTAAACTAAGCTTCCAATTTTATCACATGCAGGCAATATATAACAACACTTATTTATACTCTTAATAACTTCTAAGCCACATCCTTTTTTCTTTTTACTGCAGAAAAGCTACTTTCTTTATAAAGTTAAAAAAAAAAAAAAATCTGCTGCTCAGGGTTGTCTAGGAGCAATCTGCATCAGTGATTGGATTATGTACTAACAGCATTACTTATCCCCATCTGAGAGGTACCCTACAGGGAAAAGCTCCAGAGAAAGACACTGCATTAAGGGAAGATTTGGAAGTCTGATTGCATTCTGTTTCCATGTCTCTGCAGGGCTGGCTGTCAATGGCATTCAGAGCCGCGCAGCAGAAAAGGAAAAACAACTCTCTCTCTTTAGCATTGTGAGTCATCAGTGACTGAAAGCATCTTTACCCCAGTTTAAGGTCTGGCCAGAGGATGTGATCCAGAGTTCACTGAGAATTTGCATTGACTTCATACAGGTTCAACTACGGTCTGTATTTTTCAACTGGAAACTGATTTTACAGTATCATGAAAGTGAAGGAATAAAGTGTGTAAATCTTATAGTGAAGATGTAGCTCATAACTATGAACATTCTCAAGCAGTGAATCTGGATCCAGATGGTATATAATGTTAAACCAGAGAATCTGGATCCAGATGGTATACAATATTAAGCTAGTGATATCTCTCTAAGCACATTTAAAAATAATTAATATTACCATGGATTTCCTCCAGACTTCTTCCCTATCATGAATATAGAGCACTGTGTTCCCTTAGGAAGGGGAAATTAGAAAGTTTTCTGTGTCAACCACTAAGTAACTTATTTACTTTCATCATCCAGTGATCCAGTGGGGCATGGCTTGAATTCTAAGGTTGGAGGGACCAGCAGATCTCAATAGCTTTCCACTGAAGAGCTTCATGGAATAATTTGTCAAATGTGGGATAGCTTCCTCAAATGTCCCCAAAATTTGTGTTACAGTGTCTTAACTCTCTGGAAGAACCACCTATAGCCAAAAACTTACATAATTTACAGAATTTAAAATGGACACATGAATGTGTAGAAACACACAAAAATACATAGGAATATGCTTTGTCGTACCTGAGTTTCAATTTATTTTGACGTATATGATCCTACAATCTGGAAAAGAAGAAAATCTCTATACTAGAAAGATCCTGACATTTCTCTCAGAGCATATTTTTAATTGTATTTTTTTAGGTTTGAACATAGGGCTGAGAGTTTGGAAAACTAGCCTGTATGGAAACCCGGATCTAATTGTCTACTAAAATGTTTTATCTGCATGAACAGGAAATAACTGCATTGCTTGCAAAAGGTAGGAGCAATTTAAAAATCTTCATTCTTTTTATATCACATATCACAGATCAGCAGCTGGATGGAAAAACAAGAAGTAACGATGAAGAATGCAAAGACATCTACAAATTAAAACCAAGATTTTTTCAACAGAAGTTATTTCTCATGAAACAGGGAGATTGATATCTATTTTAACATTTGAGGGTCAGAACCTCCAAAAGTATCACATAATTTAGCTCCAGTAATGTAAATATGCAGCAACTGAATATCTGCACTTGGGATTTTGTATGCATAATTTGTTTATTATTTGCCTTTATGTGAAATAAAATTAGCATGGAATACTTTTTGCCCTTTGTGTTTGAAAAAATGTGTAGTGCTTTCCATTGTTGAGCACTGATACTTGTCCTTGGTTTTTGTTCAAGTGTTTTAATGCTTAAAAAGTTCTAACATCCAAGGGACTACTGAATGAAGTTTTGCTTCACTCAATCAGAATCTTCCTATGTATATATAGATTAAAGTCTTACTGGTACCAAGTCACAGTTACCACATCTGCGTTGTTTTTTTTTCCATTAACATACTTTCAAATTTTTCTGTCAATCCAAATTAGCACAATATAATGTAGGAAGATTCAAGTATGACATCTGTTTAAATTACTTAGCAACATTGTTTAGCCTATTACACAATGTATTAGGTTTTGATTTTGATTTTTAAAATCTGAGTTTTAACGTTAACTCTGCTACTTACTTGCTTTTTGAATCTAGGCAAGTCACTTTACCTTCATATTCTCTTATTGCTGTCTTGAGTGAAGATTGCTGAATGTCCCCAACAGCTTCTAGTGTCACTGCCATCAGAGCAACAATACATAGCGAACGGCACTGCATTATAAAAAATACCTCAGAAAAGCCGAAGTGAGAATTTGTATATTGCAGTTTCAAATATTTAGACAATTGACAAACACTTCTCTTGTCTCTGAAGCCCTACAGCTTTGCAAACCAGGCTAGAATATGTTTCAAAGGCAAACAAAACAAAACAAAACAAAACAAAAACCTTCACATAGATTAAAATGTGACAAGGTAATATTACTAAAATGTTAGGTGTGCTAGGTTTCTACAGAAAAGGAAATGATAGCCTTTCTGATTGAAGCAGACTCTCACAGGGTCATCTAAAGATTTCAAAACAATGAAGAGACGTGCCAGAATATTTTGAATTCATCTTGACTGTGTTAGCAATAATAGCAGATGATCTCACTTCCAAAGTCAGAAATAAAACCAATCAGCAGCAAAGGCATTTGCTTTTTCCTATTTTTTTCTTTTTTGTCTACCTGCTTTTTGTCCTTCACCTTGCTGTGTCTCATTGATGAACAATATAAGCTTCAGAAAAAAGTTCTGCATTCTTTATTCACATACTTTGTTTCTTTTAAGATACAGATTCTTTACAGCCTGAGACAGGGATATTGCAGACTTCAGCTTCATAGGAACAGATATTGTGTTTTGATATTGGTTTATCATGACCTGCCTTTCTTTAGCTGCACCTCCGTACTGTGCTCCATATTTACTTCCTTTCTTTCCCAAGAGCAAATATGGACCTTGAATGAGCTTGAAGGGGGAACACTGCGATGTGATGCGTTGAGCTGGGAAGGTGTGACTGTGTGAGGCACTGCTTAGATAAAGCCATCTCACCTGAGACATCTCCTTACTGAGTAATGTGTGGTGAGGAGAAAGGGATCAGAGGAAGAGCCACATGTAGAGAAGATGGGGTCTGTCTGGTCACCCTATGGGGAAAGGGCCATGATGCTGCTCCGTGCATCTCCCTGCTGTGGGTGACCTGCTGAGCGTGGGGTCCCGGGAGGAGGAGGCACAGGTCCGGCCATGCTGCTGCGGGTGAGGCGTAGCGGAGCTGAGCTGTGGATGCATGGGCTGCAGGCACTGCCCACGATAAGAGAACGTGAACTGGCAGCCAAACGGGCAGACATGCTGTGAGGAGTTGGCAAGCCTGTTGTGGGTCCCAGCCAACACGTTGCAGTTCAGCTGCCTGTAAGACCCTGTTGTGAATTTTCTAGGCCAAATGGAAGAGTCAGAGGCCCAGTCCATAGCCCATAAAAGAGGAAAGACACTGGGGAGCCCTTAGGGCCTTTCTGTTATTGCAACTGATACGAATGTCCCGGTGTTAGTTGCAGCCGCTGGCTGGATGAACTCTAACAAAATTGCATGTTTCTTTTTCAAGCTCGTGGCAGTAAATGGGAGGAAGGGAGATTTCTGCTTGCTCTGCTGGCTCCTCAGGGAACCATAGACATCAACCCAATAGGCAAGAGATCTGCACCATTCGTTACTCCTGTATAATGCCTGCCAATGATATATCCAGCATGTCTAAGCTTCAATCAGCCTTCAAAATCCTGCATGTCACTCAGCCAGCACTACTCATTTAATGGCACCCATTACCCAGCCCATTAGGGAGTGCCGCGTTTGGGCATAAATAGGACCCCTAACAGTTTGGTCCAGCCAGTTAAAATCCCCATAAAGTCTCCTGTGCTTTTTGTAATGTTCAGGCACTACTCAAAAGTCAGCAGTGGCAAGAGAGAAAACTGAGCTTTTTTTTTGCTTTTTTTTTCTTCTTTTTTTTTTTTTTAATGCAGAACTCAGTGTAGGTCTCTGATTACTGAAAACCATTAGCTCACCGTTCTTGGCAGCTTAACACTGGAATTAGCATAGTCTAACAACTATCTCTCATTATTAAAGTCCCTAGTACAAGATACAATAGCAGTTTTCTCCCTCTGGTTTCCCACTAATGTGTACATGTAATGCAATGTAATGAATGCGGAAAAGTTTACCTTCATATATATGATTTTTTTCTTTTTTTTGAAGCCCAGAAGTTTTATTCCTCTAGTTCAGATTGTCAACTGAATACACGCAGTGATGATCAGAACATGAGCAAGCAGCATTATGTTCTTATTAGTGATGTCCTTTGCTTCTCCTATCGACCCAATTCTTAGATGACATTCATTGATATAATCAACATCAGAGAAACTGGAATGACATGGGTATATTTCAGCTGAGGATCCACCCTACTGAATACACTTCAAGATGGCAGTTTTCAGCTAAGATGTGATGTCAAAAAATAGAGAGCAGATTTTTTTAAACTGGCGTTGAAAATTCTCTTAAATAATGGGACTCTTAGTGTAATGTTCATTTGTATTAGAAAAGGACTCTGATTTAATCAAGCCATATCTAAATCCCTACCTGAATCTTGCATCTAATTATGCTTTAGACTAAATTTTTGTATTCTCCTTACCCCACCCCCACTTAGGATTCAGGCAGAAAATAATGAGCTTTAGCAGTAGGTAGGTGTTTAAACCTCTTCTGATCTTGAAGAACAAATGAGACCCTCAGTTGCTGAGCTCTGATGTGTGCGGCGGCACAAGCCGGGCTCTGGGCAAGGGATTGTTTCTATACACTTGATTTGCAGAGCATGACACACGCAGGAGCACCTACTCTCTCCACATTTGCTTGCCTGATTTTGATGAGACACACAATGAAATAGCACATCTAAGGAAAGACATAAAGCTTTGCCCATGGCGGTTTTGCACCTAAGCCAGCTGTAGCAAATTATATCCTATCAGAGACATCACGGACAGCAACGAAGGCAGCAGCAAATGCCATAAGCTAAAGATGTCAGCACAGACCATTCAGAGCTTGAACTGAAGCCCACTGCAGACTTTCGCATCACATCAAAAGGCTTTGAATTGGCCTGCCGAACACAGATCTCGTCGTAAAGATTTATCCTTCATCTGGCTCCCTTCTTTTCCCAGATGACAGCAGCCTAAGAGAAGTACATTCTCAAGCAAACGAGATCATGTGCTACTGCTACTTCCAGCTATGAGAGAACGTAATCAAGCATTTTAGAACCACAACATTTCAACATTCATTTTATTCAAATATTTCCCATTGTAGTGGGTATTGTCATTTTTAGGTTCATCCTGACCATAACCAATGTGACCATAACCACACCAGTTTTTAGACAAAAACAAAAAAAAAATTGTAGACTTTCAAACAGTTCCTTAATAAGCGTCACTTTGGTGCACGCATCTTCATGTGGTAATTTAAAAGTTAGTTTCACAAAAATCTGCACTGATACAATGCCTGTTTCTAAACGTTTTTAAAATATAATGTGATGACTTTACTAATAGAGAAAAACCAAGGACATCACTCAAGAAAGCTTAAAATTTCAGTAAAGTTTCCTCAGTTCAAACATGAGCTGGCAAATGAGTGAAAACTGTTGGATGTACTGTGATACATGTAGGTCAATTTGACTCCATTTATGCCATATTGAAAGAGGGCTGAGCTAAGTTACAATACCTTGCGTTTACCAAGGACTAACATCGAGATCTTTGAGAGCTGGCCCTGCATAATCTGCTGAGCTGGAATAATATATCTGTGGTTTGAGCCTTCATTTGCCTTGTGCTGAGAATCTTGAGGATGAGGATAGATAGAGAGGCTTAGGTATTAAATAATTTTCTTGGAAAGATAAAATTTGCAGCTCAACACCAGCTGAATAATAAGCAAGAAGGGCTTGTAATGGCAAAGGGTGATCTGGTTGGGACAGAGCCAAAAACACATCAATGTGGTTAACGCATGAAAAATGATAGAAAAAAAACAGCAAAGACTGGGAAACTGCTGAGACAAATACAGTTCAAACATACACACTGCACTGAATGGGACTAACTCTGATGAAAATACATTTCCATGTCTTTTGTGGCAACTTTTCTGGAGAAAAATATTACCTAATTTTTCACATAGTAAAAAAGTCTGGAATCCAGCCTTTGCAGAGTCCTTGTTCCTATTTTTAAACCTCCTTTTAGTTCAGATTTCCTCCATTTTAGTAGGTTAGAAGTTCACATTTTCTGCTAACATTCTGGACTTTTACCTTTGCAGTGAACACTCTTTGGCAAATGTGATATAAATAACAGCAAAATACCTCTTGGCAGCACATCCCTTCTTTATATTCACTGGACCTGGTTGCCAGCCCTAACACCTTTGGAAAACAGGCACTTTACCTCTGAACACAGTGAGGTCTGATCTTTCCACCAGTTTTAAATAGGCTTAACGCCCTGTGTGCTCTTAATTTTTAACAGATAAATTTTTTAGCTACCCACACTTCACCTTTTCAGTGCTGCCATTCCATAAAGAGCAGCTGCTAGATGTAAACCCATGGGTGGTTTTGTGTTAGTCATAGACAAAGCAATTGCTTGTACTAGTGTGCTGAATATCCAAAGCATTTTGACACCCTCCAGGATGAAAGGTGTGATGTAATATGATTATCATGACTGTACCATCGGTCCCTGCTGAAAGTGTTGGAAGGATCCTTCATTATCTTGTTAGCCGAAAGTGTTTGGTTTTGCTATTTTAATTATCCTCTTAACTTCAGTTTCTTCCTTTAGATCTTTTTGCGACCGATACATCTGGCCTTTTTTAAGTGCTTTCTGCTACAGGGAGAAGATAAAGAAGCAGGGAAACCCTATGACCAATGCCACATGCAGAGCTACCAAGTCTGAAGACAGTGGCACACCTTAATCACTTCTCAGAAGAAGAAAAAAAAGAAGAGAGGAGAAGAAGGGAGGGGACGGGAAGGGAAGGGAAGGGAAGGGAAGGGAAGGGAAGGGAAGGGAAGGGGAAAAGTTATGTCACAAGAATAATTTTTGTACCGCATATCCACAGGATGTTCTTCCCATTTGTCAGCAAAGCCTGTGGGGGAAAATCAGAGACGTCTGAACTTTGTTATCCCTTTCCTCAGAGGAAACAGTGTGCTAACCTCAGTGTCCTGCTCTAGTTTTCCCTCTTGCCTCACTCTGCTTTTACCCTGCCAATCATGACTCTTTCAGGCAAATATCTTAAACTTTGTTTGCAAATATTCTGGTTTTAGATTATTGAGCCTTCCAGCAAGGTTCTTAAGGGCAGGGCATGATAGCATCTGGTTGGACCTACTCAGCAGCAAGCTTTTCCTTCATTTTAACACATCTTTTTACGTATAGTGATAAGAAAGTGGAGAGGGGAGGAAGAAAAAGTATTAATTGGAATTTGAAGAAAGCCCACGAAATAAAGCTCTTGGATGTCTACTAAAAATCACAGCTTTTGATAATGTCATCTAATTTAAGATATAACTTACAGTATCATTCATCTTTAACTTTTCATTTCTTCAAATAAGTGCTTAAAAATAATGGTTTTCACTTTCCAAAGGAAGCAGGAAACCCAACTGAGTACTTGCTTTAGTCTTCACTTGCAAAAAGAATAGCATAAAGGCAATAAAAATGTGCAGAGATATCAAATGACTGTACAGTCAAATTTCTCAGATGCACAGTAAAAAAAAAAAAAAAAAAAAAAAAANAAAAAGACATTTATAGCCTAGACACACCAAGTGAAATTCATCTGCCCTGGCACTGGTGCCAGAGTTAGTGGCATAATTCTGCGTTGTCAGTAGAGTGAAATAGGCACCTCCAGGAGACAATTGTTTTCATCCAGAGATAGATGCATGCGACAGGTCACATGAATTGCCCTTTGGAGATACTTATTTCTCTCATTAACAAGGATGGACTCTACAGTGACAGTTTGAAGTTTGACTATTCCATTAAAGATGCCTTAAATAAGGCTAGGTTAATCTCACTGAGAATGACCTTCCAATACGAAATCCAGGTGTCTAACTGATCTGTTAAAAAGCTCTAGAAGCACCAGAAAACTCTAGTTAACACCAATCCAAGCTAAGAAAAAGGAAAATAAAAAGGCAAAAGACATTATAGCAATTTAAAATAGAAAGTAAGAATCCAAGTGAAAGAAAATGATGACATTAAATAGGAAATATTAGGCTAGAGAGTAGCAAAAAGCTAACCTCAGCCTATACAAAGTCACCTTTGAATAGTTACAGACAGTTAATGCTGCAGGGAATGAGTTCCAGAGTCTGAAAATGTCACTTTATGCATTGTTAAAAGCACCTGTCTTCAACATAAAAATAAACAAACGAATGGGAAAACACTACGTGTATTATAGCAGAAATGAACTGTGTGTTGGGTTTTTCTTTTTTCAGTGTTGCAAATGCATGTTCAAGGCATTTAACTATTAAAAGAAACTGAGTATCAATTTAATTTCTGTCTTGAAATCTTCCACTAGAAAAAATTGACTGTTACTAATCAAAAAAATAGACAATGTCATCTAAAAAGTAGCAACCATTAAATTTGCCTTTATCTTAAAAAGAATAAAGTAGTGCAAATTCCCAGTCACACTGTAGTGGCTTTGACCTTTAAGGAGGTTTGGAAGAGGACTCTGGAAAACAGTGGCTTTGTCAGTGGAGCCTTTCAAATGCTAGAATTGAGATCAACATTACTCCAGACTTTTGGCAAGTGTCATGAAATATGAAACATGTTAGTAAGCCACAGGGTTTGAATGCACCATGGGTATAAACACAGGTCCTTTCTAACACCCAACTCACTAAAAACAAAGAGGGAATTTTAGAGCAGACAAAAAGATTATGAAGAAGATCATACTATTGAAAGGCATTTAAAGAGTAATGCAATTATCAGGCACAGTGATCATGGGTTTGCAAAGGGAAAGTCCTGTCTAACTAATTTGATAGCCTTCTATGACAGGTCACCCACCTAGTGGATGAAGGGAAGGTGGTGGATGTAGT
>RSEF01000003.1:81697824-81746464 GCA_003993805.1 Himantopus leucocephalus | reverse complement strand
AAAAAAAAAAAAAAAAAAAAAGTCAGGTTAAATCAGAATCAGGTCTCTGTGGAGAAAGCTGGCAAAAAAGGTTCTAATACATAATAGGTAGTTTTTGTTGGGCGGATAGCATCCCTGGTCAGTTTTGTGTTTATGGCTCAGTACTAGTGAAACATTTTATTTTCACATCTTAAAAGATCATTTCAGGGCTGAACAAACACAGCAGATTCAGCAGCAGCTGGAATACAACTACTACTGTTCACCCTTTGGAAAGTTTATGAAAGCACTGGCATGGTTCTGAAATATTAAAAGGTCTTCTGAAACTCAGAGAGAAAACAGCAATGTAAAATCAAGGGTCTGGTCTGGCTGAGTGGATAAAGTGCCATCCTTTTGTACTGGGGACCTAAATCTTTCAAGCCAATATGTGGTATAGAATAGCTTTTATGGTCATTGGCTAGTGGCTGTGAATTCATATCAACAAAAGTAACATAATTCAGACCACGACAGAGGAAGAAATCAAAGTGTAACAAGGTTTGTGTTATAAAAAGGCACACTCGCTCGCTTGGAAATGGTCTTGAACAGTAACACCTGACCCAAAGCTCTTGCTCCTGGGAGAGAGTTCAGATCACAATTTGCATTCAGATGCTTCAGCTTGACTTAACTCTATACATCTAACAAATTTTAGACCTTACATGGTTCCATATTTTATATGACTTCACTACCATGGCACCAGAACACCTCAAATTTTGATGCATGTATTCTTTTAGCCCTGTGAGGTAAGGAGTACTTGGACAGAGACATTACTTACGCTTACACAGCCATCTTAACTTGCAGCCAGAATATCCAGAGTGCTTAAAACATGGTGGCACTAAAGCAGGAAAATCATTAGTCCATAAAAGTTTGAATTTCAGCATAGCATCTCTGGCAGTCCTTGGGAAGCAGGCCAGTGCTCCACATCCATCTCAGGGTGTGCAAGCTCATCTCATGCATGTGTTCCAGGCTCAGTCCCAAGAGAATGCAACTTGATGTTGTATGCAAGATTCAGGCTGAGGTCTAAATGACAAAACAACATCACTCTTCCTCCCTCAAATATTCACCACCCTCAGCCACATCTTTAAACATCTCTCCAACTTTTCATTTCAAGAATTTGTACAACACTCCGTTAACGTTCCTGTGTTTCAAGCCTGATACCTTTGGGCACCTTTACAATTTCCAAGAGAAGTGAAAACCTTTCTTATTGCTCCAATGGTTCTACAATGAACCCCATTTGAAGTGGGAGAAGGGAAGTGCTATTTAAAATTATTTTCAGTCTTCCCACCTGCTACAACCTAACAAGCAGCTATCATCAGCCTCGCTGCTCTGTTTCTTGCTGGTGGGTGGAGTGAAAGCTGTTCCAAGCAACGTATTGCTCCCTCCACTAGATCAGATAAGGGACTGCACTGATCTGTTCCTAACTGGTATCATACATCTCATCTACTTGTAACATATCTTCACAAATACTTTAATTGCCAACAATTAACTGCAGGTATAGATGGAGGAAGTCAAAAAGATTCTCAGGACTGGATTCTTCCACTTTTCTAAATGGATTTAGTGCCCAATAAGATGCAGGGCTTGGATGCGTGTCTGACATGAGTGATTCCACACCAAGTTTATGTCTTAAAGACATGACCCAGAACACACGTCCATCGCCCTATACTCTAAGGATTTTTTCTTTTCCAAGTACTTATCCTCTGATCAACTCACAAATAATAAAGTCAGTTTCATTCGTATCTTAAATGAAGTCAATTAAATGAGTCATTTTTTAAATTTAGTTTTCTTTCATGAAAATTCCCTTAAAAATATTCCTAAATAAAAATTATTCCTCCTATATATGAGTCAAAAAAATCTTAATATTGTATAGGATAATCATTGATGGTCTTTTCTTCTAGGTAATTTTCTGAAATCTTTTTAAATCTACTTTATCCTTTGGGCACTACAAAAATCTTCTGACAATGAGTTCCAGAGTTGAAATGTGCTATGTGAGAAAAGTGCTTCCTTACATTTACCTTAAACTAACAGCATCATAATTTCATCAGTTGGCCTCTAGTTCTTCAAACATTGTCAATAGCAAACATGGCAGTTCATCTACTTCGTGTTATTTATTATTTTACATGCTCTATAATTTTGTCCCTCGGTCATTTTCTCCCCAAAGACCCATAATCCTAGCCTAAGTGCTCTTCACACAAAAACCTCTTCATATCTAATCTTTGCTGCCCTTGTCTGTTTCAAAATTTTTTTTCTGTTGGAAAAAAGGGGGGCAAGAACTTCATACAGTATTCAGGCCACGAGGTGATCCTGGCTTTATACAAAGGAAAAGTGATATCTACTATTCCGTTCTTGATGCTTTCTTTGTTGTTCCTATGATCTTCAGCTTTCACTGAGCACCTTTCAAAGAGCTAACCACAATACTCTAAATGTCTTTCCAAAATACCTATACCTCATTTATGAACCCATGGCAGTGTAAAAATTGTTAGGATTACGCTTTCTCTCATCTATTACTTTTCATTTATAAGCACTGAATTTTGCCTCCCGTTTTATCTCCAACCACTCAGAATCACAAGATCTGTTTAACCTTCTGTTGTCAGTGTTAGTTTCTGTCATCTCAAAGAATTCTGTAGTATCAGCAAACTTGGTCACCTCATTAACCACCTGCTTTTCCAAATAATTTGTAACTGTGATGAGCAGTACAGATAGTACCAAGATTCCCCCTTTGTCTGTGCTGACAACCTCTTTGCATTGTGAAAATTGTAAATTTTCACCTACACTTTACTCCCCATCTTTTCAACTACCATTCTGTTTTTTCCCTAACTTTAGTTAATCTGGATGCAGTTGAGAAGAATTTCGTACAGGATTCTAGGTCCATTTTTCCCAATTACAGAGTGTAGTTGGTTTTATTTCATAAAACGGGAGATAAAGCCACTTCTGTGACATTTCAGAGCCCAGCACCAGAGCAGCAAAGCGTACCCATATCTTCTGTCTAGTCCTGACCGTTAAGTTGCCTCCTTTGTACCACTGCCATTGAACATAGTCAGGACACACTTATACTGAGGTTAAATATGTGTCACCAACATTTTTTCCCAGCAAATAGGAGGAGGAATGCAGACTTCAAAATGGACACCAGTCAGTATCAACAGTCAGTAGCCATGTTCTTGACTGTCCATTCCCGTGTTTCCCCATAGCTTTCCAGTTTATCGGAAAACCCATGATTATTTCCGTTGCACATCTTAAATGTCTATCTAATTTCTGTTCAAATTAATTTTCTTTTTCTAGTCTGAGTTAGGTTCTCAGCACAGAGACACAGTAGCTGAATTCATATTTTTAGCTTTATGGGAGAGTTATTTTTCCTTTTTCTGGTGTAAACTTCCTCTTTCATTACTGCTTCTCCTTGTATTTTGTACAAGGAAATACTTAGCTTAATATGCCAAGTAAATTGTCTCGCAAATTTGGATGAGCCCATCCAAAATCAGAAAGAAAGAATTGTACATAACAAACCCCTGACGTTTAGAAAATCAGCAGTTTCCTTCATCATGTAGTACCCATTCCTAATCAAAAGAAGTATTTTAACTAGCTGAATCAAAGCATATCTATGTCTACTCCTGCTCTTCTTTATGGCTACCCCATTTCAGCAATTCACATTTTCACTAAGCATGATGAGGATATGAAGAGACATTAAAACTTAGTGGTGTGACAACGTTGTGGAGGTGTATTAACTTAGTCGGCTTTCATGCTGACTCTGCAATGATAAAAATGAGATGAACCAGTGGGTAAAAAACACATAGAGATATAATAACCAATCTGCTTCTTTCCTACTCATGTCTGGCTTCATGATGCTGAAAATCTCACTGGTTCAGCCTGGGGAAAGAAATCTTTCCATAATCCTGCAAGAGTTTACAATCTACCATACAAATCAAAGTAATATGGTAATCAGCAGATAAGCACAATAACACATGTGGTGTTAAATGAAGTCTCTTGTTCTCTCATGGGGAGGAAGAGAGAGACTTATTTGTTCAATATACCATTATAAAATTATCTAGTTTTAGAAAGAAAAAAACAACAGAGAGAACATTTTAAATTCTTATCTTTTGCTTTTTTGTGGAACTTATTGATGAATAATTTAGAACTGTGTCTTAGCTATTCTCCTCTCTCTATAAAAATGTAATCTGACTTAATTATGTGTCATCACAGTAATAGCAGTAAAAGAAATCCACTTCAGGGATGAGTAGAGCATATAGTGTTTTATAAAAAGTCCAAAAGACATTATTTTAATTTATACAAAGTGGGGTTTAGCCCTTGAAATTCTTCTGTTCAAAAAATTGTTTCCAAGAATTTCACAGGCCTCCTACCAGTTAGGGGAGTTGCACAGCAGATGAATACAAAGGGTGGTGACAGCCTTGGTTAAAGGCTGACAGGCTGATCATGAGGATTTTATGCACTCATTTTGCCAACTTAAGGTTGTTAAGGAATATTTTAAGCATCAGAAACAGAGGAGATGGAAAACTTCTATTAACCCAAGGCAAATCTATTTAGTTGACCCTTGTCCATGCCACATCAACAAATCCATGCTGCACAATTAATTAAAAACAAAATTAGCAACAGCTTTGGCTGTTGTTTCTTCGGCCAAGTGGAGAAATGTGTAAGGACCATTTCAAATGAGATCATACCAAGACGGTATTTAAAGCTATCTCCTAAATCCAAATTCACATACATATTTTCATCAGAAACAAAGTAGATTAGATACATACACAGTCACTCAGAGGTGTAGAGTCATAAACAGTACAGCCAAGGGCAACAAACATTGCATCATCTAGGACAGAGGATACCATTTTTATTTTATTAAGATACAGTAGTACTTATCACCAAAGAGACATTCTCTTGCTAAATCATAATAGCCACAGTGGATAAAACTACATATTTTGTTACTGAGAGAGATGACCAACTACAGAAAATGAAGCCAGCAGCTTTCCTCCTCGACAAGCACACCGTTTCGTATGTGAAAACTACAGAGCTCCTCTGTAAAAAGGCATCTTCAGTAAAATTTGCATCATAGTTATACCATCTTTATGTCCAGATCAAACATGCCTGTGAGATTACTGTATTTCCTGATGGAGAAGGGGTTCACAGCCAGGTAACTAAGATGGCCATACAATGGAAAAAAAGAAGTTTAATACTCAAACAATAACCCAGCTCATTAGCTGTAATTGCTTCTGTCCTCAGAGAGCTGACACAACACAGCCTTGTTTTCTAGCGCAGAACACCTACCTATTCTGAGATGCAATCTTTAAAATGCAGAAGGTTAAAATTTCAAATGTTAATGCAGGAAAACGTGATTTATCCATAAGATATATTCATTATTGCTCAAATTTCCCTAGAACTACCATGATTTGCTTCTAAGAGAATCCACACAGGGGTGATTTAAAAAGGGAAGTTGCTGGAAAAGAGTATTCTAAGTTAATTTTCCCTTGTTAGTCTTTTTATACTGTGAGTTTATACCAGACATCAGTTCCTCAATGGACTGCAGTTATCGCAAAAGGGCCTGAATTTTGTTCAGCAATGTAAGATGATTTAAGAAAGTTCAAATGGACTAAGCCAAAAAATGAAGCTCAGCTTTGAAAAATGAACAATGATTTGGGGCAATCAATTAAAAACCCCTTCAAATGCCTTGTGTTCAATGAGGAAAAAATATTACAACTCTCTGACAGCCAAACCAGCAAGCCAGTGCAATGAGAACTCAACTGTGCACCCAACCTCTCTAATCACTCTGGGGCAGATGTTTAGTGCCAGCCCTCTTTACTTAAGAGCCTTTTGAAAACCTTTAAGTTTTGGCGCTTACACTTGCCAGCCATGGCTTCCTCTCTTTCTTCTCCTCATTTCAGAGAAAAGATAGATTATTGCCATTCTTTTGTCATGGTTAAATAATTAATGTACCAGGCTCTCTATTCATGTCACAGGCTCAGTAATGACCTTTGTATTATTTCTTCTTCTAACAATATATGCAACTTGGAAGTATTACTGTAATATAGATTAAAAACTGATTTCATCCAAACTGAAATTCCTTTGCATACAGACTCTCCCAATCAATAATCCTTTTGGAGCTTTAGCAGCAGATTTCAGTTCAGATTATGGTTTTAGAGAAAAACTCATGGAGTTTTTCATGATATTGAAGCTACTTCAAGCTACAGTGAAAACTTGCTTTCTTTTATGACAAAATTGATTCACTGCAAACAATATGTAATGCGTATGTGGTCTGTTTATATACCATTTCCTGAGTGCTATCAGGCTTCCACACATTCAGAGGGAACAGAGGAAATTGTAAAGTATAAGACACTTCAAGTTTTGGGTGGTTGATTTTCTTTCTTCTTTTTTTTTTTTTTTTTTTTTAGGTTCATAAAAAGTGGCTTTAAAAAAGTCAAAGGGCAGAATGAGTGTAACTATGCTAATTGCATTGCGGGTTTCACTGTATATCACAAGGGAACAACACAAAGATAAAAATAGCATAAAACAATGGGCTGAGGAAAAGAGACACCCAAAAAATACCATGACAGTGTGAAAGAGCTGCTGTACCAGAAGGAAATAATTCACTGAAAAGTTGATGTTGAAAAGAAACAGAAATGAGTAGGTTGAATTGATGGACATCCTTTCTCCCTTTAGCAATGCAGAGTTCAGCTGAAGTAAATTGAGTGCAGACTGTAATGCCAGAGACATGCATAAAAAAATGTCTCGAGTGCCCAGTTGTCTTCTGTGGGTCCATGGTACTCTTTCTTTCTCCACTTTCAGCTTTGATTCCCCATTCATTATTTGATTGGTTTGGTATTTTAATTTACATCAATGTGGAAGTGAGGCTAATAGGAAGCCAAACTTTGTTGGAAGTGTTAATAAAATACAAGAATTCTGGAAGGAATTGGTATTTTCTGGTAGGATTTAGTCCTTTCTCTTTAACCTCATTCTACTGCTGTAGGTTGGCTGTCAGTAGACTGCTAGATAAGCAGGATCTTGGGCATCTAATTTAGATACCTAACCTTAAGCAACAAGAACTTCATTTGTAAACCTCCAAAGGCATCTATGGTTCTCTAGACTGCTAAAAATGAAAAAGCGAGCTCCCACATAACCATGTGGGAAATCACATAGCCAAGGCTAGCCGTATGAGTGTTGGCTGTATGGCGCCTGGTATACTGACATGTTTTATGGGAAAAGTCAGCATACTAAAGAACCAGCAGTCATTTCAGGTGTTCTAAAACATGCAGCAACCTATAAAACTTAGTATTTGATTGCATTAATTTGTCAAGAAAAATCATTCAGCTCAAGAAATGATCTTAAAAACCCATGATTTTAGCAGCACAGTTCCAGTTTGCTACATAAGACAGTATGCAGAGAGAGTTTAGCAGAAATTGATGCATTTGGCATTTTCAGCATCTTTAAGAATTTCAGGACACAATAAATGTAGGCCACCAAAAGCTCCTAAGGCTAAATGTATGGATCAGACGTTCCTAAACTCTCTGCTAATAGGATCACTATTGTTAAAGAAGTTTTAAGGAATTAATGTGGTTGCTCAGATTCTCACAAGGAACCTACCAAGGCTCATTACTAGTTGATGGGAGATTAATGTTGTGGAAAAAGGAGAGACTTCATGGAATTTATTAGCTTGCATGAGACATCTCTGAGATAGAATGAGAATATAAAAGGGGTTAAAGACTGCTGCAAAGTCTCCTACTGAGATAACTTGTTATACAAAAGGGTAAGTGCTAAAAAGCTTTCAAGCACTGCCTCACCTGACAAGGTTGGGAAAGTATGTATTATCTGAAAAGCAGACCATACTTTTGAGAAGTAAGGAGGATGATTCTTTTTTGGCTTGCAAATGTCTACCTATCAGATAGGAGCAGATTTAAATGGGAGTGTTCATTTGTCTGCTGCTGAGACAGACTTACTGGGAACAATTTTAACAGACAGCAAAAAGACAGTTAGAGTAGTGTGAGCTCATCTTTTTTTCCATTACAGGACGTCTCACATCTTTGTCTCTCCTCCTCCTCCCAAAATAATAAATATTTAAAAAGTTATGAAGATAGTTCTTCTTCATCATCATCACTAGGAGCTGCTAGATTCATGCTAGTTTTAAAAGTCAGCATACTTATTAACCTTGCCTTATTAAACCCATGGGATCAGACCCTTTATGTCATTAACTTCAACTTCTTGTGTTCAGATGTAATTTCATCTATTTTACTTTTTGTCTGTTCCCTCCTGTCATGTCACTGGGTACTAACAGAGAAGAACCTGGCTCCCTCTTCCTTATTCCCTCCTATCAGGTATTTACACACATTGATAAGATGCCCCAGAGCCTTCTCGTCTACCATCCAAACAGTGCCAGCTCTCTCAGCCTCTCCCCATATGAAAGATATTCCAGTCCCATAATAATCTTTGTGGCCCTGTGCTGCACTTGCTGCAATATGTTGATGTCTCTCTTCTACTGAGGAGCCCAGAACTGGACAAAATACTCAAGCTGCTGCCTCACCAGTGCTAAGTAGAGCTGAAGGATCACCTCTCTCAACTTTTTTGCTATAAGGGTGCTTTGCTATATCATGGTCATCTTGCTGTCCACCAGGACATCAAAGTTTTGCTCAGCAAGCTGCTTTTCAGCATGTACTGATGCATGGGTTTAACCCTCCCGAGATGCAAGGCTTTTCGTTACCCCATGTTGAACTTTGTAAGATTTCTTTCTGCCCATTCCTGCAGCCTGTCAAGGTTTCTCTGAAGGTGGCACAACCATCTGGTGTACCACCCAGTCTCCTCAGTTTTGATCATCTACAAACTTGCTGAGAGTACACTCCATCTGCCTGCCTTTTTCCCCATAAGGTTATGTGAGATGAACTCCATCCTATGTGTGCGTGTGCTTACAGCATCCACTTTAAAGTGACCCTGAACTTAATGCAGATATATAGATTTTATAATCTGAATTAATAAAATAATAAGAACAACTACGTTCTGTAAATCTTCCTTATCCCTCAGAAGTAATGAAAGCCACCATTAGACCAGAGGAGTGACAGTCAAACATCAAGAAAAGGAGAGAAAGAGGAAAAGATTAGGCTGAAAGAAAAAGATTATTCCTATAGAAAATAAAACCAAGGTCTTGTCTACAAGGAACTCAGGAAATCAAAAACATTAATAAAAAGTATGAAGCTAAAATGGATTTGTTAAATCTCACAAACCTTGTGTAGACACATTTGTTCAAAATTGAAGTGGTTAAATTTGACTTAGCTTAATTCATTTCTAGTATGTATTAAATTAAACAAAATTAAGGTCGTCTTTACTTCTAAATAGGCTGTCTACACAGGGATTTAATGCAGCCAAAGTATGAACTTTAACATTTAATTTGGATTGACTTTCCTAAATGTCCCAATGCAGAAGAGTCGTATTAGTTTCCACAGTGGCAAAAATTAAAACCAGACAACAGGCAATGGATGCTAGCCAGGTAATGGTAAAAAGTAATTAAAAGAAGACAAAGAATCTTTCCAGAAGGAATTATGAGAAGCCACAGATTCTGGCCAAGAGGTGATCAAAGCCATTACCAGCATACAGGAAAAGAGCCAGCAACAGATGAAGGATAATCATAAAACAGATCAAATACTGTCAGTTAGAGACTGGCATTACAGGAGATCTGGAGCACACGAAAAGACACAGAATTACTGTTTTTAAATGCCCAGATGGAACTGGCAAAAAGGAAGAGAAAAAAACAGCTAGACTATTACAGATAGTCAAAGAAATGGAAGAATTTTTAAAACTAGAAGATTCTCTTAGCTCTAAAAAAAAAAAAAAAAAAAAAAAAAAANAAAAAATTAACAGACACAGTTAATGAGCCTTTAGAGATGCAGATGTGCCAAAACTGAAAGCTGGAAGACCTTGTAGAAGGGAAAGACATTTTGTTTACAAGTAGTAATGACTATGGGGCCTCTCACCTTTATTTCAGGGCACAATGAAAAGACACTGGGATTCATATTGTACCTGCTCAGGTAATACAGCTACCTAGTACCTGTAAGGGAAACAGTGACTGATTCACACAGTGCTTGCTATTTATTTCTAACAAGTAATAGATTGTACAGAAGTGAAAACTTAGCAAGATTTCTGAATTAAATAGATTCCAAAATAAAGCAAATTCTTAGCCAAACTAATCATACAGCACCATAGGTGTACGCTTTGACTTCTTCTAGAACGGTTCTCTGCACCTGTACAGAAAGACTCATTACAAAAAATTACAGCTTCACCTGTTCTCCAGATGGGGCACAGTGACTGAAACGTAAAGCTACAGCTCCACTGATGAGCTTTGCTATCAACTCGTGCTGTCCCTTGTTGCAAACGGCCCAGGGAAAGACGGACTAGCCAGCTGACACACTGAGTAGCCTCCTTCTGTAGCGCTCATTACACCATTCTTCTGTATACTAAAGACTTTTGAAAATGCTATTTTTCAACCTTAGCAGCCAAATGGGACAACTCTTTTGAGGGATCACCCTTTGTCTTACTCTCCAGAGTGAAACACTTTTTTAAAAGAATAACCCCACAAGTTTCTGAAGTCTTAACATAGAGCCAAATCAAGCAGAGCCGAACCAAGCAGATAAATGAGTTTCCATAAAGCACCTGCCTCCTTCTTATTTACATGCTCAGGTCCAAAACAAGAGATGAACAAATGCAAACTTCAGCCTGGAGACTCCTTGGTAGAAGAGCACAGCAAGCTGTACAGAAATCTCAGACTTTAGTGATATGGCAGTGGAGCCTACGCTGGTAAATTAAATAGTGCAGGAGATCAATTATGAAGAAAATGAACTTAAATGAATTCTCAGTGTCTGGGTTAGAATTACCCCAGAAGAGTGCAGCACAGACAGAATGTGAGAAAAGCTTAATTTGACCTCTCTGTCCGAGACGGTTATACATCAGTTTTGCCGATGTTCTCAGTTTAGCTGAAAGCTTGGTTTGCCATTTGTGAGGCATAGGTTATGTGTAAGTATATTTTCTATACCCACCACTAGAGTGCCAGAACAAATAGTTTGTAATAAAATACATCCCAATACCTGCTCTTAGAGCCCTCATCTGTTACCTTCCTAAAATTTCTCACTTCATAAAGCAGGAACTAAATCTAGCCATATGTGATTTATTCTTGCCTAAATTATTTTACAGGAAAAAGACTTATTTATTTCCTGCCCTTGGTATAATCTGATTGGCTTTTGTGACAGCTGTAAAAGGAAAGCAGCTAAGAGAGACAATCACATCCGACAAAGAACATGCTAATGAAATCAGGCTTTCTAAAGGGAAGTGATTTTGACAGATTAGAAATTATAGCTTTGTATGGATACTACCCAAGTTGTCAGCCCCTCTTCCCACAGTAACAGCAGGCTCTGTTAAATTTGAGGAACACTCTGTCTGCTCATCATGTTATATAAAATCAACCTCTAGCCATATCTGGGTGATTTCCTACAGTGAAAGACTCAGAAACAGAAGGTAAAAATTCCCCATTTGGCATCTTAATCGTCTATTAATGATGCAACCTGTACTGTACCATCTGAAAAACATGAATCAACACTGAGCCCACCCTTCCACAAATAGAACTCTTTACGCTATAATGTGGTGATCTTTCTCTTTCTAATTGCTTCTTACAGATTTTTAAAAGGCACTTTAGTCCTTAAGTGTAAAATTTGCATTCAAACTACTGTACAAAGAAATACTAACAATGATTTTGAAGTAATTCCTTCTAACAAAGAGCACAGACTTCTGATCACACACCATTGGAGAAGATGGAAGTGTACATGGAGCGTTTTTCTTATCTCATTAGCAGCCATTAGAAACCCACAGGGGGAACATAATGACCAGTGGAAAAAGGGCAGAGCAGACTTCAGTGAACAAAACAGATGTTTAGTGCATATAGATATTATCCAACACCAGCATCAAACTAGTGAGTTTGGCCATTTAGGGCATCTCCTAGGAAACCATCAGATAACATTAAAAGATATTGACTAACATAAAAAGAGCTGCAGGGGAAACGGTGTATATTTGATAGAAATGGGATGTGCTTCTAAATGCAGCAGTTCTAATTTCTGCTGAGGAAAAAAATTGGATCTATTTTTCTAGATGCATATTGTGGTTTTCGTTAAAAGGCTTAAAATTTGCTGTACATTTCTGTATCTTGACATTGCAGTCTTTAACTAAGCAGCATATAAAATGCAGTGCAAAAGCACATCGCAAAGCAAAAGAATATAAAAAAAAATCTCTTAAATACGTTGCAACTGATATAACACATAACATTGTTTTGTTGTTCTTGTTACTATTTTCTTTTTCCTGCCAGTTCTTTCCAGCTGGAATTTTCCACATAGTCCGAGAGTTACAAAACTAGCAAAGGTATTGGACACTTCATTTCCTTTATGGTTCTTTGAGGAAACCTTCTTCTTCACATCATATCAAAACCACTTTAATTGACAAGGACTAACTGGTAGTATGTCCACCACACCATGTAAAGTATTCTCGCTCATGACTACTTTTCACCTCTGTGTTTTGTCCAGGAAGAGAAGGCATTTGATTCACGGATATATTTTCATTTCCTCTGTCTGATTTTGTGTCTGATCAACAATGCTTATTGCCTGATAGTTTCTTTTTAGTGTTAAGCACACCTTTTCCACTGTGATTACTGTTTTGCCCTCTCTGCAGTCAATGACCGGAAAGGTTAGCTCCAAATTTGGCTAATTAGAACTTTGCTGATCTGTTCAAGTTGGCTGTTACGCCTTTTGGGCATGACCAATCAGAGCATAAAGTGTCGGGAGATTTGCTGTCTCTCTCCAGCCCTGGTGAATGACTTCCTGCGGTCTACCAGACCATCAGTTCTCTGCCCAGTTCTCTATATCTGTGGCAAGGGATAGTGGCACATACTCACCTCTAGATAAATCACAAACTATCCATTCATGTTGTGTTCCTTCTTCAGTTCGGTACATTTGCTTAATGTGTTCAGGTCAAGTTGTATCATCAGTTTAGCTGAATTCATAAAACTAGGGGCAAGGCCATAATTTAAATGCAGGGACAGAATATGAAGAAGGGAAACACTTCATGAACACTGGAATTTTATTTTTTCTGAATTGAGACTAATCTAATATACACAGAGTTCTCTACAGTACAGCTGCATTGGATCAATAATGGCAGTTTTAAAGGCAACCAGCCCAGCCCCTGCATGCCATGGAGTTAAGCTTGGTAGAGAGTTGGGGAGACCTGAGGTGCAGAAAATGGATCCATGGCTGAAAAGATCTACCCTTGTAATCCTATAAACCATACGGCTGCCACATCTTTTCCTAGCTCCTCTATAGTACTGCTGTGTATATATCCCACATTTTCCTGGGAGGCTGTGCACATTAGTGTGCAGAGTATCAGCACATCACCAACACACTGCTTAGGTGTCCCTATTTTGGGACGTGATTGTCATCTGTCTAACTAAAGGACCAGAGATTTATGAAAGGACAAAGGTCTGCCGCCTTCTAATTTGACCCAATGGACTTTGTTATATGACAGACAAGCTATCAAAAACACCTCTCTGAAATGTAAACCTAGCTGAACTTCTTTTGATGTTTGTATTTTATTTTCCAGATGGAGCACTGCCAAATAACAGCTGCGTAGACAGTTAAGCTTGATCATTTACAGAACTGCGAAGGTTTTGATTGATCAGCTTAGATGTCAGCAATTTTGTAATATGCTTGGGCACCAAAGGAGCAGAGCAGGTTGGGAAATGCAAAGGGAAAAAATATTGTGTATTCTGATTGTGTCCTTCACACAAAATTACAAGCATTTTCAACAACAGAGTAATTCACTTCATCCAATAGACTGCCTGCAAGTTCAGGACAATAAAACTGAAGAGCATCTTTAACTGACAATTTAAGCTCAAATCATTTTTGACTGGCAAGGTGTGGTATCATCCAGAAGAATTGATGCTATAGTAGTAGCTTCAAATTACGGGGTTATAGTGTGTCTACTAAACATGCAGCTCTTATCAGGGGAGATATGGGGAGGGATAGGAAAGAAATGGGTAGCAATAAATGCTTTCTGTAAGCTCTACAGTTAATTAAGGATAAGAATTTGTATACATATTTATACTTGAGTAGAACTCAGAATAAAAATTAAAATGGAAGATTTTGACTGACACTGAGTCCATTTTGTAATTCTCCTTTCAGCACCATTTTCCTATTCAGTCCTCTGCATTATTGTTTTAAGAGAGGTCTGGGGAAAAAATGCATCTCCTTGTCAGCAAAGGAAATCTGAAATAATGTCATTTTCTGAAAATGGTGGTTTACTGAAATTACATGTTTGTGTTGAGCCAACCCATTCCACCCCCTACCCAAAAATAATTCAAGGCAGGTTGTTGTGTCAGCAGTTGTCAGTCTTTGTTAGTAAGCGTCAGGGTTGAGAGAACCACTAATGTCTTTCTCTAGCTGATGAGTATAAAGGGCATTAAAAGCAGAGACTAAAACTCAGTAGTTTGGAAATATAAAAGTAAAACTCTCTCCTAGATTTTCCATAAGCAGTAGAATTGTTAGCACATTTTGTAATGGGCTTCTCACTCCAACAGAGCTAAATAATAGTCCAATAACTGTAACCTAGAAATCCATCCAATTGTAAGAGTTAATTAAATATTACAATAAATCAAGCAAAAAGAACTACATTGAAAAATCCTGAGCAGTTTAAACAGAAATGGTCTGCTAATACTAGAATATACATCTAACAAGTTAGAAACATGTGAGTTTAGAAATCCTGGAATCAAGATGGATGGGTTGAAAGTTAGACCTAAGCAGTGATCAGATCCTGGTTACTCCATCCAGAAACTACCTTTTAGCATTTTCAAGAAGAGGCTTTGTGGATTAAAATCATCGAATATATGGCCTCTAAAATTACTGTTTCATATCACAAAACCTGGTCTTAACTGATAACCTCTATTCACTGGGATACTCATATCAACAGAAATACACCCAGTGATCCCCACTGGATCAGCAGTAATGCCAGAATGATACAAACAGGAATCCATTTTGTCTTATATCCTGAGAGCATTGATATTGGTTTTCCCTGGTTATTATCAGAATGACTCTGTTGCTTCTCCAAATGATGTGTCTCTTGTCAGAAAGAAGGAAAGTTCCGCAATGACTATCTCAAGGTTCAACATCAGAACTATCTGCCATTTCTCTTTAACTGAGTATCTTTTAAAAAAGGACACACATAGACATTGATTAATTAGCTCAATGCTTTCATAATACCACAAGCATTTTTTGCTTAATGCTTCTTTTGTGCACTTTTTAATTATGTATTTTCTATTTTAGAAAGTGCACTTCTTTTCTTTAGTGTTAATTTTCTTGTGTCTGTACAAGATACGGTGGTTGAAGGACTCCTCATTATAAATCCCTAATCAGGTTTAATAGTTTAATGCTGCAGAGTAATAAGGTGTTAAAGCAATTGACCCTTCGGATCAGCTGATTCCATGGAAATTAGAACAGCACTTCTTTACTCCTTCCCCCTCCCACATGTCTCACCTGAGCACAGCCACCTCAAAAAATAAGTATCTGTTCTGGAGGGCTGGGTCCTCTCTACAGTGAATAGTAAGAAATAAGCACAATTTATCTTACAATACTTATCTCAGGATAGGGTCGATTGCCCTCTGCACTACCTACATCTCTCCATTGACTTTACAGGAAGCTTAAAAGAATTCGCTTAGAGAAGACATCTAACTTTTAGATGGATAATGTTAATCGAGGTGAATCCTTGCTGGATGTCAATATAGGATTGCTACAATGCTGGCTGTCTTATCCAAAATGCCACCTCCATCTCCATTGTCATAGATGACTCTGACTGTAAAGTGCAGATCAAAAGATACAGCAGATTGGGATGAGTTTCCTTTGTAATGTGGATTTGCCTGAGATACTGTGATTACTGTATCAATACAGGTAGTGTTAAAGATAGACCTGTGCACTATTAACGGGAGTTTTAACTCAGAATATTTCCTAAAAAATACATCTATTCACTGTTCAGCATCATCTTCACTATTTTCCAGAGCCTGGCATTTTTATTGTATTAATGTTTATATTTCATCCATGATATTTCTTCTCATAAACAAACTACCAGCCAAATGCTTCCTGGCTGATTGCACCAGAGCTTGTCTATGTCTGGCTTTCAATCACAGTTTCACCATCCCTCTGAAAACATCCTTGGTCTTCTGGGTAACGCAAGCCCTGTGGCAGGCTAACCTATTCAGAGAAAAGGTCGACTAACTGTCGAAGCAAAGCATGAAGAAAGCAAAACCCGCTGCACAGCTGAGAGCTGTGAAGTTGCCAGGAGGCTGGGGAGCTCATGCAAAGAAACTCCCTCCCTTCCACGCTACGCTGTGCTTAGGTCTCGGGATTTTTAAACCTTCAGATTTCCAGACACTCTCCTCACTTTAAATAGCAAACGGGAATCAATTTAACTGTCAGCTGGAGAAAGAACTCAATATGTGAGACAAATGGGGATTTGGTTTGGGGCCCGGGGGTGGGAGGCAGTTGCCTGAGACAACTTCAGAAGACAACTGCATAAATAATGCCAAGCTTTTTTTCCCCTACTATATTTCTAGGTTTCCCAAGGAAGTCATCAAGGCGACTTTGACAGTAATCACAAGGTTGGGCCTACGTACAATCTGCCAGGGTGTGAAAAACTGAGAGACATAACACTCGAGAATACCTGAAGAGGACAATCCTGCCGTGGGTAGGAGGTCTTGATGATCCTTCCCACAGCCGATTCATGCCAAGGGAAAATCCTGCTCCGCTCTGCAGCAACCTGGGCTTGATGAACCAGCTCTGGTTGCTGTAAATCCATTCAGCTCCAGCAAGACCTTCACAATAGCCAAGCCCTGGCAGCAGAGTAGGGATAAAGAAACTGTCAGAAAGCCATTTTGATGGCCAACACTTTATCCTCTGACACGGTACAGTTGTAAATTATACAGGAATTTCACAGTGTGTAATAGTAATATGCACAAGGTAAAAACTTTAAGTTATTAGCAGTATAATTTATTAGCTAAGTTGTGCCAATGCCTATCAATCAGACTTTAAGGTTGGTTCCAGAGAGGTTTTTGATCTTCCTTGTATTGCTTTGCTTTTCTTCTTCCATGGCAGCATTAGCAGGCGACAGTTACATTATATATCTACTCAGTGCTCTGGTGAGAGACCATTATGTTCACAGATCATTACTGACATCCTGACATTTGTCATCTCCTTTCATAGCAGTTAAATCTTGCTTTATCTGTAAATGTCACCACGTCATTTATTCATGAAAAGGGGTCACATTCCCAAAATAGTACACTCAGCTTTTTAAAGGGAAGTTGGTTTTATTCACTGTGGTAATCCTTGGACAAACTTCACTGCTGCTAAGTACTTAATTTTTTCCCTGTGCAGTTGTTTACATGTCCACATACAGATTTTAGGTTTGTTTTTTTGAAAATAAAACCCTAACAGGAAGAAAAATGATCTGGATCAGAAAAAAAGGTGTTTATTTTTTCGGCTTCCTATATTTAATCCACACGGATTTATCAGCACTGAATTTACTGTTGCAAAGTATAAATTTAATTTGACATCGTACTGGCGGAAAACCCACTGGTTGACTATTTTTACTAAGGCTTTGGCACGTAGCTCTCAGCTGGACTGTATTTCAACCTTACAAAAACATAGTTTAAATAATCCTTGATAATAATACTTTTTCTTTTTCATCTTCAAAGGTCTTGAAAGTTTAATTAATAAAAGTCCAGGCTGACCCTGTGAGATATATGGACATTCTTGTCTAAAAAGTAGAGAAAAGAAAGAGAAGCTGAGGAAAGCAGGACACATAAAAGACTATTACTGTTTTCTTGGAAGAAAATAATCAATCCCACCTGCAGAGTCTGAATTTAGGAGGGCAGAGGCTCCCTCTTACACTGTTTATGTGATATGTCATCTGGAGCTCCACCTTACTCAGGTTATCATTGTAGCACTAGCACTATTTCTGGAAAAAAAAAAATGGGCTGTGGCCAAATTTTAAGGCCAGAGTCTAGAGTAGCATGAATTATCTTAACAGTTGGGATCCATACGTATATTTATATATGTATATATGCCATCTTGAGTTTTTCTATAGTGATAAAAAAGTAGCAGCTCACTTCTCTACAGAAATTTCCAAATCATTTTACAAGCCTTATGAAGTATATGCAGCAATTACTTTTCACACCACTCACAGCAGCTGCTTTATGAACGCAGCAAAGCTATACAATAGCTGAAGGTAGAAAACAATAAAAACTAAGGCCTGAGTTTACCAGGGGGTTAAAAGGTCTGCAGCTCCTCTATTAATGTTGCCCCCTGAAGCATATAATCAACAGCTGGATCCATTTCTGAAACTGTCACTTCTCTTTGAAAACAAAAAGAATAATTTAAGCTAACTGAACAGTGTCACAGAAATATAGAATAATTCAGGTTGGGAGGGACCTCTGGAGGTCATCTTTCCTGAAGTCAAAGCCATATTAGATCGGGTTGCAGGGCTCTGTCCAGTTGAGTTTTGAATATCTCTAGAGAGCATGAACAACCTCTTTTCCAGTCTTTGACAACTCCCATGCTGAAAAGAAACATTCTTCATATCTGATCTGAATGTCCTGTGTTCCACCTTTTGACCTTTGCTTCTCATCCTATCGCCATGCACCTCTGAGGATACCCCAGAGCCTTCTTCTCTGCAAGCTGAACACATCCATCTCCCTTAGATGCTTCTCATACACCTTGCACTCCAGCCTCCTGACCAATGGTGTCCTCCACTGGACTTGTGCCAGTTTGTCCATGTCTTTCTTTTATTAGGGTGCTCCAAAGAGCACGTGGGTGGATGCTGTCTGGGTTGCCATCTCACATGTGTCAAATCAAGGGGGAGAATACTTTCTCTCACTGCAAGACAGCACTGTCGAGGTGAAACCCTGGTCCTCCAGATGTCACTGGCAAAAAATCCTGTGCATTTCATCCAACAAGTGATTCAGGTTGCCATAGTTTCTGCTTCAAGTTCGCAGTGTCTCTTTTCCTGCCAAGTTCCCTGCCACTTTTTTTTTTTCCCAGCATGTCTTTACAACTTCCAGTTATGTGATTTTTGAGACCAGCTGGAACATAAATGCTCAGAGCTGAACAATAAATAAAATGGTTGCTTTCAAAAAGTTAACAGAGTAAATTCTCCTCCATGCCAGCTATCTGTCAGGGTCATTACATCTACTTAAACCAGCTGAGAATTTCATCAGGTATTTGACCACAGCTTCCAATCACACCAGGTGCGGGACCAGCTTTCGTGGAGAAATTTGTAGTATTCCAATTATGCTGGGTACTCGATTTAGACACACACTTATTTTTTAAGAGTATTGACCATATTGTATTTTCCAAACAATGACAGTCTCTCTCCCCTACTGAAGATTGCCTCCTGAAATTTCTGTCTATAGTCCTTTTTGCCAAACCAACAAAGAACGTCACAGAATAAACCTTTATTTGTAACTCTTATATTTTAAATACTTCAGTATCAATATAAGAGAAAAAAAATTGCCATCGCACAGATTTTTATAGGATTTATTAAGAATAGAGTATGTCCATAACACTTCCTGAATAGCTTTACAGGATGTTCTAAAACAGCCTCTACTTCGTGCTGAGGTAGGCTTCAGGGGAAACTTTTTCCCTTCAGGATCTCTACTGATCATGTTGTGCAAGAAAACAGATTTACTCTAAAGAAACACCTATAACTTTTGAGATGGAGGGTAACACATTGTTTAAAGATTTCGTTACAATAAGGCAGAGTAATGATAAGGCAAGTAATGATAATCAAAAGGAGAGGGACTAGGGCTCTGAAAACTAATTTTCCTGTAGGTGTATACTTTGTCATGTGAAAAGTACAATGGATGTAATTCAGGTTTTGTGCAAGCCAATGGGATGATTGTCACAGGCTTGAGTGATGTCAGAAACTGACACCATTTCTCAGGCTGCAAGTAGTTTTTCTGTATCCCATGCAGTGTTCTTCTGTGGAATCACAGAATCATAGAATGGTTAGAATTGGAAGGGACCTTAAAGATCATCTAATTCCAACCCCCCTGCACCTCCCACCAGCCCAGGTTGCTCCAAGCCCCATCCAGCCTGGCCTTGAACACCTCCAGGGATGGGGCAGCCACAACTTCCCCGGGCAACCTGTGCCAGTGCCTCACTACCCTCACAGTAAAGATTTTCCTCCTAATATCCAGAGAACCTTCGTGTGAACTAAAAGAGGCTACAATTAACTTCACTTTAGTTTACAGGAAACCATGTTTTTTTCTCTCTCTTTCCTTTCTGCTGCTGGATTTTTTGTAGCTTTCTAAATATACTGTAAAGTCATATGTGCAGGAAATGATTTTGTTTGAAGCATATTACCAGTATCTCTGTAAATGTGAGTGCACGTGTCTGTATACATGTATGTGTACAGAATATTTTATCAAACATTAAAATGATATTGTGGATATTAAAAAGAATTCTGTTTTCTCTACTCACCATGAAGCCTATTTTCTCCTGATAACTACTGCAAACTCTATTGACCTCTGGAGACTTGCACTTATATTGCATATTGCCTGTTAAAACAATTGGAAAAACAACTCCCCACTTAAGCAGGAGCTGCACTGGTTCATGTGAGACTTTGTTCCTGAATTCTTAGAATTAATTTTGAGATCAAATGCTGACGAGGCAAGTACTGTATTTCTTATTGCCAGATCAAGAAAGTAAAAATGATCACTCTCCCTTCCCTAAACAGTCACTTTTGTTTAAAAAATGCTTTTATTTTCTCTCAGCACTTTTAATCTCTATTACTTTCAGAAATATCCTACCTTAGGTACTCATGAAAATCAAAGTCATTGGCTTCACACACACATCTGCTTTCCCAGTGTTACTCTTAGCTTACAGCGTGTTTGTATTAGTAGTCTCATCTACCCACTAACCAATGGTTTGACCAAGCACCTCTACAGTTTATGGTCTCAAAATATTTGTTTAAATCAAATGCCGACCAGTGACAGTGCCACTTGTTGAACAGTAGTGCCTATCATGTACAAAAATTGAATCATAATAAGGGATGCTGAAGCAGGGATAATCCACTTTTTTACTGACATCTGGCTTACAGCTATGGCTCACATTTCATGCAGAGACATCACTCACAGTGAAACTGAGTGAGTGGTAAGTGATAAATGGTGGAAAGACTACCTTCTAAATTCAAGGATTGGTAGACCTTTTTATGCCCTGGTTCACAAAGATGCCTACACTTGCCTCTGGTATTCTGGACAACACTGATTACAAACTGGAGCACTAGAGGTGACTGCATAGGAAATGAGGGTAATACGTCATAAGACAAATAAGACGTAACTAATGATGGATGGTTTCCTGCCACATGGCAGGCATTCAACAGATGGTCTACACAGCACAGTCCCAGCTTAAATTCAGGTGCCCAGAGACAGATAAGGAACTGCTGGTGTTAGCTGAAACCTTCAGATATCTCTACAGACACCAAGAAGGAGAGTTAGCGCCCCTTAGATGTGGTTCACAACTGGGAGAGTTATCAAGCACAGGGATGTCAGAGCCAACCCGCAGGGTCTGCCAGCAAGGAAGCTATCTCAGAGCTGTCACTGGGATGTCTGTGAGACTCGGGTGCAGAACCTGAGCACGTTTCTGAGCACAAACCTGTAGCTCTTCCTCTGCCTAGTCAGTCATTAAAGGATTTGGCCTTCAATTACAAAAGTTAGGGATTAGGCTAGCCCCAGCATGTGGGAAAGCAAGCAGACAGCTCCTATGTTCCAAGAATATCCAGATAGCTGGCAAGGAGTCTGCCTGTAAGAGCTCAGTCATGTACATGAAACCAAAAGGAAAGAAGCCAAGGCTGCATTGTCTAGGACTTACAAGTCAGTAGGAGGAAAATCCTATGATCTGTCTTCTCCATAGACTATCCAGTTGTCTGTCATTGTGAAAAATGAATGAATTCAGTGTACTCTTACTGCCATGCCCTTACATCACTGCACAAGTTGTAATAAAACTCAATACAATCAGGTAAGTTCATTCAACAAACTGGGCTCTAGAGAGACCTTAGGTGTATGACTGGTTGTTTTCTGAATTACTCAGGAGAGAGATTTCCTAAGCAGCAGGCATAGTAAATATGTGATCCCGCTGTGCTTTCCCAGTGGTAGAACTTTGGGTGTGTGAGGCAAGGTTTCCCCCCATAACTTACAACAGCTGGGACAAATCCAATGACAAGCAGCCATGGAGAGGTTTTCCTGAGTTCTACAGAATTTAGACTTCATCATTTTGCTTGAGTGACACATTTGGTTTTTAATTGTTTTGCTGATTTCCTAACTGTACCACAGACAGGAATAATTTTGGTCCACTATTGCTGCCAGTGGAACACAGTGGCAGTGCTATTGGTCTACAGAAAACCTGAATTTCTGAAATGCTTCAGAAACAGTTTAATTTTCCCCAGCAGAAATGTGTTCCAGACAAAACCCATCATTCAGTGAAACTCAATTTCCTCTTCCCCTCCATGCAGAATATACGGTAGCATCAAAGGGAACCATTCATGCTCATGGATGGAAAAAAATACATCTGTGTATTAGGGAACCAGGTGGAGAAAAGCCAGCCTTTATATAAATGTAACATCTGCGGCTCACTCTCCCAGCTGCAGAGAGTGTGCATATGCTGAGGACATTTGACCAGACACGTACAGAGCTAAAAGCATGAACAGCAAGCCTGTATCGTGTTGTATTAGAAGCTTCTGTCGCAGCACAATATGTTCAAGTAAAGAGAAGTCATCCCAAAATACATTTCATGTGTTAAAAAGAGTTATATAGGTAGGCTTACAAGGAAAGTTTTATTCCACCTTCTGAGAAATGTGTTATGGTCTTTATGCTAAGTTTTGAATAGAAGGAATTTGATGTGGGATGAAAGATTTGAACAGTCCTAAGAATAGCAGAAGGGATTATTGGGTAATTTGCTTCACCACCTCTTTTACAACCCTATTTCTTAAACATCCCCTACCTGTGCTCCTGCTACACCATGAAAAGTCAGCTGACATGTTCCACAGTGCTTTACAAATGTGGCAGAATAAGAAAAGAACAGAACAGATCTGCAATTATAACCTCCTGTATTTCAAGACACTTCAACACAGGTAACTGCATGCCATAACTTACTGAATCCTAAATAAATCCTTTTTCTGATCCTCTGAGGATTACTGAAAATCCAAATAAACCATCTGGCTATTACACATTCATTTGCCTAGCAAGTATTTTGGATGCCCTCCCATTAATATGTCATTTGAAAGAATATTTAGTTCAGTGGGAGATGAAGCGTCACCACACAGGTCATGCCTAAATCAACAGAACAGCTTGTCTCTCTCATAGCCAATCTACATATAATTGATTTTCAGCATCCACATTCAGTGAAGAAAACTGTTTCTTTGAGAGAGTCGAGTGCCACATTTCACAGCTCTCTACGCACAACTTTGGGTAAGGTCCATCTTCCACTGCTAAAGCATCAGTGAAAAATTATATATTATATATTGCAGCATTTCCAGATGATGTTCTACCTATTGCAGCTGGGCAAAAAGTCATTAAACAAAGTTAGAAAAATGGTAACTGAATTTATTAAAACCAGCTTTCAAGCTTCTCTTTTCAAATGGCTTACACTGACTGTCACCCACATAGCACCATGTTCGGTGTTAGTGAGAGGTGTTAAGCAGACTCAGTTTTGCTCTTCTTCCTCTGAACATTCTTGGTTTGGGGAACAAAGAAATTCCCACATAAACTGAACATATGAGCAGACATTTAACGTTGTCACCAGTCTGAGGTAATTTCCATAACAGCAAACTGCCATATGATACCAGCCTGGGCCACAGGACTGGAGCTGAATTACACAACATCAGTGTGTAATTTGGATTCCACTCTGATTATAAATCTTAGCACGTAACTGCTTCATTGCTAACAAGGCGTCATGCCACTTTGGTACAAACACCCACAAAACTGCGAAATATCTGAAATAGACTGGGTAGAAATTTGTGGGGTTTGGATTTTCCAAGCTCACCCGCAGATAATGATGCAGATACGTATACAGATCCTTGGAAACAGACCTGTTGTGAAATACTCCCTCCAAGAGGGGAAGGTTGCATAGCCATGATACTGCACCACCCTTTGGAAGAGGGGGCTCCTGGATAATGCAAACTGTGGGGAGGAATCACCAGAGACCTTTTCCCTCACCGTTCTTCTAAACTCACACTTGAACCTGCTCCAACTGCTATTAATGTCAGTGGAAATCCTTCCTCTTTTTTTCAGCAACAATGGGATTATGTGAAAAGTGCTTTTCCTCCAAAGACCAGACGTTCTTGATCAGTTTTGTTGTTGTCCAATTTGTATTCTCATTCTGTATATTCACTTCAGCATAAGAAGTGCATGGATAAGTCTGGGGGGTAGCACAGGAGGCAGGCACAAATGTCAGAAGTCTTGAGCCATAGGAGATGAAAATTGCAGAAATGTAATCTTAGCTACAAATTAGCAGACAGAAAGAAACTAAAAATGTTCATTTGAACTTCTCCTGTTATCCAACATTACAATAAAGCAGTGACAGTCAATACAGATTATTTTTATTTTAATTCTTGGGAGATAATTATTATTTTACCTGAATAATCCATGAGTCATTTGAAAGGAGCACTGGCAGAAGGCAGCAAGCTTTCTGCTGTGCAAATGCATTGCTATCAATGAATATATAATTTGTGCTTCAAGCCTACAGATAGTAAAATATAAGTAAAACTCCAGAAACACACCAAAAAAAAAAAAATTAGTTTGTGGCAAATAATGAATCGCCAAGTCAAAATCTATAGAAAATATTAGGGATATACTTTTTCTATAAATGATGCTCGAGAGGGAAAAGGAAATGGGAGAAAAAAAGAACTGCTATGAAATGTAAGATGGGTCTTCTCATGGGTACCATTAATGGAACAGCAAAAGGAACACTGAAATATATTGCTTACTTTAATATCCATTCCTCTTGCCCTCTCTTCTTCCTTTATTCTTCTAGACACATTCATCAATGAGAAGCAGGTTCATGTTACAATCATTTACCTATCCACCAACCTAAATACATTAAATAAAAATAAAATAAAATTATACTCTGGAAAAGAAAGAAGTAACTGCACTCAAGCCTTAATTCATCTTTGGAAGAGCACTTGGGTTGAGAAAAAAATGTAAAAAAATCTATTTTAAAAGTCCTCTTTCCCTCCAAAAAACATGTAGCTGTGAAGCACTCGCTAAAACATATATCTTGAGGAAATAGTTCTCTAGGGACCATTTCTAAACACATTTTGTGGCTAAAGCCACTATCTTGCTAGTTCCTGGGAGTATGTATTTAAGAACCTAGTAGATCCCAGCTTCACAGCCATTCTCGTGTAGGATGTTGGCCAGGCAGACAGTGGGGGAAGGTGCAGTGGATTTCACCACGGGGCTTTATAGAGGGCTGACTCGTGCCAAGTGGGGCACGTACACAAGTGCATTGTGACATCTGGGCTAGTACGTCCAGACCTGAGTCCTGGGTTACGTATCCTGGACAGGAACTGAGCATCTGAAAAACCTTGCAATTTGCCAGCCTGCTCTGTTCTCTAATACAATTTCTAAAGTAATTTAAATATTTTTTTAAAAAATAAAAGCAAAAGACAGCACAATAAGACTCTGTGACCAAAATACAACTCCAGCATTGAAAAAGTCAGGTTATAAAAATCATAGATTGAGTTAAAAATAATTTAAATGTAGATTAAAATGTTTTTGTCTCTCTCCCTTGCCCTCTCTGTCTCTCTTTTTCTCTTTCCCTCCGCACCACCCTCCCTAACATGTACAAACACTCTAGTTCTTTCACCTGAAGATTCATTTTTCTCAATATTTTGTCCCTAGATTTATTTCCTATTTTTTCCTTTAGAAAATAAGCATCATCAGACTCACTGGTACTAGCACCTTAATATTAGAAGGGTTTAATATATTTCATAATAGTAAAGAAAGCCTAAGAGTTGGCAACCTTACAGGGAAGGCACTTTAAAATCACATTTCTTCTTTCTATCTTTTCAAGATATTCATGCATTTCCCTCTTCCTGACTGTAGTCCCTTTTACCCTGCTCAGAAGTTTCTCTAAGCTGCTGGCTGACCCGGCCATGTCAGGAGCACACGCTGTACTGCAGACTTTGTTGTTGCTTTCTCTTCCCTGCATCAAGGAAATAGTTGCTCTTCTTTGATCCTTCTCTCAGCCGCGTGACTTTTAGTTCCATCTGTCCTGTCTGCCGTTTATAAAATAACATTTTTTTTTCCCCCAGTTCCTGCCAAATAACCTTATTTTGATATTTCCCTCTTTATGCTGAACACTCAGGCACACGTCTTTCATAACTGCAGGGTGTGTTTGGTTCTTGAGGTTGTAATTGAAGGCCTAGCTTGAGACCGAAGGGTGAAAACTTATGTTGTTGAGGGCAATTTATCTGCGTGAGTCCCATTAATGTGAATGGAAGGTAGGTGGCTAAATCCCAATACAGCTCACAAAAAATATATAACTGACTCTCCATTCTTTAAAAATAATACACTGGATGTATTATTAATCGTATAGTCCAATTTACAGGGACTGAAATACAACGTTGTTTAATTTTGGAGGTTGCTTTATGTGGGTTTAAAATTAAAAGGGCGATTTGCTGAAGATTAAATAAAAGCACAACATCAAATCAACAGCAATACATCAAAAAATAAATGTACCTAGATAGCTTTAATATTCCTTTATACTCAGAAGTAAGAACTTCAATATTTGTACTGTTCAGGTTATTTGTGTGAATATTGACAAATTCTTCTTGCTGCGGTAGGAACTGGCGTGTTGAAGATTACCAAGGACAAAAACATCCAAGAACTTTTTTTTTAAGTTACAGTGGCCAATGAGGAAAGCTTCAAAGAATAAAAAAGGGGCCTTGCACTCCTGAACCAGTTGTTTTTTATTGTCATTAATTATTGACTTGTCTATTTGCCATTTATGCATTGCCCTACCTTTCATTCTTGCCTTTATTTGTACCTCTTTATCTTCTCAATTTTTCAACAACTTATGTCAAGTTTTTCTCCTCTATTTTGCATTCCAAGAATCACATCCCCTTTCCAGATCATTAAGCTGTATGATCCTTTCTTAATCCAATTGCTACATGGAGACATAGCACCAGAAAGAGTCTAGTGACAACCAGGGGATGCAACAGGTTGTGAAATGACCTTTCTGTCACACCATGTAGCACAATGAGGCCAAAACCACTTAACTTGGAAAGAAGAAGCCACAGAGAAGAGTAGAACGAATAAGTAATTCATGAGTACCAATATATATCTGGAGTTTGTTTCACTATGCAAGTGGCAAGCTTTCACTAGCTACAGAATATATTTCTGTGTATCCAAATGCTTAATAATTACCTTCTATTAAATAATGATAAGGAATATGCTACATGATCTCTGTATTTGGCTGAAACAAATAGCTTTTGCCATTCCTGTGTGGCATATGGCTTCTGATGATTGTACTATCACCTGAACTCTGTATAACATATTTTCTATTTTAATTTTTTGTGATGTTAAGCAAAACCACTGAGTTACTCATCACAAGTGATGACCGACACTCCATCTGCAATGCAAATGTATGGGAATATCTATGAAAAAGAGCTTTTTCGCAGCTTCATAAGAAAGCTAAGAAGCAACCGAACAACTGGAGACATACACTAACAGAAGGCATGGGCAGCAGCCAGGACAGCATCTCCAGGCACTCCATATGTGGACTCTCTGTTGCCTACAGCAAATAAACTTTTGAAGCCAGCAGTGGTAGGAAAGCTGACAGAACGAATTAAAAAGTGGCAGCGGGGAGCCAAATACCGCTGTAACAGAGGTAACAGGGAACTCCCTGAACTCTGGGTAGGACAGGCAGTAAGAAGGTTGCCAGTGACAGAGAAAAGCAGCAGAGGACAGGGATGGGTATATAAAAGGTACTTTCAAGGTCAGACAAGGCAGAAGTAGAGGACAACTGTAATTACTACAACTACCATTTCCAGGAAGCCATGAAGGAACAGCTTCCCTTGAGGGATGATGGAAACACAAATTCCTGCATGGAAGTAGGTCTGGAACAGAGGACAGCCATGAACGTATGGGGATGATTTACTGGAAACATTCGGGACCTGTCAAGGAACTGCCAGAAAATACATCAGAAGCAAAACCTCGAGAGAGTGAATGACATGTGGAAATGAGGCTCCAACTGGACAAAATGCAAGCATGATAAATTTGCCTAGAAAGTCCTGAAACCCCATAGTTAGGGTAACATTACTAATTTTCAAAAAAAGGAAAACAACAGTTCTGAGCACAGTCCAGATTTGTGCACATATTAAAGACTGATAAAAGAGGTGCCAACCCATGACAGTCATGAACCCTTATCAAAAATTCCAGCAGTGTACAACCAGCCTTGTTGTGCACCAGAAATGGCTTCCTGCATGTAGGTTTTCTATACGTCATTCTTAACACCACTGACTATTTTCTCATGTTTTATTATTTACCCTGTGAAGTGCAAATTTCTTCTTCTGTTCTGGAAGTCTTGTCACACGTATACAGACACTGTAAGATAAAGTGATAGCTTTCTACACAGTTCTATTATAAGAACTTGAACATCAGCCCAAATTACCTGTCATCAGCTGTTCAAGTCTTCTTTCCATTACTGACAAAACAAATGAACAGCTGCTTGCTCCACAAACCTGCGCACTGAAAAAAGGCATGCTAATAAAAAAGGCTGTAAACAGCAAGCAAAATATATATATAAAAGTTCTAGACATAATACCAAGGGGGTTAAGGACGCCTGCATTCCCGGCTAGCTGAACAGAAGAGTCTTCTGTAAGATGCTATTTTATAAAATAGTCTCATTTATAAAAGCATTTCAGCAGCAGCTGCTGTATAAAGATGTAAAGAAACAACTTGATTATTTGTGGATATAAGCCTATGGTAAGCTTTTTTCTGGGTACTGGAAAAAAGGTAAAAATACACAGGTATCATGAAAATCATTTAATCATTAAATACTAGGACATGACTTTCTATTTATTTAAGATAGTTTATAATTTTTTTAAAGTTCATTAATTTTTGAAAAAAAAATCATTGTATTGTTTCATTTCTTTTCTGTGTGTAATGTTATGAAAGAAAAGGAAAATGTGCTTTTCACTTAATTTCCAGTCAAAATATTTTTTTGTTAAAAAGCTTAAAATATACTTCCCTTTCTGGTCTTCTATTTCTAAACTTTTTTTGGTTTGTGGGTTGTTTTCTTTTTGTGAAAGCTGGAAGGTTAAAAAGAGAGAGAGAAAACAAAAGAGAAAGTGGCAGGTAAATAAAAATATATAAAAATAAAATATTTTTTCCCCAAAACTTAAAGAAATAAAATTGGAAATAAAGCAAAAAATGAATTTTAGATTCAAAACCAAATTAAAATTATTTTAACCAAATGGATGGCAGTGTGGAGGGAAATTCTATGTAATTATTTTTCATTTTCTCTCTTATCATCTCCCCCATCATCTCCCCCACTTCCTTTTTACCTTAGTTAATAATTCCTCTCAGGCCTCTATGGAACTTGAAGCAACACTAATAAATGTACAACAGTTCTTTTCTACTCCATGAAAGCAGGTTCTGAAATTCATAGATTTCAAAGCCAGAGTGAACAATTGTGAGTCTTCAGTCTGTTGCTTGGTGCATCCCGTGCCACAAAATCTCAACAGGAATTTAACCAAGCTCATCTCTTCACTTTGGATGGTAGCACATTGTTCAGATATGCACTCAAGTTAACGAGAAGCCTCTATATCCTGAGATAAGCTTTTGCAGTCACTAGCTGTGGCAGTCACACAGCTTCCTCCATACAGCTACCTCCATTGTAAATAATGTGCACTTCAGTTTCTGCACTTACTTTGTGCTAGTTTAAGCTTTCAGCTGTTGGATGTTATGTTGGGGAGGGGGTCCCCCCCACTTTTTTTTTTCTTTTTTGGAAGATTAAAGAGCCTCCTACTATCAAATACTTCTTCTTCAGATGAAATCATAGGTTGCAACCTCTTAACCTTTCTGGACAAACAAAATTGATTGTACTTCTTTAGTTCCATGCTACAAAGCACCTTTTCCAAACTTTGAAATGCTTCAAGAGATCTTTTCCAAACTCTTTCCAGATTGTCAATATTCTTTTTGTACTGCATTGGGTTGATATCATCTAATTTCAGTTTCACTATCTTTCCCCATAGTTGGTGGAGGGAAACTCAGCACCTTACAGTGATGTTTCACCTCACCCTAAGAAAGGCGTTTTAGCTAAGTCAGCTGAGGCACACGAGAAGGTGCCCCTTTTCTCTGTTGACTTTAAAAGCAATCTAGTTCCAACTCAAGCATTTTAATTTTTGGATGCCTTTCGTGAATCCCACTCAGTGTGGGCACCAGGGGACAATCCAGCTGTCTAGATATAGAGGTTCTATGCGATTTCAGACACCTCTGGCATCACACCTGGCTGCCAGCTGACACTGCGCCCATGGATGCCATGTCATATCTGCCAGCTGCATGTGATGTCTCTGAAACTACAAAACATGTTGGTATGTTCCATGAGGACAATTACTCTATGAAAATATTTTATGATCTCATCAAGACACAGGACCATTTGAAAAATGATTTTGTATTCACTGGCATCAATTATAATTTAAATCTTAGTTCAATTCTTCCAAGAATTTTTTCCTAAGTAAGGTTTGGGTTAACTAAAGTTCAAGGCCAATGAACTTATTATTGTTAATGATGAGCCATGACTATTTTTTTCAGGCTTTTGGAAGTTCCTCAGAATATTTATATTTGCTAAAAAATTGGATTGATTCAGGCAGCTCCATAAATAACTAATCTTTTTGACTCTGAATTATCTAATTCTGTAGATTTAAAAATATTTAGTGTTGCTGTTTAGCACCCTTCCTCAGAAGTGAGAGAAAATAAAATATTTCATTCTTCTTTTAGAAAACAGACGTATTTACTTAATTCTGCCTTTTCTCTACCAAGATTAACAGTTTTATCATCCATAGCTCTGTAATACTGTTAGCATTTTGTTCCTGCTTAAAGAACTTCTTGTCATCTTTGCCCTATTACCTATAGATTTTTAACTGATCCCTTTAGTTTTCTTTATCAGTTCTCTCCATTATCTAATACTGATTTTATTCATTGCTATCAGGCTCCATATTTTTTCCATTATTTTTTATCACAGACTTCACCTCCCTCTTAGCCAGGATTGCTTTATAAATGAAAAAAAACACCTTTTGTCAGTGCAAAACTCTATTTCTTCAGGTATCCAACACAACTTTTAAAAACTTCCCTCACCTATCAGCCATACTTTTTTCTTAAGTGGTTTTCCACTCATTTTTGGTGCTAGTAGTTTTTCCTTTGGAGTGTCTGTTTTATAATTAAGGAACGAGGAAACTGGAACTAAGGTGTGTGCATAAAGTCAATTAGCCTGCTTTGTTCTAAACAGCCCCTGAATCTTGTAATAAACCACAAATCATCAACTTTCGGAGAATGAAAAACAATCTTTTTTTAATTCTAAATTTTCTAAATAGAATTTTAATTCTAAATTAATATGAAAAACCTTTGGCTCTTGAAGGCTTTTTAGGGCTACTGTAACAAATAAGATAAAGTAAGGATACTCTAAGATTCTGCAGTCTTGCATGGCATCCATCATACTTGTCCCAGCTTTCTTAGACACCTATGTTTGTGGCACTCTAGAGGTATTTGTCATTCCCTGTCAATCCCAGAAGTCTAGCCAAATGACTTATACAGGGTGCCAAACTTGCAGATGACTAAAGTTACATAAGAAGAATCCATCCTGTATTGAAATGTCTCTAAATTATCTCCTTCTCACAGATCCCTAAATACTTCCTCATCCATTTCTTCACTAGATATAGGAAGAGAGTCTTGTGGAATGGGTTGGTGATCAACAGCATGCTTGAAAAACTGACACTGTGAACTGATCAGTGAAATAAACACAGGTCACAGCATGGGTGGCCATGATTATGCACTTAGACACCTAGAGCATTTGTAAAAAACTAAAAAATAAGTTGTCTGAAATAGAATCTGAATCCCTAATCTAAATCCCTCCAGATGCCAGATGACATAGACTCTGAGAAATTATTGTTAGGCACATATTTAAAATATATTGAAAGCAGACCCATGGGAATGACTGTTGTTATTGATTGAGCCACAGAAACTCATGCAGAAATGAAGGAGGAGATTTTCATTCAGTAAAAAGAAAAGCCGTGGGGTCAAAGCCTTAAACCAAGCTGAAACCAAGCAATAAAGAACTGTGTAATCACCTTCATATTGCAGCCCGCAGCTGCTACTACATCATCAAATCACTATCTCAAAAGGATGACAATGATGAAGAAAACAAAAAGATAATAGATGACGTTAGCGTGTTTCAAATTATGTCAGATATCAACCCTTCTTGCTTGCTTAAAATTACTCTATATCTCTGTCAATAATTGTTTATTTCTACAGTATCCAGAGGTGTTTCAGGAGCAGTTAAATAGAGTAGAGGAAAATCAAAATACAAATAATTGTTTCATATTTACATTTGGAAATGCAATTATTTTATTCTTTGGATTGTTTCTCTACTAAAATATTTTGTACTGGAGTATAGCTGGAAAAGGTTTGGGAAAAGGCAATCAGGTTCACTTGTTTTCTATTTTCAAAATTTGAGCAAGTCTTAGTTTAGGATATGGCCTTACCCTCAAAGGGACTACAGTGCAATTTATGTTTGTTTTGTTAAAACAGTGGTAGTGCTGATTAAGACAACTTGTTAAGTACAGCATATAGAACACTCTTGGGAACTATATATCAGTTAAAGAACCCATGACAAAAGAAATGACTATATCTCTGAAGTTCATCAATAAAATATTCATGTCCTTGATTCAAATTTTCCATAAGGCACTTAAAAAAATTAAAAAGTCTTTTGATCATGTTATTTAGTGCCATGAGCTGCCAAGAAGTAGAAGTTATTTCTATTTTTTATAACTGTGGGCACAGCATTGAGAAGATGCAGAGGAAATTACACACCTTGCACAAAAGCAGTTGAAGCAATAATTGGTAGATTTTGGTTCTTTGGATCTTTCCACAGTGACAAGACCTCCTCTCGGCTACAGGCAGTGGAAAGTCATCGTGGGTTTGAGCAATATGGCTTTACAATGGCTCAATGGAGTAACTGTTACGGCAGGAATACTTAACATAAATAATAAATTTTTCAATCTAAATCTGAAAGTCTGCCAAATACCCTGGGTTTGGCACTTTAAGTTAGAAATGGATCTTCAGAATAGAATTTAAAAGTGAGCAATATGTCTGAACATTCACTTTCTGAATAGTTGAGGATTAGCAATATTTACTGTTCCCTCAATGTATTTCTGTTACCATGGCATTATTAGCAGCTTTCTTGTGGATTACAGCCCCACTACGCTAATGAAATGACAGAAGACAGTTCCTCAGTATGAAGACCTTGGCACCACCGCCCTGTGATAAGTCAGATAAGTAAAGGGACTACTGTAAGGGTAACGAAGCCCTGGAAACAATACCGATTGAGAAAGTGTCCATAAATGTCACAGAGCAGGGATCTTTTCAAAACAGTGTCACAATTGTACACAGTGAACCCTACAGTTGACTTATTTTGAAAATGTGGTCCGTGTATTGATAATCGATATTTTCCATTGTGACGGAGCAGACATATAAATGAATGCTTTCAGTTTAGATTGGATTAAAGGAGGCTGCGGTAGCGAGTGGGCTGTGCGGCAAATGCTCCTTCTTTTCTAATTGAGCCACTTGCTTTTGAAAAAGTCAAAGATCTCCCTGGTGGACATAACATGGGGTGTACTAGAAGGATAAGGTTAAAAGAAAGGAGGCTAGAGGAGTTCAGGGCACTGTTTATTACTTCTGAACATTTCTGAATAAAGGGAGTGTTAGCTTTTCAGTGAAGAGAATGCAGCAGTGCCACTCCTGACTGTACTGATTTGTAAGAATGTCTCTCCCCTTAATCTTATTCTTTTCTCTTTAATCTGTATGTTTTATAAACCTTATCTTTTCTCTGACCCTACCTTTTGAGTTAATCCCTAGTGTCCTACGCCTCTATGCCCATCTAGGTCTATTCAATCTTTAAAAAAACACTCATCATTTCCAGTAGCACCACAGGGATCAGGAGTGTGCAGTGTCCATCCTCAGGCCTTTCTGTTGCCTCTTCAAAAACCCCCTGTTCTGTATGCACAACCAAAAGGGTTAGCGCTGGCATATGTTGAGTCTCCTGTGTTTCCTAAAAATTGAGATGAGAGACAGAAAAGGACAGAGAAAGGAGGGGGGAGGGAGGGCGGTGGGAAGAGAGGAAAAGAGGAAGAAAGAGATAAAGAGAGAAAGAAAGAACAAGAGAAAGATAGAATGAGAGAACGAGAGAAACAAAAAAAGAACACGAGAAAGAGAGAAAGAGAAAAAGAAAGAAGGAAAGAAGGAAAGAGAGAGAGAGAAAGAAAGAAAGAAGGAAGGAAGGAAGGAAGGAAGGAAGGAAGGAAGGAAGGAAGGAAGGAAGGAAGGAAGGAAGGAAGGAAGGAAGGAAAGAAAGAAAGAAAGAAAGAAAGAAAGAAAGAAAGAAAGAAAGAAAGAAAGAAAGAAAGAAAGAAAGAAAGAAAGAAAGAAAGAAAGAAAGAAAGAAAGAAAGAAAGAAAGAAAGAAAGAAAGAAAGAAAGAAAGAAAGAAAGAAAGAAAGAAAGAAAGAAAGAAAGAAAGAAAGAAAGAAAGAAAGAAAGAAAGAAAGAAAGAAAGAAAGAAAGAAAGAAAGAAAGAAAGAAAGAAAGAAAGAAAGAAAGAAAGAAAGAAAGAAAGAAAGAAAGAAAGAAAGAAAGAAAGAAAGAAAGAAAGAAAGAAAGAAAGAAAGAAAGAAAGAAAGAAAGAAAGAAAGAAAGAAAGAAAGAAAGAAAGAAAGAAAGAAAGAAAGAAAGAAAGAAAGAAAGAAAGAAAGAAAGAAAGAAAGAAAGAAAGAAAGAAAGAAAGAAAGAAAGAAAGAAAGAAAGAAAGAAAGAAAGAAAGAAAGAGAAAGAAAGAAAGAAAAAGAAAGAAAGAAAGAAAAAGAAAGAAAAAGAAAGAAAGAAAGAAAAAGAAAGAAAGGAGGAAGGAAGGAAAGAAAGAAAAGTAAGTTTCTCATTATTGAAACGAGAAATTAAATTCAAATTAAGTTTCATTTATAGGAACATGTTAACAGCAATATTGGAAAAACTGGATGCAAAATACAATCAAACTCTGGAGGTTAAGGCTTCCTGGGCTCAGGGTATGACAGGCACTGCTTACCTTTATCCATCTGTTAGAAAACCAGGGCCTGTAGCTACATTCTTATTTTGAAAATACACGTGGGAAGTAGGCAAAAGTTTCATGAAATGTCACAACAACCTGAGACAAGAATGATAGGCAAGAGATAAACGCACAAGTTCTGTGCAAACCTGAATCAGACAGGCTTTTAGTTCAAAACTGGAACTGTGCTAGGATTTTGTCTGGTAAATAAGAGACTAGAATAGGCAATTCATGTTGCTAAACTAGAGTTCCTTCACAAACAAATTAATGAGGGGATTGTTCTTCCCTCCTTATGTCTTTTTCTTAAGTTTTAAAAAGAAAGACTTCACAGAACAAAATAGTAGAGTGGATTCTCAGGGCTGCAGAAAATCTGAAATTTTCTTCAGGGCTAGGATTTTCTCAAGATGTTCCTTCAAAGAACAAAACAGGATTTATTATTTCTGTAAAAAATGCAACTGTTGAAGGATAAGATGTTCCTAAACAGCGTCGTAGTTTGGTCTGGGCTGGCCACTAAAACATTTAGTGTTTAGACCCTTTTTTCTGTAGTAGATTCACACAGAAGCTAGGGGGTTTGGGTTCCAGGCTTGTAAGAAACAACTGTACAGTTGTTTTTCTAGTTGTATGTGAAAGGACATCTAATGTCTTTGATATAAAAGAATAACAGAGATTTCCCTTATGCAACTTCAAGCAATAACTGTAGTTGTGCCTTTTCTGGCCAGTGCTGTGTCACATTTCCATTAGCTGTGTGATTTCTGGCATGTGCAATTGCATTGGAAGGTGCATTTTTTTCACTTACCATGAAGTGGTCATCAGTTTTAATATGCAACTTGAAAAGCTAAATAAATGAACAGCCTTCCTGCGAACATACTTGTCTTATTATGGGAGATGACAGACAGCACAATATGGAAGACTGAGATTCAGAAACATGAATTTAGTAGGAAAAAATAATTTTTCTTAGCTGATTGCAAACTATGATTCGTGTCATAGACCTTTTCTTTTTTCCCCCTAGCTTGCTGTCTTGTCCTTACCTGTTTTTTCTCTTTGTCTTTCCATTTATATACTGCTGGCTTGAAGACATTCTGGACAACAGACACAAGCACAGCTCATCACATTGAATACAGTGTAAAAACATTTTTTTTCCCCAGTCTTTTGAAATTTTTAACTTTCTTTTCTTATAAAAAATAATAATAATTAAAAAAAAAAAGAATTCCTTCCCCTGGCTCTGTTCCACAAATCTGTGGAACGCATTACTGGCAAAGGGCATAACCTTGTTTTATATTCTGTGAATAGGACTACTGGGCTGAAGTGGGCATAGTAGTTTACCATACTAATCAATTTTCAGTAAGTATGAAGGCAAAGGGGGCATTTGTAAATATGCTGGCAGAACATAACCTTTCCACAAAGACACCCATCAGTGACATAGAGCACAGATCCAGAACATGTCAAGGAGATGAGCTGTGGAGCAAATAATGCCATCTGTACTGCTCATGATGTTCTTGGACCAAAGTATCAGAAAGATGTAAATGAATGCCACATTTATGTTCAAAGAATACAGCCATGATTGATAATAATAAGCTACCGATATCAGTGGGATTTTTTTAACACTGTGGAAAATAAAAAATTTTGGATGAGAAACTTCCATGTGCATTATCAGAAAATGAACAGTAGCCTGCAGAATCACTCAACATATAACCTTTCATTACACAACATATCACCAATGGAAGAAATAATAAATAGTTACAGATGAGTTCAGTAAGTTCTTCCACTTAGAACTTTGTTGTGTTCACCATTTGCAGATGATTTTTCAGGAATTATGCCATGAGAGCCCAATTTGAATCTCATCAGGATGATTTGGGACATCCGACAATTATCTCTCAGATATTCCAATTGCTGCAAGAACACAATTCCACATTTTCAAAAGCAAAGCCACTACAACTTAAAGCATGTCCATTGTACATGCTATTCTGGATTAAGAGTATGAAAGATTAATGAGCATGACTGTGAGCACACTCTTTGCATTGATGGGGAAAAGCTAACAAAGTCTGTCTGGATCTCCATGTCGTGGCCAATCAAGGCATGAGGTTCACTTTGAATTTCAATGGTGATGTAATTTGAAGCATTACAATAAAATAGACAATTACTGACTTCAGAAGATGATAACTTACTTAGAAGCTACTCAATACTTCAGTGTTTTCAATGCAAAATACATTGTCCATTTTTTTGACCTCCATAAAGGCATTAAGATAAAATTAATGCAGACCATGTCACTCATACATAGTCATAGTCACCTCCTACTTAAATTATTAGGAATCTTTCCATTGACCTGAAAGAGAAAAAGGTTAGCCCTGTAGTTCAGGCAATTATTATCTTGAATAATTGCCAAAATAAATTCTAGTAGTCATTGATTCAAAATCAAATTAATCAACTGTTTCTGGAAATCTCAGAATTGGAACTCTTTCCATTTTTTCCATAGATTCAGCAATATCATAAAATAAAAAGTTTCTTTGTCCTGATTCTATTGGGGATCAACCAAGTTGTAGGTAAATTAATGTTTTCCACTGAATTTTATGTCACTTTTTTTAAGGTTGATCCAGAATCTGATTATTAAAAAGAGCTAGAAAAGAAGACTGACATCAAAGAAAGTTGTAAGGGGAGAAATAAGACAAAGATCAAATAATTAAAATAGGCAGTCCAGGATTTTTCAATGTGAAAGTGCCCATCTATCAATGTATTCATCATCACTAGACAAACACTATATGAAGCATATTTAAGTCTCTACACAGTTGGTTTTAGTCAGTTACAATTGTTTATTTTGCTTGTTTATTTTTGCTTCCCCAAATTATCTTCCTCCTTCTATTTCTCCTTGTTCTTTTCTCCTTAAACTTCTTCATCTTTGAAATGGTGGGAAAAGGTAGGGAACCCTAGGAAAGTAGCAATTAGTAAATAGAGAGATTTCTGCAAATAAATTTCCTCATATAAATATCTGTATGAGGTACCTTTTTAATAAGCATTCATACCAACAAAAATTGAAATGAATGGCTATAGATAAGCAAACAAAGGAGATGTTAATACAGCTGAACTTAAAAACGAAGAAAATCAGCAAAATGTTGCATATAACATTTCCAGTTCTAGTACGGACTAAAGCTTTGGTCTAATATTGATACCACTGTGAGACACAAAAAATTATTTCATGCTTTACAGAGCAGACAGAAAGCTTCTGACTGAAAAAAATACTTCAGTAAAAGGGACAATTTTCTTTGTAAACTTGTACTCCAACTTGTAGTATGGGGGAGTCACCATCAAGAAAAAGAAATTGTGTATTCTGTTAGTAAAAGCTTTCAAAAGCAAGAGGTGCAGTTCAAAGACATTTCAGCTCAGGGTTGTTTGTTTTTTTTTTTTTACTAAAACATGAAAACATGGGAATCCTTCAAAAACCCTGCCACCAAATTATTTAAAAATTATTAATTTGCTTTAAAAAACTCTTTATAGTGGTGTGCTTACAATCTTGAAAACTAAGAAAGCTGACTGCTTACTGTAAAGAATAAGTACATTTTCCAATTAAGAACATACTTACACAAAAATAACAAAGCTAAATTTGTTTTTACAGTTTACCCACACCAAAATTCTTCATAGCATTTGTGAAGACTAGAAGAATAGTCTCTGTGATGCACATGGCTCTCATATTATTTTAAAATGAAATCATGAAAACATGCTCAGGCAAGAGGAATTTTGGTTGAGGCAGAAGAATCGAAGAGCAGAGACATCAATTCATATGCCTGCACGTTCGTGAAGCTTGCTTTCATCTGCTGTTGAAGATACAGGTGCTGGCTGTTGGAATTTTTTTTCCTTGTCTCATTCCTTTTAGAGAGAAAATAGAAGAAAGTAATTCTTCTGAGTCCTGCGAAGTACTTTAAAACATGATGAAATGAAGCAGCAGTGGATATGTTTGTATCTATGCTCTTTGCATTGCCAGGGAAAAGCTACCCAGGTAGGTCTGCCTGGATGCACGAGCCACCATTATTGACATTGGGTGTGCTTATTTTGCATCCCTGGCTGCAGCAACAGCTCAAGTGTGTAAGCTGTATAGATGCCTAGCTAGTAGGCAACTGAAACCAGAAAAATTAAATCCCAGCTTGTACATACACCTCACCAATGCAACATTCTCCGCATTGGCATATCCACCACATTTTGGTATAAGGTAAAAATGTAATCATATTTTTATAAGCTCAGGGTATATGAGGTATTATTAACAAGCAAAGATTCCTATTCTGTTCGTTTTGCTGGATACTGTGAAACAAGTATACGTTATCTCAATGAATAGTGTTTTTAAGGGTGCTGATTCATGAGCATTCAACAGTGATGCCATGGAATTACAAATGGAGATCATAGAAATACAGAAAAATAAAACAGTGGCTGGAATATCAAGTATGGAAGGAAATTATTCTACTTTTTTGGCTTAAAAAGATCAATATTTAGTCCTGACAATCCTGATTAGAGTCTTCTAGCAACAGGCACTAATTAATTATAGTGGCTTTTAGAGGAATGACTCATTTCAGAGTCAGATTTGTAGATGGTGAAGCCCAAAGATACTCTTGTGGTCACCTAGAACAGTTTCTCACAGAAGTCAGACCTTATTCCTGTATGAATTCTTGATTCAGACCAAAAGATATATTTCAACAGGAAGATAGCTTTTAGAAAACAAAACCCAATCCTGATTTTAAATTTACCATTGATGAAGAATCCCTTAGTAAACCGCATTAAAACCAAGCAATTCTTGTTTCAAAGGCACATTCACATTTCCAGTCTTAGTTTGTCTAACTTCAAGTCCTAGATGAAGGTTCAAGTTGTATTTTGCTGGTAAGATTGAAGAATGCATACTGCATCTTGCTCACCAAACAGACATTGAATCTCTAATCTACTCTTCGATGAACTAAATATGTGGAACTAATTTAGTCCTTCAATATAACATGTTTTCCAGTTCATTAATCATTCTCATGACTCTTCTCTAAATCTTCTCCCATGCTATAACACTCTTCACTGGATATCAGAAATGATCCTAATACAGACGGGTCAGTGCAGAACCCAACAATACAGTAAGTTAATCTCTCTATAACTTCTCATATCCTCTTGTGAATTAATGTAGTGGTCTCATTAACCTTTTTGCCACAGTGTTATCTTTAGCAGCTCATTTTCATCAGATTAACCCCCATGACCTATAAGTTCTTTTCACACTCCCTGCTCCCAAGAACATATTTCCAATCCTATATGTATAACTGACATTTTTTCTGCCCCTGTGACTATGTAATGGACAATACTGTGAACCAATTTGCCTGTGCTACATCTCCAAGCAATCAAGATGCCTACATTTTAGTAACCTCTTCTCTTCGTTATTTATGTTTTCCCCTATATTTTTCTCAAACATAACCTTTAGCAGTCCTGTATTTTCTAAAAGTGGTAATACATGCATAGTGAAGAATGGATTCTGGAGCTTCCTTGAGAGGATGGCTGCTTGCTAATAGTTCCATTTACAACTTGTGGTAGGTTAACCTTGGCTGGTGGCAAGTGCCCACCAAGCCTCTCTCTCACTCTCCCTCCTCAGCAGGACAGAGGGAAAAAATAAGATTAAAAACTCACGGGTTGAGATAAACGCAGTTTAATGAAAGAAAGCAAAGGCCTCATGTGGCAGCAGAGCAAACAAAAGAAGATTTATTCTCTAATTCCCATCAGCAGGTGATGTCCAGCCACTTCCTGGGACACAGGACCTTGGTACATATAGTGATTGCTTCAGAAGACAAAAGCCTTAATAATAAGTGCCCCCTACATCCTTTCTCTTAGCTTTTATTGCTGAGCATGATGTCATATGATATGGAATATTCCTTTGGTCAGTTTGGGTCAGCCTGTCCCAGCTGTGTCCCCTCCAACCTCCCGCCCAACCCCAGCCTATCGTCCTTTGGCGGGGAAGGGTGGAAAGAGAGCCTTGGTGCTCTGCCAGCACTGCTCAGCAGTAGCCAAAACACCGGCGTGTTATCAACACCTTTTTAGCTACAAATACAAAGCACAGCACTACGGGGGCTGCTATGCGTGAAGTTAACCCCATCCCAGCCAGACTCAATGTGCAACAGTATTTTGAAGCTCATTAATTACTTTTTTCCATACTTATTAATCCATTGAATGATTTTGCACCATTCTTCCTACTGAATGAAATATTGTTCTGTATCAAGTCAAATGCCTTGCAGATGTCTAACTATATTAAATAGATTTCTCAATCAAACTTGTAGTCTCATAAAAATGTAGCAAGCCATATTAACAAATCCTATTAGTATACACTGATGTTGATTGGCAATAATTAAAGTAATCTCTTTTAACTCTTTATTAATTTGAACTGTGTCAACCATTTCACTATTGTTCCTGAGATCTATGTCAGGCAAACAGGCTCATAATTATCACTCTTGTCCTCTGTAACTTTCCCAAATATCAGTGCATTTAGTTTCTTCCAAACCTCTTTTGGGTTTTTTTCAGGCTACGGTTTCCAAGACTAGCGGAAAACAAGCAAAAGTACTCCAGAGAGGGATCCGGCCAGCTCTTTCAAAACTCTTCAATGGGAACAGTTAAATCCAGCTGAATAAAAAGTATGTAACTTACGCCTTGTATACGTCAGCTTTCCTGTTGAAAAACAAAATATGTTGGTACAAAACAATATATTAATGTAGTATGATACAAATGAGCCGTTCCACTTTTTCTTAGAGAGAGCAGAAATATTTATATAACTCTTCATAACCAATGTCCTGCGTTCAACCAGGATTATATGTGAAGGGAGAGAAAGAAGCACATTTTTGTCTTAATCTGTGTGAGGATCTAGCAATAAGAACTGTTTTCCACCTCTGCCTATACAAGGCAGATGAGAAAAAAGATGAGAAAAGCTTTTGACTCTGTGTCTACCTTACATGTCCACACAGCAGTATATTTCCCATTAATGTCAAATAGGATTACAAAAACATATGTGGGGGTGACTATGTCAGTAATTAAAGAAATTGTCATTTGATTGTGCATGAATTTCAGAACACAGGTGATTCAGCTTGGATTGGTTATCCAGCCTGCAATCCAGGATACTCACACCTATTTTCTGAAAGAAACAGAAAATTATTAGCTGGCACAAATCCTTCTCCATTAGGGCTGGAGCTAGACCATTCTCGCTTACTGCTTCTGAGTCACTATCAGATTCTGTTACTGTGGAAGAATTTTAATGATTGTTTATTTGCTCTTGAGTTATAGACACCACTAGTACCATTACTTTCTGCAAGTTTTCTAATTGCTGAAAGGTTCGGGTGTTTTTATGTTGATTAATAGAACTGAATTGGCAGCTATACGTTCTGCAATCTAATCCTAATATATGTTCACTCTAGGTTTACAAGAAGGATGTAATCCGCCAAATGTGCATGTACCTTCCCAATTCCCACAATACCATGCTGATAAGCCTGGTGATAAGCGCTGCCAGGTTGCCTGACACCACCATGTGTATCCGTTCCACTTAGATTGGGGCTACAACTATTCTTGGCAATACCATGAACCTGACTCAGCTGCCCAGTCTACAGAAGGGATATAAAACTACTTCTTTTTTGGCTACAGACACTTTCTTTTCAGCTCAAGCTGCAGAGACTTCTGGTTTTAAGTTCAAAACGTTCCTGGGCTAAATCTCAAATGACAACTAAAATGGCAGCTGTCACCCCGTTACCATGCCAGCAGCGTCTGAGGCAGTGATTGTCGCACTAACGATGGGGGAGCACAACAGGATTAGGCCACGTCAAGTTTCCACTGACACCAAATCTGCCTTAGTAGAAGTGTGGACCATAGGTGTCTGCCACCGCCTCTGCTCCTGAGCATGAACATTGTCCATCACCTCTTCCAACAAAGGGTAATTTCTATGCCGGGGAAGGGATCCGTATTAAACATACTATTGTACAGAATATATCGAGACAAAGTGGTGGGTTGTATCTGAGAACTAATGAATTAAGGCAGGTGCATGTTGGTATAAAACATGCAGCACGGGCCAGGGTTTTGGCTAATGAATGTGGCAAAATTGTGAGTTATTCTGCAGGGAAACCCTCTGACCCCATAGAACTGAGCCAAAAAGCAATTTTATGTTTAAAGGCAGCCTCAACTGCTGTGAGAGGGATCAGTGAATACATTATTCCAGTTTGGTAAACAGACTCATCTTATCCAGACCACATAGGAAACCACCCATCACCATGCTTGAAACAGGCCTTACAGTAACAGAACATGAGGTAGAAAGCAGAGCATTTACTTTTTTAGCTGCGCACCCATAGTTGCGGGAAAACTAAACTTAAATCTGCCCTACAAGATGCTTCTTTCAACCTGCTCTTCAAACCTTCAAAGATAAAAAGATTGGACAATTTGCACTAACATAATAATGCCTTATGCAAATTGATAACTATGTCAAATTACAATCTGAAGGACGAACTTTTTCCCCGTGCTGATAAGGATTCCAGTTCAAATACAATCAGAAAAATAAATATAATTCAATATAACCTTGAAAACTGACACCAGGTAGTTACTTAGCAAATTGAAATAAATTATGTGAAAAACGAAAGAAGAAATTCAACAGAAAAAAATCTCTAAAGATATCCTATATTTCAGTCATAGAAATGAAGTCTTGTTTAAGTCATTTGCCAAGGACTAACACTCAGCTTCTGTCCCCATTTCAGAGATCAGAAAATTGCTGCAGAGCAGTTAAGTTATTTGCACTAAGCTGTACAGAAAAGAAATTTCAAGCAATGTTTTCCTGGCTCCTATTCTTGTGCTTTAGCAAAATGTTTCTAATCTACTTCATCTGCATTATAAATATAAAAATATTATGTCATCTGTATATGCAGTATCTTATTAGTGATATGTAAAATAAAAACTATGTACTTATGGTCATTTTATATCAGTAATATAAATGCTATTTATATGATGTCATCAATAATATAAAAGATTAACATAAGCTATGATTGCGTATGGCTGCTTAATAAAGGAACATTTTGAATATTTTTTAAATTATGTGAACCAAAAGAAGGAAATACTGTGCAGTTCCTTTCTGCTTTGTTTTTTTTATTCATCTGTTCAGTCACTCCTATTCCGCTGCCTTCTTTGTAGGGACAGGCTGAAATAGATGGAATTTATTAGGAATCACAGAAAAAAAACCACAGAAATGAGCTCACCAGCCCAGAAGGAAATCTGTGGCTAAGATCCCTCCCTTACAGACATTCCAGAAACTAGTTCAGCCAATGCTTACTGTCATGTCAGAGGAAAAGTGTCCTCCTCTGAAACACTGATAAGGAACTACACAGAAGTGAACAGATAACAGCCTTGTTATTATACTATATCATGTTCAAAATAACCCCCAAATATTTAAATTCATAAGCCTCCACAATAAGGCTGCACAAGTTGCATATGAGATACATCAGTGGGTGAGATGAGATAAGCAGAAACATATAAATAGGTATTGTGCAAATCGAGAGTGGGGAGAGGCAGAGGGAGTGTGATACAAAGAGACTTTTCAACACTATCAAGAACCTCCCCCTAACCCCCTTCTCTGCATAACAGTGGCATCAGGGGAGCAGATGACAAAGTGCTAATGGAATAAGGAGACATATCACAAACCTCAGGAAGCTGGGGCAGGAATCTGCGTTATAGTCAGGTTATTGTGACAGTTCATATGAAACACCAAGGTATGAGCCAGACTATCAAGTGAAGGGTAATCATTCAAATCGGCATAAAAGGAAAACCTCTTTTGTTTTTATTTTTTTTCAGGAACCTATCACACACATGTGTGTCACTGCATACACACACACAGACACACACACCGACACACACACACACTGACACACACGCAGTCATAATGTGTTGTAGCCAAGCTGAGAAGAGACTCGCATAATGCACGGTGCATACATCAAACTCCAGTCAGCTGCAGGAATAGAAAGGAAAAGAAGATGTAGATTCTACAAATAAAAAAAAAGTCCATGATGTCACGTCAAAAAAAAAAAAAGGACCTGAAAGAAATTCAAGTAATACTAAATATTTAAAGAAGACTGAAGTGCTACTGCGTGCTTTGACCAACATACAATATGATTGGTATTCTTGGCATCCACCATGAAGCAAATATATGACGCTGATTCACAGTTCTGTGTCATCACGCCTCTAGGGACATGTAGGGGAAGACATGGTCTTTAAGGGGATGGAGATGGAATGAGCGCTGCAATAAACAAGTCCCCAAAAGTGGGGAAACTGAGGCAGTAAGTTTGGACTGTTTGACTACACTGGTGATACAAAAAAAGATTTAGTCCTGTAAAACAGATTTGGGCTTCAGCTAGGTCATCACACTGGTTACATGATAGTAAGTCATGCTGCCTTAAATTGATAGCATGCTACAAGCTGAACTATTTTGAAAATCATCTTCTGGAAGCCGTTTTAAAACTGACTACAATACAACTTTTTCCAAGACATTAAAGTTATTTTGGAAGATAGAAGAAGTGGGCTGTAGCCAACTCCTGGCTGCTGGTAACTTCCTTTCTTGCACAGAAACAGATTATTTTGACCAATGTACATACATACACTCATGAATAATTCCTGCATAATTCAGATTCCCAACAAAAAAATAGTAAAAACAGTGGTGTGTCAAACACAATGCTGTGCACAAAATTAAACAACTTGACAATCAGAATGTAAATTGCGATTAACTTTTGTAAAAGGTTGGGCTAAGGCAATGCAGTCATAAGGCTTATGATGTAACTGGAGAAATACCTGGCCATTTGCCCACGGTGATGTGCTTGCCATCAAATGTAATAAAGACTTTCCAGGCACCGAATCCTCACTGAATTGTAGTCCCCAATGTCTGCTTGCATTGATATCATCATCATGTGGTTGTGACGGGTTGGGTTTCATCTAACACAGGTATCTGGAAAGAGAGCAGAAACCCCAATCCTTGGAGTGACTTTGTATATTCCATTGGCTACAGAGGGACATTTTCAGAGCATGCTTAAACTAGATAACAAAATCTTTTCTTGATCAAAATGAGTGTGATGGATCATACATATGTGTCTGGCCCAAATTAGACTCACTTCCTTAGATGTCAAAAATTAGTTTAAATGTGAACAGTGCTTTCTTCCTCTTTCCTTATTCTACCACTATACAAAGTAGAGATTACCAAAACATTTCATAGGTTCCTAAGTACAAGAGGGCTCAACAGTGCACAGACGGCCAAAGAGTAGAATGTAAGGGTTTTTTCTTTCAGTCTTCACTTGATACTGTGGCTGTGATTAGATGTCTAACACAATTAGCATCAACGACAAAAGGGTAAGAACTCAGGATGGAAAAGGTAAAGTACAGGTTTAATCCTACTTTGAGAAGCTGGATGTTTTTAAACTGGCTGGTCCTGATGAAATTCACCTGAGAGTACTTAGAGAACTGGCTGAAGTGATCTCGGAGCCCTTAGCAATTATTTTGAGAACAGAGTGAGGACAGGTAAAGTTTCAGAAAACAGAAAGAGGCAATCATAGTTGCTATCTTTAAAAAAGTGAAAAGAACTGTAGATCAGTCAATCTAATTTCAATTACCAAAAAAAAGTACTGGTTCAAATATTCAAACATCTGGACGGTAACAAGGGGATAAGAATCAGACAATGTGGATTTGTCAAGAACAAATCACGTCAAAGCAAACGAGTTTTCTCCTATGACATGGTGACAGCCCTGTGTATTGAAAAGAAAAATATCTTTACTTTAGAAAAGCTTTTGACAGTGTCTTTTATGACTTTTTTCTATGCAGCCCAGGGTCTTCCTGAAACTGCCATAAGGCAGGGACACAACTGATTGGGATACTATGCATAAAGAGGAACTGTTCAGCTGGAAGGATGTAACAGTGAGGTCCACTGGGGACTGATTTGAAGTCTAGGTCTATGGAACCCTTCCAATAATAAAAACTGCATGATGGCGTAAGGAATATACTTGCTGTATTTACAGATGATTCAAAGCTGGGAGAGGCTGAAAAAGCATGTGGATGACGAGGTTAGAATTCAAACTGATTATTATAAACTGGAGAAATGGTCTGAAGGGACAGGGATGCAATTTAATAATGACAAAAAATCAAAAGTTCTCCACTTAGGTAAGAGTAACTGTCTGCACAATTATAGGATGAGGAGCAACAGTTCTGCTGCAAATGGATGCATGGGCTATAGTGGATCATAAATTGAGCATGAGTCAGCAATGCTAGGCTATTTCAAAGACAAAAAGGAAGCTTTGTCCTGGAAGGTATAAACAGGAGAATCATATAGAAGACAAAGGAAATAAACTTTCTGTTTATTTCACTCAAGTGCTTTGTCTAGATTTAGTATATCTTCAGGAAAGATGCTGACCAACTAAAGAGACAAGAAAAATCAGAGGGTTATGAAACACGACCTTTGAGGACAAACCAAAATGAGTTGGTTTGTTTAGTGTAGATAAGTAGGATTGGAAGAGCATTTTGATGGTCTTCAAATATTTTAAGAGATTACTGCACAGAAGACAGGAGCAAATTCAAATAGGAAATGAACAAATAAACTAGCCTGAAATGCGGCAATGGAGATCTAAGTTAGATATTAGGGGAAAGAATGGTAAATATTGTTAAACACTTGAATAAATTGCCTAGATATATCAACTTTTCAACACCGGAGACTTTTAAGAATTGGTAGGCTGAACATTAGTCAGGGATGGTTTAGGAACAGTTGAACATGCCTTGGGGCAAGAGTATGTACTGGATAACCTCTCAAGATCTCTTCCAGAAATGTGATTGCTTTATGATTTCTAATGTGTTTGACTCCTGTGATAACAGACACATGGAACATGAGAAGGGAGTTTTTTTAGTAATATAGATGGTAGATCTAGTTTACTGACATGAATGTAGTACCTCTAGAAAATATTTATTGATGTGACTATCTGCACCTCTTTGTCACACTTTGTATTTTAGAATGTCTCCAAATGGTGTCCATTTAATCAAGAAAGAGTGCACTGGAATTCCTGAAATGAAGTGACAAAACTTGCCACAGGCACATGTGAAAGAGAGAACACCACCATGGAAGACCTGGAAGAGTGTTCTAAATTGCTTTAATGGGTTGAGGTAGACATGTATCTCAATTCAAACTGGTAGCATGCATGCATTTGCCAGTAGCTGTCAGTATCTCAAAAAAAAAAAAAAAAAAAA
>RSEF01000003.1:81648842-81697810 GCA_003993805.1 Himantopus leucocephalus | reverse complement strand
GGAGCAGCTCTAGTTGCTCTTGACATGATTTCATTTAACTCGCTAGGTCTCTGACCTTTCAGCGCTGGTGGAAATAGAAGTGGAAATGTAACACTGAGAGGGAAAAATCCATGCAAATAATAACCTTTAAAACCACCAAGTGAGTCTTTTTTTTTAAAGGAGAGAAATCTGATGATCCAATTATGCAAGTCATTAGGAAAACAATGCTGAAATTTTGAGACTAATGGGATTTTAAGTTATATTGACAATGAAAACCAATTATACTTTCAAAACTTTTTTTCTCTATCTGCAGTTGCATTATTTTAATGAAATGGCATGCTAAACCTCAAGTAGCCAAATGAATGTTAATTATGGAAATAGTTGAGTTAACAAGAGAACCCCTCTCTTTCCATGACCTCATAATTTCACAAGTCTGAATAGAAGTATAAAGTCATTCATTTTGCCTCTAAATTGTTTGATGTTGTAAATATAGCAATCTTCAAACTCTTCAGAACTCCTACTTTAGAATAAAATTTAGATTCATTTTCTTAAGAAGTACAGTGGAACCAGAGCTCAACCACAGGATGAAAGCAATTCCAAGACTTGGGAATATTTAGATAATGACCCAATTCTTCCAGGTCAGAACAAATCCTAGTTTAACACATTAAAACTTTTCTGCTTTAATTGAACAGTCAGGAGTGAACATAGATTACAGAACAGTACCCATGCACTAGAAAAAATACATTTCCACATTGGCCATAGAGCTTTTCTATGAATGTGGACAAATTATTCATAGTTTTGTATGGTTGCTCTCCCCATCACCCTTGAACTCTTTATTATACTGAAGTGCTTTGGAGCTGGCATTATCTTTTAACAAAAATAAGAGATAGTGCTGTTGTAGTGATCCTAACTCGGATACTCTGAAATACAAATGACAAACCATAAATGGACCCAGACACCTCACAGACGTCAGAAAATCTTCCTTCTTAATTTTAAGGAAAGTACACAGAGAAACAAGTATTCTGCCAACACACCAATACTGAAAAAATTATAGGCTCATAGATAATTTGTGTTGGAAGTGACTTCCAGAAGTCACCTCGTCAAACCCTCCCCTTCTTCCTGCGCCATTTGTGGCAAATCGCTCTCCTGTGTTAATAGACAAGTTCCTCAGTGCACCATTTATTTTTTGTTCTTGTTCTGAAAGTTGTATCACATCAGAGATTTAGCAGATATAAAAATGAATGAGAAATTATGAGAACCCTGTCCCCAAGCCTACTTGCAATGTGCTTCCTCCAGTAGCTGTAAGATGCTAAAGATGGTTTGCCTTAATCATGAGAAAAGACACTTCTAAGAGTGTCTAGAGAGGATTTCACTTGCAGAGCCAGATTTTGAGACACTTGGTAGGTCACATGCATTTTAGATTTTTATACTAATTAATCTATCTCCAAAATTTACCATAATCATCTTGCATGCTAGATACTGCTGTCCACATTTGCAGATATGACATCTCATTTATGACATGAGAAGGAGACATCCAGGAGAACACATAAAAAGTGAGGCTTCCTGAAAGTGGATGGATTTGCTGAAATTATAAGGACTTGTTACCTGCAACAACCCAAATGAAAACCAAGAAGAAAACAAAACCAAACTATACATGACAGATATTATTCATGTCTCATAATGCACAACTGGAAGGTGGTCAGAAATTATGGTGATCAGGAAAGGATCTGAAGCAGTACTTGGAGGAATGAAAACATAGTCCAAAAACACTCAGAGAACCTGGCAAACAGCTCACTTGAATAAAAGCCAGAAGCTTACTGAATGTCCCAGATTAAAAGGGTAACCAATCTGGTGTCCATGTTTGGGAAGGCTTCACTGAACACTGATGTACTGATGTATTAAGTCTAGGACTAACCAGATTTTTCTGGAGGTGAGGTTTTCTGGTGTACTAGGAAAGGAGACGTGTGTCTCTTCAATATCTGCAATTCATCACAAAGAAATGCCCTGTTATTAATATGGTTTTGTATATAGATGGGTCACTGGATGCAACACATCAGGGATCCTCCTTTCTGCCAGACTCTACCTACATGCCATTTCTTATTAGCAGACAAACAAAATACTTATAAAAATACTTTTATTTCTAATTGAAACACACATTTGAACTATCCTTATTATCTTTTGCTTTACCCATACAAAGACTTACTTTTTTCATCCCAGCCTAGAATATTGACCTAGCTTTCATATCAAGCGCTATTCAAAATTCATACATTTTGATGGGAAAAAATAGGTGACAGCTGCTTTTAATATTCTTTTTAAGAGCATCTATAACAACAGCTAGAGAATCAAGGTAGTTCTCTTAGCCAAGAGAAGTAGATTGGGTTGCTTATTTCGGTCTCATTAATTTCATCTTTGATTTTAATAGGATATTTTGAAATGGTTGGTTTTCCCTTAAGAGCTTGCAATAACTCAACTTCATCTAGGTGTCCTCAATTCCTATTGAAAACAAAAGAATTCAGTCATCTTCTAGAAAGTTTCAGTGCTCAAGACTCCAAACTGATAATTTTGTATCAGGTATTTATGAAATATAAATTCAATTTATGTCGAGTGCACCCTCAGCAAGTTTGCAGACAACACCAAGCTGAGTGGTATGGTTGACAGACCTGAGGGACAGAATGCCATCCAGAGGGCCCTGGACAAGCTCGAGAAGTGAACCCGTGTGAACCTCATGAAAACAGCTATTGCCTGTCAATGGATGTACTGAAAAAACACAGCTGTGGACCTCTTTAATCTAACTGCAGGATACTGTTACAGGCAAAAAAATAAATACATCTGCATCTTTTGTTAAATTCTTCTCTGAACCTCATGAGGTTCAGCAAGGCCAAGTGCAGGATTGGCTTGGGGCAACCCCCAGTATCAATACAGGGGGATGAAAGGACTGAGAGCAGCCCTGCCAAGAAGGACTTGGGGGGTGGATGAAAAGCTGGGCATGAGCCAGCAACATGCGCTTGCAATCCAGGAGGCCAACTGTGTCCTGGGCTGCATCAAAAGAAGAGTGGCTAGCAGGTTGAGGGAGGTGATTCTGCCCCTCTACTCTGCTCTGGTGAGATCCCACCTAGAGTCCTGCGTCCAGTTCTGGGGCCCTCAGCACAGGAAAGACATGGACTGTTGGAGTGGGTCCAGAGGAGGGCCACAAAGATGATCAGAGGGCTGGAGCACCTCTGCTGTGAGGACAGGCTGAGAGAGTTGGGGTTGTTCAGCCTGGAGAAGAGAAGGCTCCATGGAGGCTTCGTTGTGGCCTTTCAGGACTTAAAGGGGGCTTGTAAGAAAGATGGGGACAAACTTTTTAGCAGGGCCTGTTGCGATAGGACAAGGGGTAATGGTTTTAAACTGAAAGAGGGTAGATTCAGACTAGATATAAGGAAGACATTTTTTACGTTGAGGGTGGTGAAACTGGAACAGGTTGTCCAGAGTGGTGGTAGATGCCCCATCCCCGGCAACGCTCACGGTCAGGTTGGATGGGGCTGTGAGCAACCTGATCTAGTTGAAGATGTCCCTGCTCATTGCAGGGGGGTTGGACTAGGTGATCTTTAAAGGTCCCTTCCAACCCAAACTATTCTATGATTCTATGATTCTATAATTCTGTTTACTGAGATCCAGACCCTAGACACCTTGCACAAGAGCATAGTCCAGGAGAAGAGTAACACAGGCAAAGTATGCCAGATCTGAGATGTAAGCCATATTGTCTTTTTCTAAGAGTAAAGTCAATTTAAATTTCCATTTTATGCTAAAAAGTCAAAACAATTTAATACTGCCTTAAAAAATTATTTATTTTTTTTTCCAGGACACCTACAAACCTCATTAAGAAAATTTAAAGAAAGAAAGCAAACAAACAAACAAGAAAGCCCAGAATTTCTAAATCTGCCTGCAGTTTTACATCAAGCAGCATGACAGGATATAGAAGTTCAGTGCTACTAACATCAACTTAGTTGCTCCTAATTTGTGTTAATTTCACTGTGCAGTGAATTTAAGCCCTACTGCTGAGGCAATGGCAGAATGAGCTGTTAACAGAACTGCATGTGACTGGGTGGGAGAAAGAGGACAGTATCTCTCCAGAACAGCAAACAGCATGGATCTGGTTGAATCCATGAGGAGAGAGAAGGTTAACATGGGGGCAATTTTTCCACCAACTAGTGTCCATGCTTTGTGCCTGCCTTTACCCTGTATTACACATGAAATATAGAAGCATCTTTGTCCCCAAAGAGCAGAATTTAACCGAGGGCAGATGTATTTATTCTTTCACCTGTAACAGTATCCTGCCAATAGATTAAAGAGGTCTGTAGCTGCTTTTTTTCAGCACACCCATCGACAGACAATAGCTGTTCTTCCACATTCAGCAATACCACTGCTTGTGCAGAACCTGTGTCTGGCAATTCAATCCAACCCCTCGGGAAAGCAACTTAAATAATGTTTTTAGTAACCTGTATCAGTTCCCCAAAACAGCATTGCAGAGAGCACAGGGCAGATGCAGGCATGAGCCAGAAAAGAAAGGGTTAGGAGTGGCTACCCTGGCATTGCCATTGGAGAAATATGGGATGCCAGGTATGAGATGGGCAAAGATGCCAGAGGAACCCCATCCTGCATCCCACCTTCCAGCTACTCCCCTTTCGGTGTTTCTGTGCTACAGAAAATAACACCAATGTCATCTGGAGCACAATAAAGGGATGTATAAGCACTGTTGTGTCATAAGTAACAACTTACTTCACTACTCTTTTTCTTCTGAACTTTGATGTAACTCTTTTCTGAAGATCAAGACCCAATCTGTGTTTTCATAAAATATGATTAACCTTAGACCACGTATGTAAAAATTCATAAGCAGTTATCAGTAGCTCCAGCAAGCTTTCAAAGAGAGTAGCTTATAGCCTCTGAGTGAAACTCATTTCTATTCCCAAAACAAAGGAGGATGTACAGTATTCAGAATAACACTATTAGCAGAAAAATTTAAAGATGCTATTCAAGCAAAATTTCATATTTATTGCTACTACACAGCTCTCCTCAAATGAAGGACAGCGCTGCACCTTTTCCCTTACCTCTGCCTAGTCGCATTTGAGCAGCACCTCTGGTCGGTGTTGAAAACTTGGCAGTCAATTTACAGAAAACTTTCTGTGGCCACTTAAGGCCATGGGACCACCTCCCTCTAACTCCTATATTTAACCTTCACTCCAAAGACTGGTCAATAAATGAATCCTTCATGGTATCAACAGCACAGAAAGTTACTGTGACAGCAGGCATGGTTACACAGCTCAGCCCTGGGGTCATTGGGTTTTCAGGGATGATGGATTGTGATGCTTCTGTCTTTCTCCTCAATAACTCCTTCTTCCTCTAATCCAATGGAGACCCAATTTGGTCATGTTAGGGGAACTATTCCCTGTTCCTGGAAGACACCACTGAACTGTTCAAGTTTCACCACAAAGTCACATGAAGATCTCATATCATCTTCCACCACTGGGGCAGAGGATGCAGGTGGGCATTCAGCTCATCTACAGTCACTTCTTCGCAGTACTGAAGCAGAGAATCTGTGCTGTAGATTGAACTCCACAGAGAGAGGGATAAAGCAGAAGGTAGAGAAGAGGCACAGAGGATTTGCACAGCAGAAAGAAGGTCCTGCTGCTGTAGGATGGTACATAACAGAGTATCATCAGAACATGAGTCGTGTTCGACACTAGCCCTGGTAAATCTCAGTGTTTCCAGATCCTTAGACTGAAAGTCCTCATTTCCTGTAGTAGAAACACAAACTATCCCAGGGAATACCACAATTTCTTCCTCTCTGCTGCTTTCTCCTTCTCCAGACTAAAAAACAGTCACAAAAAATGGATGTGGGTTTCATGTACATATTCAATTTGTGGCGCACATATACATAATACTCCATGTATAAAACACTTCTCCAAAAGAGAATATGTACCAAGTGAAAGAGAAACTTATAATAACCTTAAAAATAAAACAAGAAGAGTTATTGTTTTGTTTGTCGATACAGAAACAAAGACCTAAATGTCTGCATGTAGGAAAGGCTCGTTTCTTTCCCAGGCAGGAGGGAAGTCTGCCTGCAGCTCCGCACGGTTGAAGCACAGCCCTTGCGCTGGGTGGCAGGGATGTAAATTTTATATACTGCAGCGCCATCTAGCCCAAGGAAATAAAATATCACATTGGACAATGGCTGCTGAAGGACACTTTCTAGAGCTAAATGTTAAGTTCATAAATAATTTCTGACCCTGGATGAGACTTAGCTTTTGGCTTATTGTATGACATTTTAATCATTTTTTTCTCCACCATAAATGCAACTGAGCAATATATAAGCTCCTCTGAGACCTATCTGCTACAGGAAATAACTGACATATGCTATTTTCATTATTTCTCATCCAAACTGAAACTTGACATAACCTGAAATAATGCAATAAATGAAAACCCAGGGCATTTACATTCTTTTGGGTGGTTTGGTAGAAAACTGAGAACTTCAATAACAGAAGAAAGGAAAATTAAAAAAATCTAATAATGAAAGAAAGCTCTTCCCAGTTTTGCCAGTCTGGAATTTTGTTGTAAAGGGGAAAATCTATAGTGTATTATATTATTTCTTTTTTATTTCTAGAAATTTCAAAGGAATTCCGTAGCTATTCTATACGAAGTTCAGTTCAGGCTTACCAGTTTGAAGTTTATCCAAATTAAATATCTGGGTTTGGATACAAGTAAGTTTAAATCCACCAGGGAAAAAAAAATAAAGGCTTTCAAAAGTCTAGATAGTTTCTTCATGATGATGTTCAGTTTAGTCAATTTCAAATGTGATCACAGGTCTTCTAAAATGTAGGTTTCCAAAGACACCATTGCTGATACTGTTCCACTGTTTTTCCTTCACGGTCCATATCCCATAGTTTTTTGAGGATTATGTTCATAGCAAGTGAGAATTAATTTTAACATGAAGTAGGGGCACATCTACCTTTGAAATTTATCACAGAATGAATCATCCTCTCTACTGATTATAAGGGAGCCTACATAACTAGTTAACTTCCACTGTGTACACCTCGTTTTACTAGGACAGACCTGTTTCTTCAAAGAGTGTACTTGAACCTCAAGATTACCGGAGGTATTTTATTTTTTATCATTTCTATGAGAAAAAAATTTCCATAATTAATTTTTTTTGGCTTCAGGCATGTCTTTCCACACAAAGGATAACCTAAATCCAAATACCATCTGCATACCATAGCAGTGTTACAAAGTGGTACTCAGCAAGCCCTGAGAAAGCCAGCTCGGGAGTCAGAAACTACACAGGTTCCCTAAAAAGTGTTCTTTGAGAGTATAATACACCCTGTTTCTCAGCTAATTACACAAATAATTCAGAGCTTGTGTATCACCACAAAGCACCGTCCTGTGACACGAAAACATACTCTAACTCTTAAGTTAATGGAAAAAAGCTTCTCCTCCAAGAAAAAATACCTGTGTTGCTGCTGAATGAGGAGTTGACAGTAACCACAACCACACGAATTTTAAATAGCACATTTCTAGTTTTTTCATAATAATACTATAAACATGCTGGTGCACAAGCACTTTTTAAAAAGGCTGGTCAGAAGGACAGAAAATATTAGGAAGACTTGCGGCCACAAAGAAAACCAAGTATGTGTCAACAGAAGGGTCAAGATTTCCTTGATGGTCTACAAGGCCATACCAACTGGAGACTGTGCTAATCCACAAAAGCTTTGCACAAATGGACCTTCCCTAGGCATGAATTCCAACCAAGGAACCCACTGAGGAGCAACCGTACCATGGTGTTTCACAACTACCCAAATAAGTTTGTAAACCTTTTTTCCCACAGTACACATACTATCTTACTTGAGGACCTTTATCACATACATCCAGCAATCCACAGATTACTTCTCCCTTTTCATGATACTATCATTACTAAATAATTTCAGTCAATTAAGAGATAATGATCAAATCTGCTAAGAGGCAACCTTTATTTGATGGTCAACTTCTCTCCCTTTCAAGCTAGAAGCTGTTAATACGTGTGTGCGTGCATATACATGTGCATGTTTATGTTTGTATTGACTTGCAGAGCAAACCCATAGTCAAAACAAGTCATATAAATCTACTTATATAATGTGCTATATTGCTTGCCTTAGCTTTCCTCCAGCGAACGAGGGATTTTATTATAATCATTGTATACACACCGGTAAAGAGGTGCAAGTTAACTTTCTTAATATTTTTTGTCATTGCTACTTACTATGATATCAAATAATTACATTGAAATAAGGTCATATTTTTCCATCAAAAATTATCAATTTTAAATACAAAATCTTCACACTACCACTTATTTATTAGGAGTGTTGCATTTACACATAGTACCACTGTACCATTAAATGTCTATATAATGTTATGTTGGATAGGAAAGGAAGGAGGAGCTCTATTTTGCATATACTCTATGTCTAATTAGGTTACATATTTGGGCTTTTGACCCTGCTTTCAGCTGGGAGCCTGAATTAGCAATTGAATTTCTGTTGGGCTGGTGACCCTATTTGCAGTGTCACAGCCTGAGCCAGGAGAAACAGGTCTTTGGGAACCCTTGGCTCACAGTTACACGTTCTCCTTGTACTTACTACGACTCCCTGGGAGATGCAATTAGGGTAGGATCAAGTTCATCTTTCTTGCACCAAACTCGCTCCTAAATTTACGAGGCCTAATGAGGCAGACCTTCAAAGATAAGTTTCATAATATTAGCAAGAGAGGTAGGTGGTCGTAAAGGCTTTCCAGGGAGAGAAGTCATCTATGTAATTCGGTACCTAACATGAGACTGGCATAGTCTCCCTCTGGAGTCTTTCGGAAACATCTGCTCTGTCTACTGACCACACGGGCAATTTAGGTATTTACTTTAGGAAAACTTACTGGTAAGGCCCATAAAACATATTAGCAAGTCAGATGGCTATGAGTGGTGGGCTTGAGCCTAGCTTTGTTATCATCATATTTTAATTCATATCTCCTGTAGGCTACCAGCATATACATTTCACCAGTTTTGACATATTTACTCATTGAAAAAATAGGTAAAAACAGGTGGAAAAGAGAGAAGAGATAAGATGAGGCCTGAATTTAAATGACTGTCATGTATGAAAAATCGAACTTACGTTCCCAATGGCATCACCTCTGAATTTTGCCCTTAGAATTTGCATTTTATCATCCTCATCAAGATGAAAAAAAAATGCTTCCCTTCTCTTCCCTTCCAAAACAACTCTAAACCTTGCAGCATAAAATATAGTATAGCCACCCAGGCACCAAGCATAATAAAATCTAGCAACAATAACTCAAATATGTGTCTCCTTGTCTGAGTCACTTTAGAGACATCCAGAAACATAAATATATGTTTTCCCTGAAAGGTAACAGTTTTCTTCCTTTTAATCTGAAATAAAATTCTGTCCCCATCTCCCAGGGAACTAAAGGTGACAATAAGAGCTTGACAATGTTCAGGAGATGTGCTTTTCACATTAACATTGCCAACAGCTGCACCATAAATACTAGGTACACAGAAAGTGCATTCAATCATTATAGGAGGTGCAATTTAAAATCTGAAATTCACTCAAATAAATCAGTAGAAAAGTGTTAAGGGATCAAAGTCTCCAAAACCTAAAATGCACCACTTCTGTGTTCAGCTTTATTTGCAAGGAATTATAAAATCTACTGGAACAAAATATTCCCCTTAATGTTCTGTAAACTGCTTACGAAATACCAAGCTTTGTTCCGTTCATCTTTCCTTTTCCTGTGCTACCCCCTTGCCAGACGTCAAGAAGATCATGCCAGATGTCTGTGAATTCATGGCTTGTGAAGGGCAGGATTGGATGAGTGAAAGAAAATCATGCACAAAAGACAAATATATTACCCTCCCCAACCTTCTCTCCTTTATCATCACCGACACACAGTTTCACACAGAGAGCTGGGAGCCAATATGAGCATCTTGCAATTATCTGAGATATAGCATATGCTGTTGGACCTCCTGCATTCAGCCCTGGAGGTCCTCCGTTCTGTTCCTGAGGATATTTGATATGATGGCATCGACTGCATGCTCTCTGCTGGGTTTGCTCTGCACATTGGAGACCCTAAAGCAGGGGCTACAAGGATGCTGATGGTAGCCCTTGCCGAAGACACCCTGTCAGTGGACAAGTGCTTGTGCCCTGCTGGCATACACAGAAAGTGCCCAAAAATTTGGAGTTGCCATGAACTGCAGTAGCAATTCAGGTCAATATTCTTTCTATTCTTACAGCTCCAGATACTTGGTGAAAGAGTATAAGGAACGGAGCAAGTATAGGATGCAAAACCTTTCAAAAAGCCAACAGTGAAAACACTGGAGAGTCCTGAGCCAGTTTGTACCCAGGACAGACGTTTAACAGAGCACAGCCAGCCGACATTTCTGAGGTAGACCTGGTGACTATTTCATGAACAGATGGGAAATGCCATATTCCTCAGTGGACTGTTAAAAAGAAAACAGCCTGAGACAACACTAAAATTATTATTCACTCTCCAAATTTCATAAAAGGAGTCTGATCTGTACCACAGATATTAAAACTTCTTCTATCGATTTATCAGTTCTACATATAAGACTTTTTGCTTTAGCATCCATGTTCGTGAATATCTCATGCAAGATAATTGAGGTAATTTCCTAATATCTCCTTTTAACAAAATTAGTTCCATTAAAAAGTGAAGATAAAGATGGGGGGAACAGAGGAAGATATAGAAACTGCTATAAAACATAACTGATTGATTTATAGTCTCTTTAATAGACTGATCTAATGTGTCTGATATATCTATGCCTAATTCCAGCCCCATTTGAAATAAAGAAGAAATGTATTTCTGAAGGATAGCCCATTTTTATAAGCGGGAAATTTCAAGAATAACATCAGTTTCCCCACGCACATTTTATAGGCTGTCCTTCTCAATAGCCACCATGGGGAGTTAAAAAAAAAAAAAAGAGTACAAGAACCAGATGAAGTACAGAATAAAATCTCCCAACCTCCAGTAGTCCCACAGTGTCAGGAAAATCTAACCTGAAGTCATCACTCCGTTCTCTTCACACTTGTAAAATGTATCATTAAGTTACTTATTTACAAATCTAGAATGAGCCCTGTTTCTTCAAAACCCAGTCCTAGACTTTAACAGTCACCCTGATGACTGTCCTGGATCACTGCAAACACAGGTAAGGATTAAAGCAGGACAAAAACATATTAGAGATTGCCTCAAAAAGCAGTCCTTGAGGGAGTGCATTTGTAAATAAAAACAAAGTATGAGGAATTTCTAATTCTGAGTCACACATTCAGTTTTGCCCTTTATTCAAAATAGTGTATCAAAATACACAAACTGCCTCTGCAGCCTGACATTCTTTTTCAGTCTCTCGGTGCTTCTGGAAAGGAACGGTCTTTTGATTTATTTTGCCCTTCAGAGCCTATTACTCTTATCCATCTAAAGTACATATGTTCCTTCTTTCCAGTATACACAAACGTCTCTTGTTTCCAAAAAAAAGATGCATATTTTAATGACTCCCTACTCTTCACAATATTTTCTATTTCTGGAACAATTCTAAATGAATGAAGTGAAAAACAGGCATATACAGGAAATTTAGGGTGCTTTCAACTTAGCATACAAGGCACTGTATTGTAAATGACCATTTTATAAAATGATGCAGTCCTGTTTGATTTCAATCGCAGTTAAAAGTAAAATAAAGCCATTTCCTGGTTGATTTCAGTTGGAATTGGAGATAGTTTTTCAATATGACCCTCAGCAGTGTCTAAAAAAGTGGGGGAAAGAGGCAGATAAGGCACTGAATGAAATAAATGGATCCAATCTGAACCCAGTTACTTCAGAAGTTGATAGCATAATGGAAAGGCAATGCACAACCGCCAACCTCAGCCGTAAGAAACTTAATGATGGATGAAAATGAAAAACGTCAGGATGCCTATTTATCTATGAGAATTAGAATCCTTTAAACAAGTTATGAGTGAAAGAGCTGTAGCTAAACCGGATTTTAAGCCAATTAGAAATGAATGAAAAATCTAATTTAAATGGACATCATCTTTCACTAATATTAGAAAAACAATACTTTCTACATTTCATTGGAGTTGATAAATTTATTGTGACACCTGAACAGGACAGCTATTTCATACTACAAGACAGTTTCTTCTGCTTAACAAATAGCCAAAACTAACCCTCATTTTTGAATTTTATTTCCTGGTAGTGAATCAATCATAATTGTAAGTTATTTCTATTACTTTTACCTATAATGGATGGTTAAAAATGAGCTGTTATTGGCATAATCAACAAAAATAGTTTGGACTTTACTGCATCATTATATCGTTATATCTAGGACAATTCTGTCTAATAATTTGAAAGTTAAGCTGCTAATCTGCATGATGTATGTTAATTATAAGGTGCTGGATTCTGGTCGTCTCTATACCTCTGAAAAGTTATGTATCTTTACGTTCATAGCAATGTAACCGACATCAGATCTGGCCTAACACAACTAACTTCCCAACATGCTTTTGACATCAGTTGGCCATTACTTTGTGCATGGCAATCTTACAAGTTACACTGCCATAAATTATCCTTTAAAAAGCCACAGGTGAGACAAAATTCAGGTTATGAGCTCCCTTTTCTCCCTTCCTGCACATATATAAGCAGAATACAATAGAAAGAAGCAGAAGAACTTGCAAGGTCAAAGACTTTGTCGTCTCCTGGCCTGCCCACAGAGGCGGCTGCCCCATGCAAGGGCTGGCAAGAAGATGTACGGTGAGGAAACGTACATGTTTTTGAACCAGGAGAGGAAGAAATCTTTAGGGCTTTATACTGCAGCCACCATGGAAAGCAGTGAAGAAACAAGCTCTTCAAGCTTTGCGGATCCAAAGGTTGGACCTCAGTGCAGAACATCAAATAGAGAGGGAAGAGGCAATCTTCCCTTGTTCTAGATAATAGATGAACTACATATGGAAGATACCTCACAAGAAGCAGCAACATGATTGCAGAGACATACTCTCCTATCATCTAATGCAGTTCAAGGCTACTGATTTCGTGGGGGTTTCTGTGACATAAATGAGAGCAGAGAAATGCCCTTCTCTATCAGAATTAATATGCTGTTTTCCTTGGAAGTTGTTATTGTACAAAAATGGTGCCAGACAATGAGCAATGATACCTCCAATCCACAAATAAATAGGGTATTTAGTATTGCTGTGGTCTATGGTATATCATTACGTTGAATTGTTTTAAGGTCAAACAGATACTGTAAGATTATTTTAAAAATGAATACACATGAATTGGATCTGACCATAGTGTGGGTTTGTTGTTTTTTTTTTTCAAAAAGCTATTATAACAAACATAATCTTCTTTTCCTCCATTGGCTCTGATCTGATACCATTTTAATGTACACAGAAAGACTTAGATTATGTTAACCTCAGCATCTGTGATATCACTTAACAGAAAAACTGGTGAATCTGCTTGACAGTAAATAGGAAAATCATCATTCTTCTTAAATATGCGTTCTGAAGCATAGCCATTAAACTGATACAAATATAATTTTTAGCTTGAACAATTTACTCTGTCACCCAAACTAAAATGCCCTATTTCCATCTCTCAGTCATTACCAAACTTTTCCTTAGAAAATTAAAAAATATCTTTTCCTTCTGAAAGGAAATGCAAAAGCAAAAGCTTGCCATTTGAGTAATTGTACAAAAATCGCTTTTCCCATCCACAATATAAGTTTACTTTAGCACTGAATGAAAATCTTCAATTGGAATGCCACAGTGTGTTACTTTAATTCCAGATATGTAGGTCTTCGTGATCATCACTTTGCTAGTACAGCGTTTTCTTGTTTTCTGCTGAGGACATCTAACCCAATGCTAGGAGCACTTGCCTGGAATAATTACAAAGACTTCAAGCCCTTGAAGAACCTCTACAGGAGGAAAAAAATAGAATAAAAAAACCCTCTAAACAAACTGAAAATCTCCCAGCAAGTTCTTTTTCTCTAAATGTTAACCATTGTTTCCATACTCCAGACTTTTGGAATGATGTTGCATGAACAGATGTTCCCCTATACAGTCTCTTAATATGCGGAACATTCATAACTTCTAAAAAAGGCCTTGGAAAGATTGTTACTTATACAACTTTCATTACCAGCATCCACGTCCCATAGTTTTCAGTATATTCCTCTACACAAGAGGGGGTGAGGCAGAGCTGGTCTGTGGGACATGGGCAACTGCTGGAGACCCAGGCTAAAGAGCACCCCTGGGCTCGGAGGCACAGCCGGGAGGTAAGAAGGTGCAAGAGGGAGAAAGGACAGGTCAAAATCTAGCTTCTGTTGATGGCCTTCAAGACCTTAATAGTGGCTCTGTCAAATAGTAGAGAAAACTGCATGAAAAACTATTCTGTGAAGATAGCAGAAGGAAGGAAACAGCACAGAAAGGTGACATTTTTCAATCCATGTAAATGATTCAGGCTCCTATCAGCATTCGAAAATGAAAAAAATAAAAAATAAAAAAAAATCAAGAGACAAAGAGAAAAAGCAAAGCCCTGGGAGATATGAAGAAGGTCCTCTGATGCGTTACTCAGATTCATGTTTAGTGCTATGTCATGAGCCACAGAATGGCTTTTGGCAACTTCTAAAAAAAATATTCTAGTTGCTGTTACATGCAAGACCATAATCCAAGTGTTTTTAGATGAGCTTACAGCATTCAGCTGATGCAAGACTTTCCTATAGAGAATTTCACTATCTACAGGTTGAAAAGTCACAGAAAGGGACGCGCAGAAGTCCTAGCAATGTCTTGCAAGTGATAGTTTAAGTTATGGCTGAATGAAAAAGTACTTGCTTTCCTTGGCAGTTACAGACTGCTGTAGTAACATCTCCACCCCTTAACTAATTTGAAACTGTTCTTGGATCACAGTTGGAAGACAGTACACTGCACAACCAGGAAAAAGGACTATGGAAAAATGGCTCTGCAATTTTCCTTCTTGAGCAGCACTGGTAACACTTATGTTACTATTGAGCCATATTTCTAACTCCATCAGGAGTTTTAAACCATCCTCCTGATCATCAGTTCTGTTGCACTGAGCACTGCAGAATGCACTTAGCATATGCAAGGCTAATTAAAACAAAATTCTAATTAGTACCTTTCTGTTTTTGAATCCATACAGCATCATATATTGAGAATTAATTAAAAAATAAAATTAATTATGCATTGGTATTTGTCTCGGGTTATCGGTAGACAATCTATGTAAAATATGATAACTGGTTAAAGACAGGTCACCTATTAATTAAGAACATTGTGACCAAACTAATGGATGGAGGTCTTAGTAATTCATAATAATGGCATTAATGAGAGCCATGACTTGCATTTAAAAGATATTAATATGTACTTTGAAGAAATAATGGTATCAAAGCAGCATCCGTTTACTCTCATCAAGCCCAATACTTGTCATAAACACAGGTTATCCTCTTTGGAGACAACATATTACCAGTTACATTCTCTTCTTGATGCCTGAAGATCTACACTCTCAACCTGGCACCTTCTGAGGAGAGACCATGCCCTGTTTTATTTCTCAAGTTCTATTAATTATGTTTATTTATAGAGGTTGGGACAAAAAGTATTTAAAAAGCAGTGAGTGCACTCCTGTTCACATTCTTCAGTGTTGAGAATGATATGAATGTAATCAGCATTCTTAATTATGTCCTTGAAATGCGAGAAGTTTGCAAATCACTTAGATGTTAAAAACAGAAGAAGAAGAAGAAAAAGAGGCAAGAGGTCATTTGAAATAAGACTCCATTCCTTAGAAAGAAACCCTTATTTAAGAAGGTCCTGATTACTGTTGCTTTACTAAGACCTCACTGAAACAGAGAAATGATTTATTTGTGGCATGACCTTGACAAAGCTACTCCCTTCTGCAAGGAGAAAATTGAAAAGTAATACCTGGCAATGGCACATTAGCACTGAAACTCAAATCTGTGTATTCAGATTTCTGTCATTTTTTATTTTTCTTTTTTTTCTGAAGCAGGAAGAAAATGTCTCTTGAATTTCATTCATTTGAGATTCAAACCTCTCAGGTACAGAGCAGTGTTGGAAGATGCTGAGCACAATTAATTTTTCCCGCCATCACCACGACCATCCCCTCTGGGATATGAAGAAGCATTGGCCCAGCTTCCTGCAGGATCACATTTTAGTAATTAGTTACTTGATCCAGCTCTTTATGAAGTCAATGGGAATCTTTCTCTTGATTTCAGTAGAACTATACTGGGCTCTCAGTAAGTTCAGTGTGAGTTTCCTTCGCATAAAGACTGTAGGATTTGCCATTAGGCTAATTGCTGTCTTCTGAGGGGCCAGATTTTGCAAACTGAAGAATTCTCTCAGCTCTTGCTGAAATCAATGGGATTCACAGGAGGTGCTAAGCTGCAAGTTCAACACCCCATCTGTATCCTGCCTTTTGCAGCAGCCATAAAATTTCGCTAGGAGACTGGATTATGACAGTCTTGTGCAAGCAGATATGCTTAATGACTCTTTTAGCTAATCTGCACAATTGCCTCAGTACATAGGACATGGTTCTTAAAAATACTTGCCAGTGTGCACAGCAAATGCTTTAAAAGTTAAAAATCTCTAATTAAATACATGAAACAGGGCTTTGGGGGAAACAAAAAGCCCAGCATACAATTAGCATCCTCTAAAAATATGAGGTAGAGCAAGATCATCATATTCTGCCCCAAGGTAGCTCACATATTTCTACCTTTTTACACATCTCATATTAATAGGCCAACTGACTAAGAAATAGAGTAACAGTGGCCAAACCGCAGATAAAACTCCAGGAGAATTTCTGACAGATTGCAACATAATTCCACTCTTTTTGTTTATTTGTTTGTTTGTATTTTAGTTGCCAGATCCTTTCACAGATCCATTTTTAATTCAGAAATTTATTATTTGTTCCTTTAATGGTTTCATAAAATATTTACCATGGTCTGTTTAAATAAAGGAATGACATCATGCATAAAAAATGAAAAATAATGTGTCTGTAATAAGCTAGAGGTTACATTTAATGAAACAATGCCCATAAATGAAATTTCATTGTGAGTGCTGATGATGCTCATTTCAGATGAATGCACTTTGTATTTATTAGTTTTAAGCGTGTTCATCCTCAGCTTCTGTAATCAGAATTACAATATCCACTCAGATGAGAAAAGTAATTAAATCATTAAGACATACTTTCTTAGGGCTGGGTGATTCTTTGGATATGCAACAGTTGGCTGGCTCCTGCCCTAAGCCCCTAGTGCAATAGATTAATTGTTTTCTCATTATTTTCCAGGGGGTATCTATCCTCATAACAATATGCATGTACATTCTGAGCAAAGGCTACGTGCCTCATGCACACTCCAGCAACATGTGTATATATCTTTGGGCTACTGGCACAAAAGGCAGCATATTCCTTGTACGAATAGCCATGGAGAATTACTTGCCAGATCACGCTTGAGGCAAGACTCATGGACATATTGTCAAAGTTTGGTAGACATTGGACCCTGACTGTATTTGTTTAACCTATGTTCAGTGGATTAGTTGCAAAGCTGTACATAGACAATTCACTTTACATACAAAATTTCGGTAGAACCCACTCTGCAGAAGGCTAAATTATGAAGCCTGCATTCATATATTCAATTACTCTGTCTTTATGTTTTGCAAGTTTTCCAGCAAATACTACGGAAATGTTCAGGAGATTCATAGTCCTTTAATGTTTGCACAAATATTATAAATGAGTCTAAGGACAGAGTGGGCCTTCTGCCCAGGATTGACCATGCCTATTGAGAATATTACCATGCAGTCTCCTCACAGCATCAGCCCTGTGCCACAACAGAAGAAAGTTTCAATACCCTCCACACATCCCCATCTCCTACATCTCACTCCCATGCTGTTTGCATTGCCCATGTACAGATTATGAAAAACAACATTGCCAAGACAGGAACCAGGTAATGTTACAGTCATAGTTGGGTAACAGGAGCTGATGGAAGGGTTAACAACTTTCTAGCATTATTTATAAATACACTCTTATTTTGGTGCCTCAATCAGTCCTTAGAGAGGGAATTTCCAAAGGTCACCCTCCCAGAGTTAAGCCCCTAAGTGTTCTTTGCATGTATCCCTGATTCACGTATGCACCCGTAAATCCCCTGTACTAGTGCCTGAAGTCCTCTAATTTTAGATGTATACAGGGAAGGTACCTACACCTCATCTAGTGACCTTGTGTTCTCTTTATAGTCAATGAAAAGAAATGACAAAGAGCTGTGGTTGATACATGCAGGGAGAAGACACGAAAACCCACAGCTCAGTTAGAGTTGAAACTGGCCAGTGCTGTGTCAGATCACAATATGGGCTTTTTAAAAACACGTTAATAGCAAGAGGAGGTCTAAAGAAAACATTGGACTGATAGTGTTGAAGATGGTCATCTGACTAATAAGAATGAAGAAAAAGCAGCGGTATTCAATGCTTTTTTTTTTTTGCCTCAGTCTTTAATAATACTGATAGAGCTTGGGCTGCCTGGTCCCCTGAGCTGGAGAACCACGAGTGTGGGAACAATAACTTTCCATTTGTGGACACTGAAATTGTAAAGGGACCAGCTGTATGAGCTGAAAGTTCACAAGTCCATGGGGTCTGATGAAAGGATGTTATGGCAGGACCCCTCTTGATCATTTACCAAAAGTCTTGGGAGTCTGGGGAGGTCCTTGCTGACTGGAAGCTAGCCAATGTTAATCCAATTTACAAGAATGGTGTGATGTAAGACTCAGGAAACTACAGACCTGTTAATCTAGCTTTAGTTCCTGGAAAAAATATGGAGAAGATTATAGTTGGTATTGTTGGAAGGCATTTAAAGAATAATGTAATCACCATTGGGCATTGGGTTAGATAACCTTTAAAGGTCCTTTCCAACCCAAACCATTCTATGATTTCATGATCAGGCACAGTCATCATGGGTTCACAAAGGGAAAGTCCTGTCTAACTAATTTGATAGCTTTCTATGATAAGGTCACCCACTTAGCAGATGAAGGGAAGGCAGTACATGTAGTTTTTCTGGATTTTAGTAAGGCTTTTGATACTGTCCCTCACAGCATCCTTCCGGACAAGTTGTCCAACTATGGGATGAGTGTGTTCACGGTACACTGAGTGAAGAACTGGCTGAAGAGCAGAGCTCAAAGGCTTGTAGTGAATGGGGCTACATCTGGTTGGCAGCTGATCACCAGCGGTGTTCCTCAGGGCTCAAGTGTAGGGCCAGTCCTGTTCAACATTTTTATCAACAAGCTGGATGCAGGGTTGAATGCACCATTAGCAAGTTTGCTGATGATACCAAACTGGGAGGTACTGTTGACTCTGTCACGGGACAAGAGGCCTTACAGAGGGATCTAGATTGTCTGGAGCATTGGACAATCATTAATGGCATGAAGTTTAACAAGAACAAATGCTGGATTCTGCACCTAGGATGGAGTAACGCTGGTCACAAGGGAGAGGAGTGGCTGGAGAGTAGCCCTGCAGAAAGGGTGCTGGTTGACAGCAGGCTCAACAGGGGTCAGCAGTCTTTGGGTGCATCAAAGACAGCGTAACCAGCTGGTCAAAAAGGGTGACTATCCTGCTGTATTCAGTGTTGGTGTGGCCTCACCTTGAATACTGTGTGCAGTTCCGAGCCCCACAAGTTAAGAAGGATGTGAAAAGGGCTGGAAGGAATGTCCTATGAAGACGCTGAGGACTCTGAGTTTGTCTAGATTGGAGAAAAGGAGGCTGAGAGGCGACCTCATTGGTCTCTACAGCTTCCTGAGGAGGGGACACGGAGAGGGCGGTGCTGATATCTTCTCCCTGGGATCCAGGCACAGGACACGTGGAAGTGGTTCAAAGCTGCACCACGGGAGGTTCAGACTTGACATTTGGAAGTGTTTCTTTACCGAGAGTGTGGTCAAACACTGGAACAGGCTTCCTAGAGAGGTGGTCAATGGCCGAAACCTGTCAGTGTTTTGGAAACATTTAGACAATGCCCTTAATAACACACTTTAACTTTTGGTCAGCCCTGAAGTGGTCAGGCAGTTAGACTAGATGATTGTTCTGTTCTAAATCACACTTACAGGAAGTGATTCATGTGATCCAAGTGATTCATCTGATCCTAAAGCACACCCCTAAAATGGGTCAAGGTTCTATAGATTTCCACCTTGTCAGATTAATCCTGTTCTCAAGTATTGTCATCTTCTAAATGTAAACCTACTCTCTAGACCATAACAATACCTTTTCCAGCAGTGATTAACTGCTATTGAAAATTTATAAGATGTATAAAGCTAAGGTGCTTTAAACTTTACTATTCTACATGACCGTGAAGAGTGAAAAAAAGAAAAAAAAAGATGGTGTTAATGTGATGTTAAGATGCCAAAAGTAATATTAATGTAGACACCATGCATATTCTGCAATTTTTCTCTTAAGTGCTGGGCTGGAAACTGTTTTCCTGTCCCACAGAATATTTCCATGTTTTTAAATATTCCAACTCCATATGAGAACAAGATAAAATTATGTAAGGAAGAGAGAGGAGAGAGAAAGGACTGGCAGACACCCACTCAAGCAAGACAGTAAGACGAATGATTAGTCCTTTACCTTAGATGAACATGCTCCCATCCACACAAGTAGCTTGAACCAAGTACAGTGAAAATTTGAAAGCCGTCTTCAGTTACTCAGGCTATTGGCTATTCTGTGCAGTCAGTCTCTCCTTTTGATGACAGACTCCCTTCTGAGCCTAAGAAACTATTTTCTAATAAAAGATTAATCGAAATTTTATTTGATTCCCAAAACAGCTCTACTTGCTATGTTTTGCAATTTAAAGAAGTAATAATCTACATACTTCACTAGGAAAAAAAATGGAAGTTGGAACAGTTATTAGAAACTTTCTTTTGTATTATATTTTGACATTTCAGTGGTGAGGAACTTAAAAGTTAATAGCAGAAGATTACCAAGTATTTTGTTCCTCCGCTAAGAAAAAGAAAGGAGAGGGGGAAGAGCCCTTGCATAATAAGTTGATTTTTAAATGTTCCAGTTAGACTTTGAAGTTCTTCATTCACTGAGTTGAATGTTAGTGAGTAAATTTACATTTTCTGTGAGCTTTGTGTTAAGCTAGGCAAGTAAAAAATGCTTTTTCAATCATGTATGACTCTTTATTTTTATTTTTCTCTCAAACCAAGAAAAGCACTGATTCCTTATATAAAAGAATCTGTGTGAAGATCTGAGTTTCAAGCTTGAAATATTTTGCTGCAGTTCTGTTCAAAATAAAAAAAAATGTAGTTATATATATTGTTAAACAATAGAAAAAGTGTTCTTTCAACACAAACCTATAACTCAAAAATAGCTGAAGGAATTGTATCTCAACAATTGTATCAACTTCTCAAATATACTATTTTCTCAGATACAGACAAACATGAAAAATGCCAAGCTCCTAAATGAGTGTTTCAGAAAGTCATCCAATTTTTTGGGCCTTTAATTACTACATATATGACCAGTGGCTGCTATTAAAGAGCAAGAGTAAGGTACTGTTCAAAATAATTGCATTATAGCATACACCATACTTTCAGTCATCATTCTGACATCTGACAGATACAAGGCATTGATTTGACAGTGAAACTACAAATTCAGACCATTAGAACTTCATTTCTGACACTGAAACAAGAAAATCACATTGTTATGAGGACAGAATAAGTCCTCTGATCAATATGCACCTGAAGATGTTCTTCCAGAGATGAAAAATAATTCAAAAGCAATCTTGGGAAGATATCTCTATGCTACTTTGTCTTTATTAACTCACGTTTAAATCTCTTAATATGGAGATTAACCTTAAGCATTTTGTATCCTGCAATTAGCTTGTTTCTGAGGTTTTAAAAACTGCTAAATAAACAATATAACTTTTTGCCAGATATAGATAAAACTGTATTTTTCTATAATTTTGAAATTTGACAAGGATATTTTTTTCATTTTTGGGAGACAGTTAATAACTTACATTGTGTAGAGAAACAGTTTTAAGATTGACCACTATTTTAAATGCTGTGAAGTTCTTCGTGATTCATGACAGTGACAATTCTTCATGATCTTTTGCAATATTTTTGATCTGCTGTGGTGAAGTTGTTACCCTTGCAAGGTAAGAAAAGCTGCAACAGGAACAAAGGAACATACAAGAATTGAAACACCTACAGAGAGTGAGCTACAGAAATGTGGTGATCAAAAGCAGTAACATAAACACAGGTGGTTAAAGGGTTAAAAAGAAAGGGAACACAAAGAAAAATGCATGTTGTTGAAGACTTGCATAATAAAGAACTTAATACAGCAAGAAAATCAAATTGCTATTAGGAAAACAAACCCGCATCCATCCTTTAGTGTGGCTGAGGAATTCTGAGAGTGAACAGCTGTGACTGCAAGAATAACAAACAAAGCAGGTTTGGAACTTGTCATTGGGAAAAATTTCTAACACTTTTCCTTTAGGAAAAATCAAAATGATGGCTCCCCAGATGCCACTCTGGAAGGTTCCTGTCCATTTCCCTTTCTCCCAACCAAAAAAATGCTTCCATGGCCGTAGCTGGAAAGTTTAAAAATTCCGCTACAGTTTTCTCAAATGGAATTTTCCATCAAATCTTAACCACAAAAATTTGTGGGACTTGCCTTCTCATCTTCATTAAGGGTTATTTTTTTAGCAATTTTTTCAAGGGAAATAATTTCCATTTTCTCATCGGTCTTAATAATAAACATCCTGTTGCTTTAAAAATACTTCTTGCTTCTCATTAATTTCTACAACATGAAAGTGAGCGTTTTCAATAATTTTTGGATCTTTATACTAATATAAGTCCAGACAGAAACAGAGGAAAACCAAAAATACTGAAACATTAAGTGAAGCAGAAACCGCTGTGTTTGGTGTGAAAATACCATTTTATATAATAGTGGTAAGAGTTTTTCCAGGGTTTGTGGGAACTATTTGCTGAGTGTCCTTTATAATGCTATACTTATATAGCTATGTCAAGATTCCACTTATGTGGAATCTGAACTGCATCCAGATACACATGACAGGTAACACAATATTTTTATATTTCTCTTTAAATTTTAAAAAGAAACATTACTTCCATGTTGAAGAAAAGATAACTGAAATTTTTGCTCAAAAAACTATTAATTCAATAAATGCTACATTTATGCCACTTATGAAGTGGTCAGGAAGATTACAGATGACTATTCATACTTACTCAACACAACAGTTGAATAAGACCAAGCTCCAATAACACTATTTTAATTATTTTATTTATAAATTGGTGACATTTTGGTACAGGAAAAATAGAAAGCATTCTCCAAAATATGAGAAGTAATTTACCTGAAAATTTAGAGAAATTACTTCCAAAAAGGTGTTTGAGCTGCATCTATTTGTGATTGTTGGCTATATCAGGCCAGAAGCTGACTTCACTACTACAGCTTCATGAATAGTTATCCAAATCATGCAATAAATAGCATTACCGTTTCCTGACTATGTGACCTAATTGTGCTAAACTACTTTCCACATTGGCACAAATACAGCATTGATTAAATAAACCTTTTGTGAAAGCTTACAATTCACCAGCTCCAAAGAAAGTATTACTTGTACAAATGTTCACAGACAATAATGGGAGAACACACTGAACTGAAATCTATTTGGACAATTTTTCAGCAGCAGATTTCCATACTACCCAGTCATCCCTGTTAGTTTGTGGCACACAGTGTCTGACAACTGAAAAATATGTAAATTGCTCTATACTTGTTATGAACACTCCTCCAGATTTTGTTCAAAAGCTGTAACAGACTGGGCTGCTCAGCATAATTTTTTGAAGCATTTGCAAAGCTGGTACCAGATCTTGCCCTCTTTCCATATGTATACCCCTCATTTGATTTCCATGGCAGAAACGCCCATTTAGCTACATGAAGAAAGTCATTTAACCTCAACTCCATTTCCCTCAACTCTATTTTCCTCCCATTACACACACACACTACACAGAAATTTTCAGTCTTGGTTATTATTTATGGAGAGCTTTCAGGATTACCTTTTACAGCTGATTTATAAAAGTAATCACCTGCCTCAGACCAAAATGTAGCACTTGAACTTAAAATGCTGCTTCTGATTTGAAAGATGTCATCTGCTTGAATAAAATCCTTCGCTTGAAGCATGGAGAATCTTTTTGTGATAGAAAAAAAATCCCAAATTAATTTAAAATTCAGAATAATCTTTTTACTGAAGCTACTTGAATATGTATGCAGCTTGCATTGGATAAATATTGTATTTTTAATTAATTGTATAATGAGATGTGTGCATTGTGAAAACATATATGCACATATTATTGCATTAACAGCCATTTGAACCAGTAATACTCAGGGTTCAAAGCAGGAACTGTTCTCTATGTGCATCCTTATGAGAAGCCTAGATTCCATTTTAAAGGGAAAACATTACACTAAACAAAATTGATTCAAGCAATGTCAAAAACATGTTCAAAATCTGTCTCCCAGATATACAGGGCAGCTTTCAGATCTTGCACAGAGTTCTGCTCTAATGCTCTCTGCTCTACATAGGACCCTCTACAGCCCCCGTCAGCGCTATAAACTGACTGCCTGGTAGAAGACAAAAAGAACTCCTGGTAGAAGGAATAAAACATGCCACCTTGGAAACAGGCAACTTTTGATGTTCACTTCCAGCTTTTTAGTCAGTACCTTGACCTGCTAAACCTCTGGGAATGTTCCAGTGGCCGCACCGTAACTTTTACTTTTACTGATGTCCAACGCTTTGGGATCTGAAGAGCCATCCAAATGGTGGAACAGACCCTTTTGTCTTAAATTAAATAGTCAGTTCAACTGTGCAAATTTTACGTGTGGTTTATTTTTCTTCTCTATAGATGAGCCTGCATTTATTATATAACAGAAGGTGGCATTCCAGATTGTTTGCATGATGTAGACACAAAGGTTTCATTTTTAGCACACTTCATAAGTATTTTGCATAGACAGATGAAGATGCACAACACACTGTAAGCAAAAGCAACATTTCATGCCTTCATTTCATAATTAGGCTTAGCTCTTAACAAGTCACATTCTAATTCCCACCAAGCAAGTACGAAGAGGGCATCTGATCTCAAATACCTTATTCATGCAAAGAATAGGTTCAGCTAAAGTGCAACAATGAATAAAATATGGGAAACGTATTTCTGAAAGGTTATTTTACTGTGTCACCAAGTTAATTCTGGCACAAGATGACTCAAACCATCTGCAGCTTGAACAAGAAGAATTAAACATTTTGACAGGCCTGAAACCTCATACTTTGATTTTCCATTTTTTAAAATCCCAGTTTAATTCCACCTCACTCCTCCCTTTTTCTAATGCGCTCCTTGCCATTATCTCTCCATTAAATCCAAGTACTGCAAACCCCCCACTGTTTGACACTCTTAACCACAGGTTGCTAAGGTTGAAATGAAGTACACGTTAGTTGTTCGAAAACAGTCACCTTGCTCAGAATGCAGACTCCAGAACTTTTTGCAAGGCTGACTTAGAGCAACCTTAACATATTACCCACAGTTTGTGTGGGTTTGAAATGCAAATGTTTACTTTCTACTCTAACATAAACATGATTTGTTATGCAGGGCACTGACACTTCTTATCATACCTCTAAGAAATGGTATAACTGCCACTCTTAAACACATTTCTTAACACCAGGACGCTTTAAATTTATACTTTGGATAACAACAATGTATAACAGTGAATGCATAAACCAATATGCACTGACCCTCATTTGTAAATTTAGGCTCTGGTTTAGGAAAAAATCTGCAGCGTATTCTTCTGTTTAAGAAAGCATTTAAATATTGTTCTCTGTGAGGATGGAATTCTTAACATACTTACAATCTTCATAGAATCATAGAATAGCAGGTTGGAAGGGATCTCAAGGATCATCTGGTCCAACCTTTCTTGGCAAAAGCACAGTCTAGACAAGGTGGCCCAGCACCCTGTCCAGCTGAATCTTAAGTGTCCAATGATGGGGAATCCACCACTTCCCTGGGGAGATTATTCCAACGGCTGATTGTTTCATTGGGAAAAATGTTCCTCTTGTGTCCAATCGGAATCTCCCCAGGAGTAACTTGTACCCATTACCTCTCGTCTTTTCCATGTGACTCCTTGTAAAAAGGGAGTCTCCATCTTCTTTGTAGCCACCCTACTGGATCATGGTGATAAGATCTCCCCTAAGCCTTCTTTTCTCAAGGCTGAGCAAACCCAGTTCTCTCAGCCTTTCCTCATATGGCAGGCTTCCCAGTCCTTTGATCATCATGTTAGAGAGTTTCACTGCATCCCATCCTTATGTATTTTTTTCTTCCTCTGTCCCTTTTCCTTGCCATCTGCCTTTCAGTGTTAATTACATTTATCTGTCTAAAATTTTGCCACATGCTGCATTTTTTATTGAGCCAAATGATACAGTGCACATGTATTTTACTGGCAAATTTATGGCTAGAAGGTCATCTTTATTCCGTCCTTTATGGAGAAGAACAGTTCTAGTTTTAATGCTTTGGCACATAAGCTTTAATAGCATCCATGCATCTGCTCCTGAACTCCTCACTTAAGCTCCCTGTGTATCATCCAAGACGGAAGCTGTAATGCAGAGAGAACATTTCTCATCACTCCATTTTCACGCTTGTTTCTCAATACTTTTCATTACTGCTGAGCACCTAGTCCTAAAACCTGAAAGATAAGGGAAGATACACAAAAGAAGGCTTCTCCTTCAACAAAAACCCTCAAGCTTTCAAACAGTGAGATGAAATGAGGGTCCCAGAGACTGTTCCACCCAAACTTCATGCCTGCTTTAGGAGTCTTAGCCTTTCCTGTCATTGAGTTTCCGGACCCTGCATGTGTGAAAGGATTTCTTTCTGCTACTCTACTTCCAACCTTTAAATGCCAAAAATTATACATATGAAGGGAAAATAGAAACAGCCTTAGCCAAACAATTATGGGCAAATAATTTTGTTTTTCCATTAAAATCTGAATTACATTCTTCTAGGATTTTGTGGGGGTTTTATTATTTTTGTGATTGTTGCTTCATTTGTAGCTGGTAGATCCAAAGTGTTTTTCCAAATTGGATGCAATTTCTACACTAAATAATAAGACAGTCCACAGTTTTAAGAACATTCCTTAAATGTATGGGCCGATTCAACAATAAGTTTTAAGGAATAAAGCCATTAACATTTTGTAACGTCAACCAATTCTTTTTTTGTAAACACATTATATACTTCTGTTTGAATTTAATCACTTACTAAGCAGCTACATAATTATTTCCAGATAATGAGAATTAGTTCTGAAGTTGTTAGTATTAATGAGAAATCACCATATCCATATTAGTGTTCCATGGTACTAAATAATTGATACCTCAGTTCACATTACCGCTTGGAGGATACTAGCAGCAAACAAAATTATTAGTTTCATTTTGTCAGAAAACTTGCAAAGCACCATTTTTTTATGGTTTTTAAAAGCAAGTGTTTTGAAATGAAAATAAAACTATACTTCATTATGACAAAAAAAAAATAACAGCCTTCAGATTTAGAAGCACAATGTTGTATACTTGTTTTAAAGATGTAAGAGAAGGAAGGACAGAATCATAAGAATTCAGTGGGAATACGGAGCACTCAACACTTCCTAGGAGATTTTCAGCTCCTTTTAGGAATAAGCCCTAGAGAAACTGTTTCTTTCTTTCACTCAAAATCTGCCCTGTTCTATTCCAGTGAAAGCAATGCATGTTCTGAACCTCTCAAGACTGGGCTCACCATTCCCTGTTCATTGGAATTTTAAATCTGTTTCTATTTTGTTGGGTTTGTGAAGCATTCTGTGTGGTCAAACAGCTTTTCCATTAAGCTCACAGGAGTGATAGATGGCACTTCCCAGGCTGCCAACTATTTCACAATGCGTAGTGTCTTAAAATTCAGGAAAACATGAATATGAACGTTTCCGGTCCAAACAGTGTTACAAGGACAGCATGGGAACACAAACAGCAAGCCAAGTTCTCCTCTGTTTATAAATCACCAGAATTCTCACTGCAAATGAAATCTGCTGATTTACACCAGGTGAGAATGTCTGTAGAAGAAACATAATTATCTTCTGATAACATACTATCATTTTCCTTTTAATGTTCTATGACTTATTGATGCATACACTCTCATCTCAATCTTTCTATGCAATCTGCAGTAGTTTATCCCTCAATATCAAATGTCTTAATATACAACTTAATGATAGGTTTTTTTCTTGTGATCCAGACAACTTGCTTGGGAGTACTACTACTCTAAGTTTTGTAACTTTCTGAGGTTCAGCTTATTCATCTCTATCTTTGTCACATCTTCTTATGAATGTACCATACTAACTGTCTCTGGCAGTTCTAGACAAGCTTCTCAGGGCAGTGTAGTTTTTAGTCCTTTTGCAGTTTAGTGGTTGTTGTGGGCTAACCCTGGCCAGCGGCTAAGCCCCACACAGCTGCTCCCACATTCCCCAGCAGTGGGATGGGGGCAGAATTGGAAGGGTAAAAGTTAGAAAACTCGTGGGTTGAGAAAAAGACAGTTTATTAAGAAAAGGGGGAAAACGGCAAAAAGAAGAAAAGGAAAACAAAACTAGGAAAAACAAGTAATGCAAAAATCCCAGTTGCTCACCGCTAGCCAACCGATGCCCAACCAGTTCCCAAGTAATGGCAGCCCTGACAACATCACCCCCCTCTGGTCTTATTGCTGAGCATGATGTCATCTGGTGTGGGATATCCCCTTGGTCAGCTGGGTCAGCTGTCCTGGCTGTGTCCCCTCCCAGATTCTTGTGCACCCCCAGCCCCCTTGCTGGGGAAGCACAGTGAGAAGCAGAAAAGGCCTTGAAGCTGTAAAAGTGCTTTCACTAATAAGTAAAACATCCCTGTGTTATCAGCACTGTTTTCATCTGAAATCGAAAACATAGCACCATACGAGCTAGTATGAAGAAAATTAACTCAATCCCAGCCAAAATCAGAACAGTTGTACAATCTGTAGTTGGCACAGCTTTTTCCGCTTCCCCTGAAAAACTATTTCATGGTCTATTCAAACTCATTGTAAGAAAGATTTTCTTTGCTGTATTTTTCATCTAGTAATTCTATTGCCTTTGGGAAAAAAAGTCTATTCTTGAAAATTCTTGATGCCTTTCCATCCATCAGTCTATCATCCCTACTCCCACATGACCAAAATTTTACATAGTTGGCACTTTTATCTGCAATCGTACTTCCTGTAGCCCCAAAACTATTTTGTTCTTTTGACAGAAGCACTTTCTACTGTGATACTCTTGGTGAGCATGAGCTCGTCGTTCTATCTGACCTGGTCACCACCCTTAGCTACCCAGTCATTTTACACCGACTTTTTTCTATGGGTAGGCACACGATGATTTACTTGTGACAAACTCCCTGTCTTCTACCTTTCTAGCACAGAATACCATGGCTCCTTCTATTTTAATGAACTAACCCATGACAATCCTTTCCATGTCTGCCCTAGAAACCCCCCTTGCTCTCCAACACAAGGGTCACATTTATACTGCCAACAAGGAATGACCTCTGGCACAAGTTTACTCCTGGGCCAAGCCTAGGAATAGCCTGGGAGAACACTGGTTAGCTCAGGTCAGAGGCGTGCCAAGAACCCTTGTAACCATACAACAGTTCAGACAGTCAAGTTACAATATCTGGGCCCTTGACCTTGATTTTTTCATATTTTTCATTTTTTCATGGCTTACCATAAATCCCATAGTCTAAAATTATTCTTCAGAGATCTCCTCTTTTCTGCTTTCAGGTGTCTCAAAAATTATAGGCTTTCATGAAAAAAAATGTATGTTAATAAATGTTTATTCACACAAGATGCACCTGAACAAGGAATACTGATCATGGGAATTAGAGTTAGCAGGTATTGGTTTTCTTCATGTAGAATAATAGAGGGTGACATTCAGAATCATATCCCTAGACTAGAGCCTGGAAACAATAATTTTTTGAAAATTTTTTGCTGCACAATGTGACACTAAACGCCAAATATCCTGTCTAAAAAGAAACAATTTAAATCACCTCTGTTTCTCAGACCATGGTGAACTTATTATGTCTATACTTTAAAAGGTCTTTCAAAAACACTCGGGTTTGATCATAAGAGTTACTAAATGAGATGAAGGGAACGGTCTGTGTGGTTCAATAACCAGGTACCAGCATAGAAAAGATTTAAAAATATATAAGAAAAAACAGAAGGTGGCAATCATGATATACTTTCTCTTTTGAAATAGTGTATCCTTCTTGAACTATGCTTTGAAATGTATTTTCTAGATCACTTTAATCACTGGTGTACTGAATGCTCTCATTACCCATTTCCATGTCCAGTCTGTGCCTGAATCAAACAAAATTTGGGGTTTTTTTTAATCCTAAATAAAGATAATTACAGGTTGTCAAAAAAATCCCATTGAAAAATATGTTTCTTTAGAAACGTTTTTCAATACTAAATTTTCAGTTCTTTCAAAATATTGTTTTTTACCAGAACTAAAATATTTCCTTTTATTTTAAACAGTTATATTTCATTCTGTTCTTTTTATAATTTCTGCTTTTTTATTTCTCACTCAAGTGAGAAATGAAGTAAAACACATATATTAACAAAATAAATTCTGGTGGTGATGTCGAAAAAATAAGTTATTTATTGCTATTCGATAAAAGGAATGGAAGATTTTCAATCCCTATCTTTCAATACCTTCCTTTATTATTAGGTTTCTTTACCATTATTTGAGATGTGTCTTGCTGGGAAAATTTTTAGAGACTATGTAGAGTATTGGCACAGTGTGATGCTTTGTATGGGAATGGATTGTTATTTAAGGAAAAGGAATGTTTGAAAAAGCGGTTAGGGAACTAAAATTACAGTAAAGTTCTAAGAAAAGTTTTGCCTGATTAAAGACTTCATGTTTCAACCAATTTTTAACAGAAACACAGGACTGGAAGGGATCACCTGTGGTACTGAAAGTAACTTCTGCAATGGGGCACTAGATGAAAGACCCATCGCACATTTACTGCAGTCGTCACCACACAAAGTGTCACCAATTCCTTTCCTACAACCTAAAAGAAGCTCGTGACCTGCAGTAGAAAACTGAACGCTACAACTACAGCATTGGGAATTTCTCTGAAGGGAATTTTAAGAGACTGAGGGTGTTACCAAGATCCTACAGCACTATTGGTTTTTAGCATTTATTAAATATTTATGGTGACTCAAGCTCAATCTCTGCTGTCTACCTACTCTCATATTAATTCATCTTGCATGAGCACACATGAACCATGTGAATCGAGACAGGAGACCACATTCTATAACATGGAAGAGTGGGTCAAAACTAGTACTTGACAGTCTGAGCTGTAGATTTGTGTTGTAGTCTTTTGAACCTGTAACAGCTCCAGGAAAACTGGGAGCAGCTATTTCTTGTTTTCCACAAAGGTCAGGGGAAGGCAACTCACCTTCCACTATCTCCAGTAGTCATCTATAGATCAGTACGGGAAAGTTCACTCTCCATCCCCCAAGCAAACACAAGCCCAGAAACATGTCATTAATATACAGCATGATCAAGTGACTTACTCTTGTTTCAAAGACATCAAATGTCCAAGGACTCGTATCACGCTCTTAATTTCCAGTGTCCTTAAATCCCCCTATTTTGCTGTGCAATCCCTTTCAGCATCTTACCGAGCATCATCTTAAAACAACTTTGATTCCTTCTCCAGTTGGTGATTTGGAAGACCATTCCAGTAAATCACCCGTTTCATTTATTTTTTTCCCTAAACTTGCTGAGGACGAATTTTGATCTTTTAACTTCAGAACTTTTTTCCTGTTTGATATTTGTTTTCCAAAAGAAATTTATCCCTTTTGACACGCAGTTGGTTAGGTTAAAAAGGCAAAATCTTTTAATCTGCCAAACAAGGTTTAATCAGTGCCTTTTACAATGGAAAACACCTGAAGTCAAGTAAAGCCCTTGGCTGTTCACAGCCATCTTCCAGCTAAGGAGTGTCCTTTTTTGCCTTCCAATCTAGAAATCCTCTATTTATAGCAAAAAATTTTATTACTGGTTTCTGAGTGCCCATTATTGTAATTTGAAACTCTCAAGTTTCATCTCACACTTTTCATTTCTGTTGCCTGAGTCATCTGATCCTCCCTGCCTTTTTTTAACGGATGCTTCCCTCCCCACCCCACTGTTTCAGCATTACCGCCCAGCTTTACGTCCAGTTATGAATTTCAGAACCACAAATTTAGTTCTTTACATTTGGATCATTAATGAGTACATTAAACAGGATCTGTAACAGATGGATCCCTTGAGGACACTAGCAGTAGCCTTTCTCCACCCCAGTATTCCCTTCTGCATATCCTCCCCTTTCAACAGCTCTTTAATCCACCCTACATTCTGTGTTAATTGGCATCATCTCCACTTACAGCACCAATTTCCTACGCAGTGTTGTAGAAAGTGCTTTTCTGAAATCTAAAGAGATAAAGCCACTGCATTAACTTACACAAGAAATAAATAAAATAATATAAAATAAAACAAAATAAAATAAAATAAAAATAATCAGCTAATCCAACAAAAAAAAAATTACCTTTACTAAAACTCTCAAGGAATTTATCAAATTTTCCATTTGCCTTCATTCCTGATTTATATCTTCCTTCAAAATCTCTTCTAATACTTTGCCTAGGAACAGGGCTGGTTTTACATGTAGAGGTGGGAGGCAGCTGCCGAGAGTAGACATTGTTTGACGCCTGCTTACCTTGCCCCCGCTTTCTCTGTGTCTTGTCTCTGCTTCCCTGACAACACCGGGAGCCGGACCCAAGAGAAGAGAGAAGAAATATGCATTACCTCCAGCCCTTTCCTTCACCGTCTCACCGGCTCCTGCTCTCAGTGCCAGTTGAGAGGTAGAGATAGAGGAAAGACAGGACAATGGGAAGACTGGGAACAGGGTGAAACCTGTGAGGGTTGCTGTGTGCCAGGTTTGGAGACCAGAGCAGATTCTCCTGCTGCCACGAGGGAAAGAACAAGAAGGTTGTCTCAGAGGAAGAGTACGAGACTGTCCTGTGCCGTTATCCATCTGTCCCTATTTCACCAGAACTTTAAAAATTTCTTCAAGCTGTTTATTGCCTACTCTAGCCTCCCAAAATCCTTCTTTTCTCCATCACAAAACTGAAATGTCACCAGAAACAATGAGGACAAAATAAATATCCCTGATGCTCACTCATGCAGTGGCAAAATTCAGTTTTGCTCACCCAGTTAAGAAGCCCTGAGCTGACTCTGGTGAGAAGTACAAGAGCAGAAGATTGTGGGAGAGGAGGGGGGAGTTATTTTTAAAAGACTGTAACTGGTTTTGGTAATCTATAATCATACAATCCTACTGTACTAAAAAAAGTTTGTTAAAAATCCTTGCTGCCGGACTTGCTATTTCCTGCACTAGTTCCTTCAGTAATCTAGAATGGAGATTATTTGGATTTTTTCACGTCGAGCAATCTAAGCTTTGCTTCTTAGAGCTACATTTTACTGCTTCTGCTTTGCTTAGAGCTCCTGCATGTAGTGCAGTTACAATGGCTGATTTGTAATTGTGTCAGAGATGGTGTACAATATACCAAACAAAGGGTTAACATGCTAATCTTCTTACATTCCAACAGAAACACCCCAGTGGAGCCAGTCACTGAGATAATGAAATTATAGCTCAACGGGAAGATCCTGAGAATGGAGTGTAATGGTTTTAATAAACAAGGACTACTCATGTTGGGGAGGGAGGATTTCTAGAGGCTTAATTAATGAAAACAGCTAGGGAACACCTAAGCAACCACTATAAATAGTGCAAGTAATCGTTCTTTACACAAGTACTTTACTCAGCCAGGATGTAGCTTCCTAGTGTAGCTGTGGAATGATAGAGAGTGGAGACTGTATACAATGTCCGTATGTTCATAAAGTCATAGATACGTTTTAAATCATTTAACAAAATTATTACTCTGTTGATTGGCTAGGAAATGTGGTTAGGAAAGCAGAGTCTATCATCTAAAATGAGGTGTCCATTCTATCATTTTCCTGTAAGCGATTTTACAGTAAGAAACCGTATCTGGAGGTTGCATTCAAGGCACTTTGTAATAGCTTGGACAATGTCTTGGATGGTGTCTTTTCTTTCAAGTTTAATAATACGTGATTGTTATATCCTACAGGAGGAAGGAGTCATTCAGGTGAATACCTGGTTCAGAGCAGCATTTCTTCCATGTACCCGTGCACTCTCCATGAGAAATACATCACTCTAACAACACTTTTTATGACATCCCGGCATCAGCGGAACCAGCTGTCGAGGCTAATGGAAGTACGCAATCTTCCTGATGATTTCTGGAATAATCCAAAGGAGAAGATGATGACAATTACCTTTGAGACACCTGCCTCTAAAATGGCACATGCTCATTTTAAACAGCCTGTAATCTCACCTTGAGTGACTGCCAGGCTTCATTTGGATCCTTCATGTTTAATATATTATTTAGATTGCATGGGTTTGGGCCTGAAAGGAAGCAATTTAGATTGAAATTAGCAATAGAGTGTGGAATTATACTGACAGGCAGTGGAAGTTTAGATAGTTATTTCAAAAATATCACACTGTTCTACATGTACCTCGATGGCACTAAAAACGTTTAGACAAAGTTAAGACATCAGTTAAATGCTCAGAAATAACAATTCTTAAGATGTCAGGCTCTGGTTTTTCTCCTTTCTTTGTTTGCCAGTGCATTACCAGCACTGGAATATCACACACACCTCTGGTGGTTGCCCATGATCAAACTGGGAGAAATGCAAGGAATGCCTGTATGGATGATCAAGGGAAAGGAGAACATAGTTTATGGGAGATGAGCAAAGGAAGGCTTGTCGGCTTGTTTGGTCTGGCCAAATGAAACTTGAGTGGGAAGAGGAAGCTGATTAGAAAGATATACAACAACAAGGAAGAACTATTTAAATCTAATGAATAATGTCAGTATGAAAAAAATAGCATAAATCCACCACAAATAATTTGAGACTGGAGACTGGAAGAAATGTCCTCTTAGAACAGCCTCTTGATGATGGACATAACAGCAAAAACCTTGCTAAACTTTAACTTTCTGATTGCAGTAGTCTTTAACGCTGTAAAACACTGGCCGACTTCTCGTTTTAGATCAGGTGAAATGCAACCCTATGTCCTTGGAATCTTGATATGGGAAGAGTTGTGATTATTATCTCCTTTTTATTTTTTTCCTGCAGATGAATGGGTCAGGAAACTTTCAGCCAAAACGGTGAAAGTTTCTGAAAGTAGAAGGTAATATCAGGAGCACTTTGACATCCAGAAATATATCTGCTAATGGTGTTCACTATGTGTCATGATATATGGAATTGCCATTCATCTTAAACAGCAGGCAGTTATTCAAGGAAACTACAATTTGCAGACACTGACAAGCTCTCATGCATGAGTTCCAGCTTCATTTCTTTTGCTTGCTGGGGACCACATACCAAAAACAGACCCCTATAAATCAGTTACATTAGTCTAATCTTGAGGTGACACGGGCATGGGCATGCGTGGTGGGACTTGTATAGAAAAGAAGCGGGCACACTTGCTAGTCAACATTGGGTTTAGTTGCTTTTCTTACTCTAGCAACATTATGTTTGTTTTATCAAAATGCAGCCAAATGGCATTTATCATTTAACCATCCATCCATGATTTTTAGAATGGTGCTGCATTATTATCTATGCACCAGTCTGAGTTATACCTCCCATCTGCAACTTTATATTGTATAGTTAAGGTCTGCAGAGACTGGAAAAAAATTCCGCGTATCAACACCTTCTAATTTACTTTTTTTTAACATACAGCAGCTTCTACAGCTTTTTTTTTTATTTTAGACAACCTATCTTTTCTTTTCATTCCAGCCAGCCTTCACTGGCAGTGTATATTTTTAGGAAGCTGTACAGCCATCTGGAAAGGTTTTATTTTTTTGTTATGTTTATCCTTTGCACATTTCAGATTTCTGTCAACGTCCATGGTAACAGCTGCTATAATACTCTCCATTCTTGTGTAGTTTGAGAGGTGCACAATCCAATGTGGTTTGCAGTCTAGACTTCAAGCAACCACCAATTTATAAGACTAATAGTTGGGGTTTTTTTGCCTTTGGAGACTATTACATAGGTGTCGTAGGTGTCATAGGTGTCATTTCTGTGTCTTTTTTGCTCATGGTTTATTTAGAGTTGATCTGAAGACAATGCATTAGTTTTTCATACACACACACACATATATATGAAAAAATAAATAAAAATTCCTGAAATTATTTTCCTTTTTTGGGAGAGCAGAAGCTCTGAAGTGTTGCAGTTCATACGGTTGCATTTTATTTTTCATGAACAATAATAACTTGCATAGGCATAACATTATTCAGCCCACAGAATTAAAAAAAGAAAAAGTGGTATCATCTCCAGGTACAGACATGATAACTTTCAACAGGTAAAAGCAGTAAATAAAGTGAAATTTTGAAAAAGTAACTGAATGCGAGGAAGATGTTTGTGAAGGTGAATTGTATTAATCTGAGCTGAAATTTGAGATGCCTTGACTGCTGAAAGTAAAAAGTGCCAAAAATTACCTAATGATTGCAAAATATTTTGAAACAAGCTCCATAAACATTTAGGGTAATTAGTAGAAGGAAAAATATTCCAGTAATTTGCTATCCTGGATTCAGGAGTCTTATGGTATGTGATCTATATTCACAGATTAATTTACTTGCCTAACTTTTAGGGGCCTACATCCCAGAGACCATCAGTAGCTCTGAGAAGGATGTCTGAGTGTTCACAGCAGCCAGCAAGCTGAGCAAAGAGCTACCTGCATAACCAACAGCAAACACCAAGGTGGGATTTGTACCCAAAAACATGTCTCCTGGGGGCTGAGGTGTTTAGACCTAAATTTACCTCATGCATCTTGAAAGGCATGCGAGGCAGGTGCCTGGTCTAACCTGGAAGCTGATGCTCCCTTTGTAGTCAGCGGAGAATACACCAAGAGTGATTCATCCCACCCTAAGACCTGAACAGGCATATGAGGAAACTTCACTGGCAAAAATCTCTATACCTGGGGTATTAGATAAAGATTTTAATGACTGTGTACTTGGAATTCCGTGTTTAATTTCAGTCTCCTAAAATTCAACTTTTGCACAAACGTCTGTGGACTGGGACATTAGTCTCAGAGCCCCACGTGTCCAGCAAGGATACCAATATCTCCCTTTCTTTCACACAGCAAGTTCAGGAGGAGAAATAGATTTCTGTGAGTTATTCAGATTGTGCAGCAATAGGCCTTGTAGGTACCTAAGAAAGATACTTTACATCAAAGGAAAATTGAGATCCTTACTTGGAACCTGCCTTCCAGCTAACCAGCTCTTCAGTTCACCAGTGAGGACTTTACCCTTCCTTTACACAAGCTAAACAGAAAAGCCAAATTGAGACTAGCAAATTTTCATGACCTTATTCTACCTCTGTATCACACAACCACGGCAGCGCCTCTGAAAAATTGTATGGATCTACTAAGCCGTATCTTCCTTAAAACATTTAACTTTCTGCAAAGTTTGACCAGCCTTAAGGAATAACAGAGGCAGAAAAAAAAAGCCCTATGAATTGCTACCCAGTACAGTGTGTTGAACTATGGGCCCAGCAACGTCAGCATATCAAGGAAAACAGCTCTAGGGAACTCTAAACATCATCCAGCAGAGCGAAATTTTGTATACAATGTAAATATTGGACTGCCTGTCTTTCTATATTGTTGTTGCTAAGCTCTTTACTGTTTAACCTGTGTGGTACAGTACCTGTCAGTCTCTGTTGTACCTGAAAGTTCCTGTAAACAAACAGCATTATGATAAATCTCTTGAGTTTCCCTGAGGCATTTTTGCTGCTGCTGGAAGCCTGAGGTCACTGTGCAGTCAGTCCTGCAAATATCCCCCTTGACTATCAACTAAGAGGGCACAAGTCTGGATGCTGTGACGCTGGAATGCTTTAATGAAAAACTCACAATACAGAGCTTCAGGAATCAGCATCTTTAGCAAGTTTGAGAAACCTTTTCATTTCTTTTAAGGATCAGGAAAAAAAAACATGACTGTCAAACCGTCAATGTGCAGAAGAAAAAGACAGATATAGCAGTGAGAGTCCTTCTACTTCATCGTGACCCACTGACAATTCACATGAAGGTGGTTGCCTCCTCCAAGGCTCAAGCTACAAGGAAACTAATTACCAGTTGGATTAAATAGATAAATGAATGAAATTGGACATAATTTTTTCGCTGATAGAGGCTGGAGGTCAGACTCAAACAACCTAAGGCATGCTAACACCTAAAAATGAGATGCTTAGATTTTGCATGATGATTTGGAAAATCTGAGTTAGTCATCTCAGGCTTTTAATGTAGAGCTACTTCTGAAGAGTGGCCCTCATAGCCTGCACACGGACTGCAGAGCCTTCTACAGCTGGACAGTGACTAACTAATTGTCCTGTCTAAGTATATGCTAGAGTAGGATACAACTACCCTAACTTTAGGCATCTAAAACTCAGTTTTCTGTCTCTAGGCTACCTCTGTAGTCCACATAGAAAAGCAGGATAGTTTAACCACCTTCCAGGAGACCTGTTCCACAAAATGAAGTCTTTCCCTAGAAGTGCCTATTTGTCTCCACTCATTTAGGCTTACACAGATAACATTTGAATGTGCACATCTCAGAGAGAAAAAAGTCATCGTAGCTGGCTTAACCCATTTCCCATCAAGTTCCATAAGTGCATATATATACACACAGTACTATGAGAAAGATGTCCTTTATTTGCACTGACCGGATCATTATGGAAATTACGAGTGTTCCCTATTTGTCTATTTATTTATCTGTGTCTGATTATTTTACTTTTTTTAACGTGAATCAAAATAAACAACCTGTGGTTTGCTCAGTTGTCAATGAAGTTCTGTATTTCTCAAAGTATGTCGCACTAAGAGAAATCCTGACATTCCTGAGATCACAACTCACGAGAGATTTCTAACTTGAGCAGGCAAAAAATAAGTACTTGCTTATGTGAAGCACATGACCTTATCCCAGTGACAAGTTTAAATCAACACTTGAATGGCTATGCTGTGGCTCTTTTCCCTTCCTCCCCTCCACCCCACCCCAAATAAAGATCCCTACTGGAAGTCAGAACACTGTCTTGCAGCTTAGTTTTCAGAACTATCTTATGTCACAGAATGACTCACCTTTCCTATTTTACAATTTATGCGTATGACAAGTAATATTATATCATACATTACACATATGAAAACATGAATACATTCTACTTAGAAATCTTAACCATGAAACATGAAACCACCATTATCCCAGTTTTCACTTCTAAGACAAGTGACAGAAAAAAAATTATTCCATGTGGACTGCTGAGACAGGCGTGTAAAGAAAATAATATTGTTATATTTGCAGAAAACCTCTGAAAAGCTTCCAAGGCCCTTAAAAAACCGTCTTGTTTCTAGTTATATTACACCTTATGACAACAGGAAGAAGAGAAGACTTTGCTTGTGCCGTTATGAGGACACAAGCAAGATCAGTGTAAAAATGTTCCCATTTCTTTGGATGACTTAAAACATCTGGAAGATGAATTTGATGATCAAGGAAGACTCATTCAGTCTATGTTTGCAGGCTAGCCTGGCATACGATGAAATATGGGATCTGCTCTGAAACTCTGAAATCTCCCAGAGTAAATCTGGGAGGATTTGCAACACTCCATCGCCCATCCGTCTCTCTGTCCTTGTCCCCAATCAGTAAGGCCTCCTCAGGCAACTACCTGAGAAACGATGTAGAGACCTATATAAACTGGGTATATAGCCAGTATTTTTTATTACCTCTGCTAACAAAAATTTACACAGACCCAAGCCCTTCTCCTATCCTCACATTTTTGCATGACTGCTCACTGCAGACCACGTGGGATGCGCTTGCATTGAATTCTATCACAGGCTGTATGAAACCTGGAGGCCCCTGAGATCTATCCCAAAATGTCCACAGTGTCCTTATAAAGAGTATACATTCGCAGTCACTCAGGAAGCCCAAATGGGCAGATGAAGATCTCCTGGGTGCTTGCAAGAACCCCTAGCCATCTTTGCAGCTACACGATGGAACAACCAAAAGCTTTGTAATATGCTGTAACTACCCCCGACACAGACACATGTACAATTTAAGCATCTACCATTGTCCCCCTCTCGGCAACTCCATTACTCAAAGGCACTTCTATCAAAAACTAATGTTGATGGGCAATTCTTACCACCCAGAAGCTGCCTGCTCGCCCACGTATGATGCAGCCAAGCACCTCTCTCCAGCCAAGCCCTTTGGGGTAGTCAAAAAGTGTCTTGCATCAATTGAGGAAGAACAAACCCATATACAAAACACCCTCTCCACGCATAGACGCTGTTGTTCATGTCTCATGCATAATAAAGGAGTATCTTGGTCTTTACAATCCAAGAAGAAAAAACATATGCACACAAATGAAGCATATATGTGTATCTTTGTAAATACAGATCAGAATATCCCTTATACATGAGTCAAGTTTTGTCCTGTAATGCGGGAAACAAGAGCCTTCCCAGAAAATCGTGTCATGCAGATTTCTAATATTTATTATCTCCAGTGAGACGATGAAGTTACTTTTTGTTCTCCACACAAAAGTGGGTGCAGTGAAAATTGTGTGTGAGTTGCCAGCACGTTTGTGTTTTGAAGGGTTATTGATGTGAATAGCAGGTGAAGTGTAAAGAAAAGGCTCCAGCTGTTTCTTATTTTGAATTCTTCCTTGGTGCAAGCAACAAGAGTAAATACTGGAATGGGAAAAGTTAAACTCATAAGTGTCCCAGTTACACTCAAAGAGAAAAGAATTAAAACCCTTTTTTGTTGGTGTGCTATGCGGTTCTGCAACATTGATTTTATTCACACATAGTGCACAGCTGTTTATTGAGTCTGACCCTTGAGGCGACGCTGAAGAAACACTGGAAATGAAACCGCTCAGAAAAAGACAGTTTTCCTTTCCTGTTTACTTGATAGATGTTTCATATTTAAAAAAAATCAGAAAAAGAAGGAAGCATTTCTTACATAACAGTGACTTGCAAATAATTGTTTCAAATATTAGCATAATTATTTCAATACTTCTGATGTTTTCCCCATCTTATTCTCCAGAACAGTTGTTTCCACTAAAAATGAAAAAAGTGGAAAAGCTGCTGTTGTTATCTTTCAAAGACTGTAAAACAAAGCTAAGCAATGTTGTCCTTTATTAGAATGATTTAGTAACAAGACCATCTCACTTTTTTATATCTCCTTAAATGCTACTATAACCAGCCTTAAATATGTCATTTCTATTCTGTTTGATTGTTTTGTCAGAATAAGAAATATAAAATACATAATGGATTCAAATAAAGAGAGATTGAAATGCGGTGAGCACATTCAAATCCCTGCAGATCCAATTTTGTGGGTAGGGAGGATGACTGGGAAGTTGTTGCCTGAGTACTTTTAGCTTCGCTCCTGCAGAACCTCCCTTACTTAATACAATTCTTCTTGAATCAAACAGTACCATTATTGGAATATAAAAATTTAAATAAAAATGTGAGCCGTCATTTCGCAACTGAAACTTTTCTTTAAATTAATAATACTGAAGACAATAAATGTGCAAAAAATGATGCCTTCAACCCTCCTTTCTCCTTAGGTGCCTCTAACCTGCCAGTGGCAAGATCCGCACAGCTGAAAGTGATTTCCACAGCCACCAATTCTGTATTCAGTGCTGGGCAATTCATCACAGCAAGAGAAAGGTAAATTCTATCAACTTGAAATGGCAGACATCTATAGTTTGAGACTTTTAGGGGGATTCAGATTCAAGAATTCCTTTTCATTTAGTTTAGTTTAGTTCATTTAGTTTACTATAGACTCTGTTCTAGTATATGTGTCAAAAATTGAAATTCTAGGTCTTTGAGTAAAGAGAGATGAGTGGTCTACTGAACAGAGAAAAGAGAAATGTTCTTCTCCTGGAGGACGGCGTAATAAAATCATAAACTACTGTGAGGATGCTACCAGCAAAACTAGTGTTTGAACCTCTGGAAGGTTTAAAAAGCCAGGTCAAGGGGACTTGACAGAACACAGAATCCAAGATACAACCAGAGACAGAGCTGTCAAGAGCTCTGAAGACAGTTCAAACTCAGTGTTGCTTAAAGAAAGAGCCAGTGGAAGATCCGAATGATGAAATGACTGATATACCAGAAAAGCAATTTCTTAATCTTTGGGTTAAGAATGCTGAATAAATGCAAAACATTATTACTTTCCAACAGGACGATCAGTTGGCCATCACAGGGGTGGTATGAGAAATGCAGATTTTAATTTAAAAAAAAAAAATAAAAATCGCATATCCAGTTCAGAGTTAGTGAGAAATATTTCCCAATGTTAACTTTCAGATTACTGCACCAAGACAAATGGGTACAGGTTTTTCTTCCTCCTTTTTAAGCCATCTAAGCTGGAGGTCAAATGTTTGGATAAAAGTAAGTCTATGCAAATTTGCCTTTTGTTGTATGTAGACTATCTTTTCCTATTATATTATTTCTGAGTTTTATGTTAAAGTTATAATGCTCTTAATCTCTTCCTCTGTGATATCTACAGGAACAAGGACAATGGTGGAAACCTTCAGCCTGAATAGTTCAGCAGCTTAGGCCAGCACATGCATTCATCAAATGCAAATAATGTCCATGACAGTCTATGTTATTCTGATTTATTTCAACAAATCTCAAAAGCTGTATTTTAAAAAATAATCTCTATAAGGGGTTTAATGTTTTACTGCAATTAATGCTCTTCTTTGGCTTAAGCATACTGCCCAATCATTAAATAAGCTCTACCAACCTCATTGCCCTTTAAAGAATCTGTTCAAAGTCTTTTCCTCTGAAATATACAGAAGAAAATTGTGTAAAATTAAAAAGAAAAGAGTAAGCTACCCATTTAAACCTGCAGATTATGTAACAGTCCCCTTTTATAAATCATATCTCAGTATTATAGAGTCAAAACCCCACCTTGAAGAACTGTGGATTGCATCATCATAGAAGGTCTCTTAAAGCTAATGTAGATAAGAGGATGAACCCTACAGATGTGAGCACAAGCTCTCCCCCACTTTAGTATTTCACACTAACGCTGGCACCAAATGAACTGCTTTTCACATACAATAGTATGTGAAAGGCAATTTTCAGATCTTATTTTAAGGGCTAGATTCTCCTCCTTCTAACCATGCTGAACTATGTTTTATTGCACAAGTGGCCCACTCTAGGATATTGATAAAGAATACTACAAGCAGGAGAACCTGACCTTAGAGTGTTACACGTCACTTATGTACAAACAGCATGAAAGCACGCGGTTTTATCATTAACAGCATAGCTCTGGTTTTATTTCAAAAGTCTTTGTTTATTTTACTAATGATTCATAACTAACTCCTTAGGCAGCCAAACTGCCAAGCAACAAAGACCACCAATGGCTGGAAGTTGAAAAAGGCAAATTCATAATAAAACTAAAGATGCACATTTCTAATGACAAAGGGCCAATTAGCCATACTGAATGATGTCATGTGATAACCTCAAATTACGACAGAATACTTTTCCAAAATTTGTTCTGCATCTCAAGCAAAAATCAGAAGATTGATGTGGACAACAGAGAAAGAAGTCCTCAGTCCTGTGCTGAAAACTGAAAGCCCATCCAGCCCCAGCTGGCCCAAGGCACTGCAGCTCTTTTCAGTGGCACACAAGGGATGAATGTGACCTAGCATCATATTTCGATGCAGTGGAAATCCCAGCAGAACTCACTGGGTACATATTCACAGCTTTATAAGTAACTGCAGGTTTCATACCAAATCTAGAGCAAATCAAAATCTGTAGCAAATTCCTTAACTGGTCGGCTACCACGCACTGGAAATCTATTTGATCATAAAAGTCCTTTGGGATCTTTAAAACTGATTTTCTAGTACTTATTTATTTAGCTTTCATATTCCTTCTCTTGAAACACTTCCAGCTACAATTTTTCTACCAGAGCATCTCCTTCCATTCCACAACTCCCTCTTCCTCCTACAGACAAATATTATGTTTATCCCCAGGCCCAAAGCAGATGTCACCAGCTCTTGCTTGAGCCTTAACTCCACTTATTCTTTCTTTCAAATAAACAGTTTTTAAATGTACCTGCTGATGGGATATGCCAGAAGAAGCAATACAGTTGCCATGCTTTCTTTTGCCCAAACCTCTTCAGGAGGAACATCAGGGAATAAACTAAGCACAATAAAATGCAGAACAACAGACTACTGCTGTAAGAACCCCTATGAGACCCCTCTGCTCCGCATTCCCACTGCAGCCTCATTCCTCACCTGCCTGCAGCTTTCATTGCTCTGTCACCCAATATGCACCCTTTTAAACCATGTCTATATGGAATTTTTACCTATCCAAGTTCATCTCATCCTCATTTTTTTTCAGCTAAGCTTCTGCACAAACTAAATCATCTTTTTCACAGTTTCAGGCTTTCATTTCCTTTATTCACTTACAACTCAGCACCCACATTTACTCACTTTACTCACCTACCATCCGTTTCCAACTAACTAGTCTGTAGCTGAAAAATAGTATTATTGCTGATCAGAGAGGAACAGAACAGGTTTATGTTCCTGCCCCATTACTGAAATTCTACAGCCAGACTAGTTACAGGGCAATGGGTCCTCACCTCTTTCTGCATCCTCTTCATTGCATAAAAATGGAAAGAAAGATGGAGGAGCTCCAATTTAATATTATTCTCCTCCGTATTAATAAATAGGTAGCCTGGAAAACCAATTTCCTCCATAAATTTGCAGATTGTTATAGATGACGCTGCCTATTAGTATTTGCATTTAGGGACTTCCACTTACAGAAAAGCAGGCAATTATGTCTTTGCTATGAATTATGCTACACAAAGACAAATGTTATTCAAACCTGCTGTAAATTCTAAAGGCTAAAGACTTTTTATAACTAGGTCATTTTTAATGAAAATAATGCAAGATTGGTCAATTCCCTGCCACTTAAAAAGAAGACTCAAGCAGATAGAACATATTTAACTTTAGCAAATTCCATCATTTCATGAAACAATTCAGCATTACGTTGCTAAATCTTATACGATATCCTTCTCTTTTTTTAAAGAATTAAGACTTAGCCTCCTCGGATCAGCTTGGGAAACTTTTCATTGCAAGAATTATCTACAAGAAGAACTGAAAAATAAATGGGATTATTTTATTTTTGTGCAAATGGCTTCTTATGCTGATATCTTCTTTTGTCTTTTGTAGTTTCGGTTTAGGAAAAGTTAATGCAAAGTCTCCACCTGGTGGCCGATCGTATTTTGGCGTAAACGAAATATTTTGCTACCTGGTCAACATGATATTTTAATCTTTCTCCTACTTAGTCAAGCCATTGCTTCAAATTGGTTATCGTTAAATAGGGGGGAAAAAAATGGGTTGCAGAAACAGTATCCCTAATCTACTGAGTATCCAATGCTATTCATAGGTACCTCCCAGGTTCATAATTTTGCACAGATTAGCACACTATTTTTGTCAGTGTCTTGTTATTCAGTTTTGGTACACTCAATCCCCAGGGAGCCTAAGCAGGTGGAGAAAAATGTGGGAAAGGGTTTAACAGGGCAGTATGTAATACAAACTGAAAAACTCTATAAGTATCTCCTGCCAGAAACTGAAAATTTTATAGCACATCTGGAGATAAGAAATGGGACACTCTCTGAGCTAAAACAAAACAAAACAAAACAAAAAGATAATTAGAGGAAGAAGGCAATTGGTCAAGGAACAAAGCTCAGAAAATTCCTCTAGCAGTGTCACTGGAAGTGGCAAAATTTAATCACAATTTTAAAGAAATCTGTTTGAGCACTCCCATTTGCCATGCATGATGGTTGAATGGTCACTTAGCAGTGTCGCAGTGGATGACCATATACCATCTGGTGACAAAGATATGTTCGTATTAAAGGATTGAAGTCGCATAATTATTGGCAAAAAAAAAATTCTGTTTCAAGTAAAAATTTTAAAAAATATTGTAATTGTTTAAATGTACTATAAACCAGCCTTTTTCTTGATGAAAGCATTGCAATTATATTGTAAGGTTAACATAAACACTAGATAAATATATTTCAAACAAGAATTTAATTTCTCCTTTCTAAATCTTCCTTGAAACATTCTTGTGCATGATCCAGCCCTTCATCATCGATCTTCTGTTTTGAGCATCTCTGGTCAGCTAAGCCCATCACTAGTACAACTGCTCATTGGTTTTGACAGGGACAAAAATAATAGCATGCCATAATCACCAGGACAGCTTTGGATCTAATGATCCAAAATTAAATGAATGTCTACACTCCCTTTGGCATCAGCTATCAAATCACAAGTTATTGCAGCAGATACTGTGGATTCATAGTGCAGAATTATAAATTTATAGGCCATTGGTCCTTTAGTCATTTTAAGACGTTACACCCTGATTGAATACTTGCCAAAAAAGTTCAAATAGAATGTTATAAAGACCAGCAAAAGTTTTTGTTCAATATAAAATCTTTTCTAAAGTCACTGTAGAAGAAACTGTCTCCTCTCATGGAAGTAAAGATTACAAATAATGAAAGCTCAGATCATATATGCATTATGAGTTTATAATGGAGACTAAATCAGGGATCGAAAAAGAAAGTGTCAAAGAGTTTCTATGTGCATGGGACAGAGAACGTCTGTGAAACTGTATAATGCTGCTCCTTCCAGAACAGCAGGTGAGAGAACAGAACAGCCATCCCAGATAGGCAGTCACTAATGCCAACGTAACCATTCCCCTACATCCTTTTCTTTTGGGGCTCTTCTGCTTTGTATGAAATACCTATACAGCCACCGAGGCAGAGAATAATGTTAATTCTCAACAAGTGTATCTGGACTTTTACAGATTAACTTCAAGATTAACCTCCAGGCTCCCTCACGTACCCATCCAAACTGTTGCTCAGTCCCAGGTATGGCCAGGATCACCCTCCAGCACACACAAGTCAGCACTCTACAGACAGGCTGAGCTCACCACCGGTGGCATTCCTGTGGGCAGAAGAGACCATCACCACCACAGCAACCTTCAAGGCCACCCATGGATATATAGAGTCAAGGCTGTAAAGACAATCACCTTAACTGTAAATTTTTAACTCTAAAACCAAAAAGAAAAATGAAGGCCTTTGTGAGGATACTTCTACATTTGTCAATTTACCTCTGATGATATATTTAAAAAGCTATTATTTTTACTTACATTTAGTGTGATATGCATCAATACAAAGACCTATAAACCCTTATTATGAGAAAAAAACCCACCTTTATTTTAAAAATCACACAGAAGTATTGTAGAAAAAGGAGCACCTACAAAACAGCCTCCTATAAGGATGAACAAGACTTTTCTACATGCACCACATCACAGAATAAAATAATTCAGAAGCAAAAAAATAACTCTGAGGTCATCTCCTTCAGCCTTACAGGAAACAGCCCAAGCTTGCTCCCTTCAGGCACTTCATCTAATCTAGTTTTAAATAAGCCACATAATGAGGCTTCTACAGCTTCCCCTGGGAGCTTATTCTACAGTCTAATAGAACTCATTTTCAGGAAGTTTAAATTATTTTTAATTTCCTGCCATTACTTCTAGTTATATATATCATATTATACTACATACAGTAAAAGTTTCTTGAAATACAGTAAATAGTAATTTTTCTTTGTAAAAAGTAACCCTTAGCATCATTAATAAGCTTTCTAATTTCAACAAGGTTTTCTTTTACAGATGAATTTAATTCTGTTGAAAGGTTACAAAGTAAAAACTGAGTAAATATTTCTCTGTTTATATTTATCTATCAGGTATAATAACGTTGTAAGGTATCCCGTGAATGTGACCCACTTGAAAATTAGGGTTATTAGTACTAAGGAGATATGTCTATTCCCTTAAATTGAAAACTTCTTAATTGAAAAAGATTTGGAGTGTAAGAATGTCCTGAAAAATAAGAGGGAAGGGGCAAAAACTCACTGTAAATTTTTACTGCCTGCATGAAACAAACGGTCATTGACAAAATAAGCTCACTGTTTATTAATAAGCCCTGTGTAGCTCAGCCAAATTTACACTCCTAAGCACATATATCCATATAAGACACTTTCTGTGAAATAGCCCTTACACCAGAAGATGTGTAAGTTCGAAGGAAATAAACTACAAAAAGGGTTTTTTGGTACTGTAGTATCAGTCATCGTTATATCACATAATGATGGTGCCCTATTATTGATAGTTCCAGTACAGGATATTTGTACCTGGAGAGTGGCATGGAGATAATTAGGTGTGTCTATACTACATCTACACTATATTACCACGTACGTACGTGTGTTGCTATAACTTAGCTAGCCTGAATATGGTACAACATCTAGTATTGAGCACTAATCCAGTTGCCCAGATGGGACCAAGCTCCTAGTTACCACAGAGAAACTATCCGTTCCCAAACAGAATAATCTAAAGCTACTGCAGGTACGTCTACGATACACTGTGCATAATTCAAGAAAATAACAGTTATCAAAGAGTAACTAAGGTTAGAATGGACCTCTCAATGCCATTTGGTCTGATCCCTGCTCAAAGTGCAGGGGTAACCTGTGAGGGGCAACCTGTGCTCAAAGTAGGGGTAACTTCAAAGCCAGGGCAGGTTGTCCAGGGCCTTGTTCGGCCATGGCTTGGTATCTCCAAGGAATGGAAGATCCACAGCCTCCCCAGGCAAACTATGCCAGTGCTTAGCTAGTCTCACTAGGAATAACTTTTTTCCTTGTGTCAGACTGGAATTTCCCTTGCTGCAACTTGGAATCATAGAATCATAGAATTGTTGAGGTTGGAAGGGACCT
>RSEF01000003.1:81613859-81648742 GCA_003993805.1 Himantopus leucocephalus | reverse complement strand
CACAACCTTCTCGGTTGTGGAGTCTGTTTTCCGCACGTCAACAAAATAAGGCATACTGAGTTCCAGCCTGGCTATCAGAGCAGACTGCACGGTCCACACCAGAGCAAGAGGCAGATGTTTCAGGGTATGCTCTAAGTGACTCATGAGTCCAAAGGGAGAAACACCTAAACCAGCCAAGCAGAAACACTGAGTACAGGCACCTGAGATGCCGCCCTGCTTTAGCCAACTTATGTTGCAGTCAGGTTCTTCCACCCACTCATTCACAGCCTCTAGCTCTTCATAAATTCAGAAGGTTGATTTGTCTCATACTCTAATGTGCTTTATCCTTTAAAACACAAAAGGAGGATACACTCTGTTATGAAGTAGACTGGTGCATTCAATCCAAGTGAAGAAAATGCAAAGCTAATTCTACACTTCAGACCGAAATTTTTGGCTTTTTCTTATTTTTGTTTTTAATTTCTTTCAGGTGTGTGCTTTAATCCCAGCGCTGTCAGTCATTTGATCTCTCCTCCTGAAGGTGTCCTGCTTTGCAGAAAAGGATCCAAGATTAATTAGGGAAAATAGAGGGTGCAAAACGCAGGGAACATGACTGGATTATGAAAGTCCCAGTGTCTGCTCCCAGTGTTGTGCTTCATACAAAAATGCATGAGAATTCCTTTGAGGAGAAATTGGAGCGTAGGTTTCCCCCTGCCCAAGAAATTGTCTAGCTCCTAGACCTGACTCCTGTGGCTAGAGAGAGAGAGACATATCACAGCGCTTTAATACTTTTTGTACAGTAAAAGGGCTTCAAGGGGGTGAGCAGCAAGCTTATAGCTTGAAGGTGGGAAATGAGAGATGAAGGTTTGAACCCTTGGAGGCAGAAGGGGGAATACTGGCCTAATGCAAAAGTAAGTGAAATTCCACATTATATGGAATGTCAGATTAGAGGAGATCAATGGCTCCATGGCTTAAAAGAAAATTAACATAATTAAAGAGCTTGATCATATATTATGTGTTAAGTTCAAACTCCTATGAAATCAGGGTGATTAAACACTAAAGAATTAATCAGAATCAAAGTCTGTCAAATAGTGTTTTCTCTCTTAACACCTTGGTATTCCTTTAAAGTACAAATAATAAAAAAAAAAGAATATTAAACCCCACTTTCACTCCATTTCTTTTTATTTGCAGCAAAACAATTTCACAGAACTAGGTCTAGGCATATTTCAGGGTCACCCAGTTGGATTCCTAATGTTTATTGCTCACTAAAAATTACACTGCAATCACAGTTTTAATTCCTTCATTATGCAGATGTAGACCTGGCAGTCCTAGAAACTTTCTCATTAAATCTGCAGAAATCAAGATAGCTGTCCTTAAAGTCAATTCAGAGCTGAATAAATATTTTCATTATTTTGTTTTCACAATGTTTATTATTTTGGAAAGAATTGATTCTTTGAGAGAAAGAAATAAATAAAAAAAAATGAGATTTTTCAAATGTGTCTAAATAATTAAGACATTTACTGGGCATTAAGGGGAATGTGCATTTTTAAGTGCTTTTGGATACCAGGTCCGCAAATATAGTTTCTAAGTATCTAAAGAAATCAGGAATCTGCCACCAAATATTTTCTTATATCCGGCCCCCGCTAAAAAAACATCTCCAACCTTTCCCCCCTGACACACTCCGCTTATTCTAACGTTTCGTCTTTTCTCAGAAGAGGAGCGGAGAGCCCATCACTGTAAGGAAACCTAAGGGAGGGGTGGGTGCCCCCCTGCCAGGGCCATACCTGCGTGCCCAGAGCCACCAGGTGTCAGTGCAGCCCACAGGACTGCCCAGGCAGCAGCCGCCTCCTGACCGGGGCCAGGAGCTCACCCCAACCTGTCTTCAAGAGGCTCTGCCACCGCACGAACGCCCGCTAGATGATGCCAAAGAGGGGTTCACCTAATATCACAAACCCCTGTCACGCCAAGTGTTTCCTGCTGCCCCGCGTGTGCTTGAATGGGTGCACCTTGTATTTTATAGCAATGTATAAATTATAAAAAACATAGCTGACACAGGCCTTTAATGCCTATGGCATGGAGCGCGTGATCAGATAAAACGGTGATGGATCACGTTGGGTGGGAAAACATTTAAGATCACTGACCCACACCAAACTTAAAGGTAAGGATTTCTGTAAGAGCCATATAAGCAGGTGTCTTAAAAATTCACTAATTATCTTATGTAACAGGGATATTTGCACTCCTCTAATCGAAATCAGGAAGAAATTTTTCACTCTGAGGGTGGTGAGACACTGGCACAGGTTCCCCACAGAAGTTGTAGATGCCCCATCCCTGGAGGTGTTCAAGGCCAGGCTGGATGGGGCTTTGAGCAACCTGGTCTGGTGAGAGGTGTCCCTGCCCATGGCAGGGGAGTTGGAACTAGATGATCTTTAAGGTCCCTTCCAACCTAAACCATCCAATGATTCTACAAAATATTTCTTACAGAAAGACTACAAGTCTGAGACAATGAGTAGGTGAGCATACATATTCTCAAGAATAATTATTCCTTCAGCTTTATGCAATTAGCCAATGTATGAGCACTCTGAACACTGTCACAGATAGTTGGTGAAAGAGCCAAGCACGCTGATGAGTCTACAGCAAAGGAATGTATGGAGATGCTTTTAAACACCTTGGAGAGGGAGGGAGGGAGGGGCAGGGGATGGAAGCAATGCGACAAAAGGAGGTAGTTCAAGTTTCTGTTCCCGGAGCTACCTCTCAAGTATCTGAAGGCTCATAAACCACCTGGCGGGCTGACAGGCTTTCTGCCTACCTCGCCCTATTAGGGCACCTCTGTCCTAACAGTCTCTTTGGATAAACACAAGCCCTTTTGCAAAGGTGGCTTTCCTCAGTGGAAACGTCCAATCATGCCTGGAGAAAGCCAGACAGAATACCCATGTAGTCTTCATTCATTTGCCTTTTACACTGAAACTGGTAGTGGAGATGGCTTGAATGAAACTGGCTAACCATGTGTTAAAAATGAGATTTAGGGACTTTCATGTGCTTTGCTCCAGAAGCAAGGCTTTGGAAGCTAGTAAGGTATGAAAAGTAGCTGCAGTAGTAACAGGATAATTCAAGTAAAAAGGGACCTCTAGAGCTTACTTAGTCACCCTCCTGCTCAGAGCAGGGTCAGCTATCTGGTGAGACCAGGTTTGCCAGAACTTCATCCAGTTGGATGTTGAAAAGTACCAAGGATGGAGACTGCACCATCTCTCTGGGCAATCTTCTGCAATGCTCGACTGTCCTCACTCCGGAAAGGTTTTGCTTTCCAGTCTAAACCTCTCATTTCAATTTATGGCCATTTGTCCCTGTTACATTGTGTCGTGCTTCTGCTGACCCATTCCTTCAGCCTCTCCCTCTGGATTGCAGCCTGTGGCCCTCAAGGTGTATCAGCTAGTCATGCCAACCTGGTACACTGCGCCAACTCGGTGAGCAAGTACTCCACTGCCTCCTCCAGGTCATTGATAAGGATGTCTAACAGGACATGACGCAGGATAGACCCCTGCAGTACTCCATTTGTTAACAACCTCCAGACAGAGCATATCCCATTAACCACTACACTCTGAACCCAACTATCCAAACAGTTTTTTACCCATCTGGTTCTTGACTCATCCCAAGAGTAACCTCCTATCTGACATACAATAATAACATGGTAGAATGTTGAAAGCCTTGCAGAAGTCAAAGTACCTTAAGTCCACTGTTCTCCCCTCTGGTTGGTCAAGCCTGATTTACCCTTGGTAAATCTGTGCCAACTATTACCAGTTACCTAGTTCTCCTTCATGTGCCCAGAAACACGTTCCAAGACTTGCTCCATGCTTTTCCCAGGTACCCAAGTGGGATTGACTAAACCTCTAGTTTCCTGATTGTCCTTCAGGCATCTTTTGAAGATGGGTGCAACATTTGTTTTTGTCCAAACATACGGAATCTCCCCTAATCTTTATGAAAGGACATTAGCCAATTCTCTCAGCACCTTTGGATTTAGCGTGTCAGGCCCCACGGACTTGTATGGATTGGGTTCTCCTCTTGTGGGCTTTGACATCCCTTGCAAATCTGAACTCCAGCTCTAGATCCTCCTGCTTATATCCTAGGCTGCATGCATTTGTATGCACGTATTTGATGTAGCCTCCCTTGTACTGTTCCAGTATTCCCGAGGTCTCTCTTGTTCACATCACACTGCGCCCTTTTCTTGCTACCTCATCCACCATTTCTTCACTTAATGGTGAGTCATGCTCCCTACCCTCATTGTTCCTGATTTAAAGCTTTCCTCACCACATCGGCCAGCTTGTTGGCACAGATGCTCTTTCCTCACTTTGTCAGGTGGATCCTGCCTCTGCCCAGCAGACCTCAATTCTCAAAAAGGGTCCTGCTGTCATAAGAACAAAATTCCTGTTGATAAGATCAGCTGCATAACCAGGTATTAATCCACAGTACCAATTTTCTCCTCCCCCAGCCTCTTCTCTCCACTGTCAGGGCTAAGAATGTCACCTGGATCACCAGGTATAAGCAGAAAGTCCTGCCAGAGCACTAAGCTTCTTAATTAGCTACAGCCTTCGATGGTGGTGAAAACTATTCAGGGCTGAAGATACCATGTAAGCACAAACCAGATTATTCTGTTGCTCTGGTATCAGAAACTACACATGAGAAGTTGCTTGTGCATAATTAGAGTTAGGTAGAAGAGTAAAGACCAAGTCAGATAATTTTCTCTAGAATGCATATAAATGAAATGTAAGCAGTGTGAACCAAATAAGCAGAACGCACTCTTGGGATACAAGCTGGTGACGTCTAGGTAACTTTACAGCAATACCATGGAGGGCCCAGACCACTTAGGTAACACTGTCAGAAATACCCAATCTAGGTAAGGACATAGGAAAAAAGTCATTTGGGATGGGTTGTTTATTTGGGAGGAGCGTGAGCAAAGACAAAGTCACACAGGGGCCACAAAAAGGCATACTCGGGGTGGGGGGGGGAGGAATGAATAAGGTTACTATACCTTGTTTGAGCACTGTTCCCACTGCAGAAGTGCAGTTGTCTGTGGACAGGGATGAAGCTTACCTCCACGCTTCGGTCTGCAGCTAACAAAGCACACCCTCTGCAGACATTAAGGGTAATTAAAAGCAATGTCAGAGGCTCTTTTGCATCCTTAAGTTTGCTTTTGTGGAATAGATGATCATTCCTTAGTTTTCAAGAGCTCTTCATGCTCTACGCTCATATTTAATTTCTGATCTTTTTATTGCAAACTTTAAAATAATCTTCACACACTAGGTTAGCACTGAAACCTAAATTTCTGCCTGAAAGCCAAAACTTCTGTGCTTCCTGGCCCATACAAACATTCAGTTTCAAAACTCCTCAACCACCCATCCCGTATCTCCAGTGAAACCTTTTCATTCTTTGTCTCTCTTCCTACACGAATCCTTAATGATCTCAAATCTCCTTCTCTCAGGCTCACTATTTCTGCTGGCTGAGGTCTAAACACATTTTTTTTCTCTGGAGATAGTATAGGGTTACTGCTAAATCGGCCAGAAAGGATCGGCAAAATCAGCAAAAGGTACTCTTCTCTAGGGAGCAATGCTGCATGGTAAGTCACTAAAACTCAGGCATCTTACCGTACAGTTAAGACTATCTCAAAGCTCCCTGGGAAAACAAAATAGAAAAAATTACACACACACACACACACCCCCTTCTTACCCCCTATCTCCAACATCAGGTAAGTTTTATAGAACATTATGAAACAGCAGAACCTTATAAAAACATCTAAAAAAAATCTTTTTAATACAATTTAAATGTTCAGCAATGCACATCTTTGAAAGTAAATAATGCAACCTGTTTCTCAAAGTAACTGCATGCAAATCTAAAAACATTTTAAGTAATGGTATTATAGCAGTGTGCCTATTGGGCATATAAGGACAACTGCCTTTATAGAGTGTGCCAGCAAGAGCACACCTCACCAGCACAAAGCAGGTGAAGGTTGAGCATGTCCTGCATCTCATCTAGAGAGCTGTACGAGTGAGCAGGCAGAATGCCTGTGCCATCTGTACAGAATTCAAAAGCAAACCTTGGTTCAGTGCAAGCAGATATAATCCACTCCACAGCTGCTGACCTAGAAGGCGAGGATTGCTCCTTGGCACCATCCCACAAAGAATGTACTGATGTACCTTCAGATTTTTTGCAACACATTCACCAACCCAAAAGGTCCAGAAATCTTCAAAATATTCAGAATCATAGAATAGTTTGGGTTGGAAGGGACCTTTAAAGATCACCTAGTCCAACCCCCCTGCAATAAGCAGGGACATCTTCAACTAGATCAGGTTGCTCACAGCCCCATCCAACCTGACCTTGAGTGTTGCCATGGATGGGGCATCTATCACCTCTCTGGGCAACCTGGGCCACTGTTTCACCACCCTCATCGTAAAAAAAAATTTCCCCTATATTTAGTCTGAATCTGCCCTCTTTTCGTTTAAAGCCATTACCCCTTGTCCTATCGCAACAGGCCCTGCTAAAAAGTTTGTCCCCATCTTTCTTATAAGCCCCCTTTACGTCCTGAAAGGCCACAACAAAGTCTCCATGAAGCCTTCTCTTCTCCAGGCTGAACAACCCCAACTCTCTCGGCCTGTCCTCATAGGAGTGGTGCTCCATTCCTCTCATGGTCTTCATGGCCCTCCTCTGGACCTGCTCCAATACGTCCATGTCTTTCCTGTGCTGACGGCTCCAGAGCTGGATGCAGGACTACAGGTGGGGTCCCACCAGAGCACAGGGGCAGAATCACCTCCCTCAACCTGCTGGCCACGCTTCTTTTGATGCAGCCCAGGATATGGCTTTCTGGGCTGCAAGCGCGCATCGTCAGGCCATGCCCAGCTTTTCATCCACCAGTACCACCAAGTCCTTCTCAGCAGGGCTGCTCTCAATCCCTTCATCCCCCAGCCTGTATTGATACTGGGGGTTGCCCCAACCCAGGTGCAGGACCCTGCACTTGGCCTTGCTGAACCTCATGAGGTTCACACCGACCCACTTCTTGATCCTGTCCAGGTCCCCTCTGGATGGCATTCTGTCCCTCAGGCATGTCAACTGTACCACTCATCTTGGTGTCATCCGAAAACTGGCTAAGGGTGCACTCAATCCCACTATGTCACTGATGAAATGATTAAACAGTACTGGTCCAATATGGACCCCAGAAGGATACCGCTGTCACTGATCTCCATCTGGACATTGAGCCGTTGACCACTACCCTCTGGATGCGACCATCCAACCAATTCTTCATCCACTGAACAGTTCACCTATCAAATCCATCTCTCTCCAATTTGGAGAGGACATTGTGGGGGACCGTGTCAAAGGCCTTACAGAAGTCCAGACAGACGACATCTGTCATCTGTAAGAATGACTCAGGCAAGTTACACACAGAAGATAAGCATTTTATTATTCATGACAAAAAGGCAGAATACTGAATACATCAGTCAGTATACACAGGAACATTTTTAATTCCAAACAAATGCAACCAGTTCTCTATCACTTTAATGGATTAAAAAAAATTAATCAAAGTAATCAACAACACAGTATAAACCAATACAGAAAGACACTTAGGAAATACAACCAAATGATAAACACTAGTTTCCAATTAAATTTTACCAAAGTAGTGTTTTTGCTCAGAATTATGCTTGCCCCAAAACAAGTAGGAAGACACACATAAACTTCCAAATCCTAAATAAATGACAATTTCTCTCACTAGATTACAAGTATACCCTCTCCTACTTACAAGAAAAACGCTGTAACAGCTGAGTTCAGAGGCAGGGGAAGTACGCACCAAAGAAAGAAGACACGGAATAAAATCCATAGCCAGATATCCCAGTAACTTCATCTAACAATCATAACATAACCTTATAGTGCACTTCTGAAAATCTGTATCAACAATGGCAACAGAAGACATTGCCTGTATTTACAGGTGCAGCATAATCCTGAAAATCCTTTCAATTACCTAGTTTTCACTTTAAGCACTTTGGCTATCAGACCTTCAGAAAAGGAATTACTATCACAGGCTAGACTCATTATAAGCTCAAAATAAAATACGCGTTCTTGCAAATAAATCTAACATTTGCAATTTGCAGAACATAAAAATAGTCACACACACACCTTTTTTTTTTTTCTTAATCATACATCATTTCTAGGCCCATTTTGTAACAGTAGGTAAGCAGTGTTCTACAGCTACACACAAGTTAAAGCACAATATACTTTACATTAGCACAAAAAGAAAAAAACCAAATTAAAATATCCAAGTTGTGTATTAACACTACACCAACAGGACTGGCATTTAGGGTATCCAGATGATCTTTAAAAAGAAAAGACACACAAGCACTGTTGGTTGTTCCGACTGAATGATAGCCAGAAGTCAGAGTTAATTAACCCTTAAGTGTCAGTGCCTCTACATGAAAATTAAGTATTACTTGGCACTACAACAAACGTAGCCCAGTGAAGGAAATGTAAAGTTATCACTCAACATGAGTAATGTTGCACAATACATCAATTGCGTTTTATCGTAAGAGCTAGCAGTACGTCAAACTATTGACAAAGAACATGCCAGATAAGCTTGTAATTTTAACGAGGAAAAATTCAAATTCTGCAATAATATAGTAAAATGGTGCAATATAAAAACAGCTAATAATTACAAATTGTTACAAAAAAACCTCTATTTAATCATTACATTAATGTAACACTTTTGATACTTTAGTTAATATTTACTTAAGAAATTTATGCATTTTCTAATTTGTTTCTAATAGGCATCTTTCGCTTGTTTGCTGAAAGTATTTGCATGCTTTTTGAATAATTCACCAGCAGAGTTAACATTGTAAAGATCAGCTAGCATTGTCTTATCTCTTATTTATTCGAATTTCCTGGACACGTCTCTCCTTTAAAAAAAAAAAATTAATTCTGTTTTCCAGATAAAGCTTTCAAGTTTTCACAGGAATGAAATACATCATGATATCCCGGGGGGGGGGNGGGGGGGGGGGGGGGGGGGGGGGGGGGGGGGGGGGCGAGGGGCAGTATTCTTAGCTTTTATTTGCATATAGAGATGCATTAGATATATTGCCTACCATTAGGGATACATTCCTTTTTTCATTTAAATTCAAACAATCACAGGGCATACAAAGAAAACTGCTCACACTTCAGGCCTCTTCATGCTTTATCTTTGCCCAAACAACTGCAAACAACTGAGGAAGGACAGGGGGAGGGCAGGGCGGAGGTTAAAAAAATAATTAAAAAAAAATAATCAGAGAAGCAGGCTACAAATTCTTATAATTTCAGAATGGTTACTGAAAAATAAAAAAGTTCTAAGACACATACAGCATATCATCACTTTTCAGCTCTCCTGAAATTTCCTCCTCCTACAAAGAATAAAAAAGGAAAAAGCTCTGAATGTTTCCCCTTCAAGATACAAACCAATTAAGAGTATGGAAAAAAACTTCCTCTCTCCATTTTCACAGATGGGGGGGGAGGATGGAGGAGAGCTCAGTGGAACCAGCACACTCGGCAGAGAGAATGACCCCAATTGTGATGCAACTGAAACACCAAGAGAACCCTGAGACACCTCAATGGCATCTTTACACCAAGAGCTTATTGAAAACAACTTAATGGGCGTCTCTCCCATAAACGGGGATCCAAGCTTTTGGCTTATTGTTAGTAACCTTTCTGCTAACAAGAGAGAAGATACTCACACAGGAAATTTGGAATTAGAAACAAAGAGAAGAATATGCTTGGCATCTTTGTTTCCTGAACATCCAAAACCAGAAGGAGACAACTCCACTATAACCAGATGTTACTGCAAATAGGGTTTTATACATATACACACATAAATTGTAAAAGCATTCAGAAAGGTTTGCCACAAACACAATTGCCTATATAACAACAGATCTTGAAGGAAAAAAAATATACCAAGAGGAGTATCCGTATTTTTTTTTAATGCATTGAAGTACTTTCCTAACTGCAGTCCACTTATTATTCAAATAATTCTTTTGATAGTATCTTCACAGTGTCTTTCTAGACCACAGAACATCAGAATCACAAATCTCAACCAGCGCTTCCGGTAGCAGGTTTACACCGTATTAGGTCAATTTTACTTTTCTAATCATCACAATGCTGAAAAAACCCAACTTCTTCACAGTATTGTCCATCTTCTGCAGTTTTTTCTTTTCTTTCAGCATTATGCAAACTCAGATCCTTTGTTAATGACATTCCAGCACCCACTTTACCAGACTTCCTTATTTGAAACTTTATCACAGACAGTCCTATGCTTTGGATACATTTTTGTTTCACTTTTTTGGTTTATTTCTCTCAGCAAAATAAGAGATGTCATCATAATTATAATCTGGTTCACAAAGGGAAGCACAGCAGCTAGAATCTGGACGCTTAGGGTCCAAATCTGTTTTTTCTGACTTAATTCTGCCAACTGGAATGAGGCAGCACCTACTTCTAGAGTAGACTGCATAGCCAGCAGCAATTAAGGCGTGAGCTAGATTGTTCTCCTCATACAGAACATCCACCTCTGATTTCATTTCAGAACCATAGTGTTTAAAATGAAATATCAGACCTTGTTTACTAAGAAGCTTCTGAAACAGAAGTTTAGCTTCATCACTCCAGTATTTCCCCTTGGCAGGAACTATATCATGTAAAGAGCAAGAGTATGCCAAGCGTGGTAAATAAGACAGACTTTCTGGAATAACTTTAAGTTTATGGATATCAGAGTAAGGGATGCTCTTCAGAAAGCCATAATCAATAAATGTAAGAACAACAGACTGACTTGTTACTTCACTAACTTCTGCCCTGTTCCACTGTGCTTCCAGTCCAAACTTCATCAAGCAGCTTGTACCAGGAGCCACAAGTTCTTTTGGCAAAGCTGGCAACCTGTCAGGAAGGTCAGAGAGCAGCAGAGACAAGTTTTTCATACAATCAAATAAGACTTCAAACTGGATGTAGAAGTTTGAAGGATCAATAACTGCAGTTGCAAACCCAGGATACCTTCTGCCACCCTGCAGCAGCATCCACGTGACTGAATTTATCTTGAATGATGTATCAAACTCCTTACAGTCTGTATTACTTGTTTTTTCTGGTCCAACAGTAGCCCAACAATGACTTAAGACCTGGTTCAAATACTCCTGAAGCAGAATTTCCCCAATTAAAATATCTACTTCCCAAATATGACAGGATTCCAAATATCTCAAAAACAAGATCCTTACTTCACGATCCAGGACCGCATTTACTACATGGACAAACTGAATTTTCTTCAGTGTTTTAAACCAAACCCATTTACAGAACACAGCTTGTTTAGGAATACTTTTGATCTTGTCACTGAGCATCTTCGCATTATTTAAGGACACCATCTCACACTTGCCATAATCCATGAAAAAAACTAGCATTAACTTCTCCCTGACAAATTTCTTGATCACTTTTGATCGATACCACTTCAAGTTCCTTTCAGATTTTGTCATGCATTCCAATCCTTCTTCAATGTCATCCACTCTAAGCAAATCACTTCTTTGTGCTTCTTTGAGAAGCATTACATTTATCTCATGTAATATTTGCAAATTTCTAAGTAACTGTACATGAAATTCTCCACACTCTGAAATATGAATTACTTTTGCTTCTTCTACCTGTCCAGAATGGAGATCTTGAAGAAGGACATTTAAGGGTGCTTTGGAAGTATTTTTCATCCGAACAGCCTTAGTTTTACTTTGACTACCTAAACCATTCCTTGACTTTCTACCTTGAGGATTACCATTTGTAACCAGAGTTTGGTTTGGCCCGTTTTCCTGATTATGCATTGCTGTGTTTTGCGACATTGTCCTGCCTTTTTTCTGCAGAAGGTCATTAGACATAGACTTTCCATCACAAATTACATCCATCTCCCATCGCTCTCCATGTTGCTCTAAGAACTTGCAAGTGACTTGCCTGTTATTTATTTTGTTTATAAAATAGGAAGTACTTTTATTAGTCCAACTTTCATCAGGAACACTTTTTACTCTGCTAAGGAAACAATGATCACTGAGTCTTGGCAAAGTTAAGAACTTTTTCTGAATCCTGCAGATTTTTGAAGGACTTACAACTGCTGCATTACCATAGTCAATGAACTCTACCTCAAAGGAGTTTCCCGATTTCAGAGTTTTTATAACCGCTCTATAGTAAAAACAATCAGTGTCATGCTCTACTACTATGAGAGCCCCTACTGTGAGCTCATCTAAGCAATTTTCATGACCTTTATTCACCATGCTTTCATTTAATTCTTCTGCTAGTTGTACTACTAAGTTTTCATCCTCTGCAAGCTGAACATAGAAACTTGATGGACTATTCGTATGAGAAATATACCCTGCTACTTCAGAATTCACCTGAATGTCACGTTTAGGAAGACTGATTAATTTAGGCACATTTTCATGACTCCTTTCCTGCTGACCTATATAATTTAGTCTTTCATTATGAGATTCAGAGGGAGCATCTACAGTTATTTCCTTTGAATTTAAAGCAGGATGACAGAGTGAGTGAGAAGCAGGCTCTCCAACGAGAGGTTTCTCTCCATGCTCTACAACAGCACTGACAGTATTTCTAAAACCTGGTTCTTGACTGTCCTGTAAAGTTAGCAGTTTTGAGGACCCACTACACAACTTTTGTGGGCTACATGCAGTTTGCTCTTCATCTCCAAAATTCTGTCCGTTATCTCTCCGATAATACTTATCATGTACTTGGCATTTCACTTTAATTTTCAATTTAACTCTTTCAGGATTTTTAACAGTTACTTTATTAATTTCTTTGTCATCTTCCATGTGACGTATCATTCCTCCATTACTTCCAACAAATTTCTCCATATAATGTTTCGGTGGCGATTCTTCCAGTAGTTTTTCTTTAATTTTCTGACTTACTTTGAGCTGTCCATCGTACAACTCCACAACAACCTGTCCATCTGATTCTCTGGATACAATTACAGCCTTCAGCAGTTTACCAAGGAATGTTTCCTCAAACCATCTAGTAACTCTTACTGGAATTTTTGTCTCCCTAAGATCTGACAGACAGCATTTAATAGCTTGCATGGGTGTGAACATTAGGTCAGTGGCAGAGTGTGGAATAGGCATCAATTGGTCTCTCTCTACCATATTCTTATTTCCAAAATCTACAAAGTCAGCACATAAATAGGATGTTGATTCCACAGGAAAAGCCAAAGCTCTATAAAACAGACCATCTTCAAAATATCTAGCTATACATAATCGCGTATTGCTGGCATCATATTTTGCATTATTTGACATTTTACTTATGACACTAACTTTCTTCATCAATGCCTCTATAGTTTCAGTGTTTCGATTAAGCTGACAATAGAATTTTGAAGGACTATGTACATGAGTTATATAAACCTCCTCCTCACTTCCAATTTTTATATTAAAAGATGAGTAGCAAAAACTGTATAGAGAACCCAAAGATGCAAGGTTTCTCAGACCACTATCTTCAGACTGGGTGAGACCACGTTCTTTGAGGAATTCCTCTGCACTAATAAATGGAGTCCGTAAGTCAACTATATTGCATAAACGGTTAGGGCTTAGAAGAATAAGAGCATAAATGATGCAAGTCAGTGGTCCACTAGAAGCAGAAATGAAGTCTTCAAAATGTCTACACACTTCTTCAGACCAATTAAGTGAGTCAGCCTTTAAAGGTACATTTTTAAGTCCACATCGAAACGCTTGACTTTCCAGAGTTAGGAAATCTGGAAGAACAGCTTGAAGATCTCTAAGTAAAACTCTTTCCCGATAACCATAGTCTACAAAAACCACATCAACTTCATTTCTGGATACTTGCTGCAAAACAGTCGCTCTGTACCACTTCCCATCTTTGGGACATTTAACAACACAGGCAACCTGTCCAGTTTTGTAAGGACTGGTATGATCTTTATAGTAAGTCTGAATTTGTTCCATTAAGTTATTTAACTCTGGCAACTTACTTTGCAACTGACAGGAAAAATCTGCTGGGGAAACAACGTAAGAACACACCACCTCAAAAACAGCGCCTGGTTTAAACATAAACTCTTTATAAAATGTTTTTTTCTCATGTACCGATTTACACCTTTTAGAAATGGAACTTTTTCCAAAACAGGAGAGCACAAGAGATTCTCTCAGAACTGAAGACACACTTAATGATTTTTCCTTCTGAAAAATCTCTCCATTTCCAGATACCTTATTTTTTTGAATACTACAGATGCTCTGAGCATTCACTTTTCTTTTTTTAAATTTGGGGCGATTCAGGGCTTGACTTTTTTTTGCTGAATTTAGAACAGAATCTGGTGTCTTTTCCCAGTATTCAGCGTACCCAGCTTGAACCATACTTGTGGCAACATTTCCTTGCTCCAAACCATTCTTATACTGCACATTAACAATATACTTGTTGTTTTGCTTTCCAATGACTTGAAGCAAGAGTGGTTTGTTGAATACAATTTGCTTGAAGAAATCAATTTCCTTTTTAACCCACACATCATCAACAGGAAACGTATAAGCAAGTGCACAATACATAGCTAAAGCTGGTAAATCAGAAAACTCAGGAAGCAATGTTTTCACATCGTAACAGGGTACTGTATCTGTATTTCCAAAGTCCAAAAAATAAACAGTAATATTTACATGAAGCACCTCAGTGACAACACCCCGATAATAATGCATGTCTTTGCTGTACCTGGCACAGCAGAGCAATCCAGGTTCTGGGTTTTTAAGGACCATTTCATCATCTCCACATTGGTCATACGTATCTGCAATATTTTTCATCAATGCTTCAAATTCATTCTGATATTCACATGTTTGAATCCAGAAGTCAGACGGATTTATGACATATACCACAAAAGCAGTATGGAAAGAATTCATTTGCATTTCTACTCTTCTGCAGTGGCTTGACAAAGAAATATCCCATTCAGGTAAGCAGGTTTTTGTATGTTTATTTTGTGTACAATTCTTAAATAAATTGTATCTCTCATCACATGGTTTGCAGTTTACAGCAATACTTGTGATTTTTCTTTCCAGAAGTGAGACACATGATGCAGCTGCCTCATTCAGGTTTTCTGGATCCTTAGCATTAATTCCAAGATTTTGATTTTGCAGCGTAATGTAATATAAGCGTTTAATGTCATCGAATAAATCAACATGGACACACACAGAAGTTTGTCCTATCAAGGCCTGTATAAGTTCCTTCAGCTGAATTTTTATTACTGCTGCATCCTGACTACCAAAACAAGAGAGTGCACATGGAAATGAAATCATCGGTAATGCCATGAACTCAACTCTAAGTTTCTGAACACAACTAGATGGCACAGCTTCAATATTGCCAAAATCCATAAACCAGACTTCCACGTGGTCAGACAGAAGCTGTTTTATCACTCCTCTATGCCATTGTCCATTTTGCCTCTTGGCAGCACAGAGTAGCCCTAAACTATCAAAAGATTTATTATTTTCTGTACTGATAGCTTCATAGTACAAATGCATAGCTTCTGTCAAATCTTCCAGCTCTTTCTGCCATTTCTGTATCTGACAGTAAAATTTATTTGGGCTCACTGCAACAGTTACTTTTACATTTTCTTTACTGCCAACAGGTAGACGTGGGAAGAGATCATCTGGAACTGGCCAAAAATCTGTTGGGTTCTCAGAATTACTGAAAGTAAGCAACTCCTTGACTGGATACTTCCATTGCAGCAATTGTGGCACTCTCTTACAAAGCATTTCTTGGGGAAACACTCTTAACGTTTCTACAATAAGACAAAATGAATCTCCATCAATAAATTTTCCTAACTTCAGTTCAAGAACATCACTAATGATCTTTGGTACTTCTACAATAAATAGTTGGTATGGCATAACTGCTTTCACATGACCTGTAATCTGTAATCCTACCAGAGATGAAAAATAGTTAATGGCTTTTGGACTCCATTTTTCTCCAAGAGGAAGTATGCTTGCAAAAACACCCAAAACCACCTTTGGAGGCAGCTGAAACAATTCATCACAAGCAGAAGCAAGATGTGTTTCTTCAATAACTAGTACTTGCCCAGTATCTATAAGAAAAGCCTCACAGATATTCTCTCTCTTTTCCAGAATTCTTCCTCTATGCCATTTTCCTTCTGTGTCTTCCACCAAACAAGATTCGCCAACGTAAACATTACCTTTTACTTTGAATACACGTTGTATTTCATTTTGTAGTATGTAATAGTCAAGGTCACATCCTGCCTTGGATTGACCCTGGAACGCTATAACCAAGCATTCAGGATGGCATTCTATATTAGTTATCTTCAGATTCATATCCACTACGTTTGGTGAGGGAGTCAGAGATTCCATTGTGTCTGCAAAGAAAAGGGGTAAGATCAGCCTGATCATTTTTTTCTTTGTCAACTAATTCCTTGCATGAAATTTCTTTTTTAAAATGCTTTAATAGTACATTATCACACTTCTGGTTAAAATGTATACTAAACATTTAACAATGTCATGTTTTATGCAACTGAGATACACTTGACACAATCCTCTTTGTAAAGACAAGTTTAGATAACAGCTGAAAAAAAAAAGTACCTCTGGACTTGCTCTTGTGGCTAGACTAATTTTAATCACTTGAGAATAATTTGTAATCAAAAAGCTGTTTCCAGAATAACACAGAGAATTAAAGATTATATCAGAAAATGGGGTAGGGGGGTGTTGATGGACCATGACACGACATGGACATGCAGGGATGTGGAACAGGACAGACAACCAGGAAGATAACTGTATTTCTTCCCAAAGAAAAGTATTTCTGCTCAAAGAAAACAAATGAGCAGAAAGCAGTTAACATCATTTAGACAATCCCTGTTCATCTCACAAATGTTACTTGCATCCAGTAAACTTAACTAATAAATCCAGTAAATCTCTCCAAAGGAGATCCAATTCAGCGTTTCATTGCACTAGACTTGCAGCTACAAGGAGTGTTTACCTGCAAAAGTATTTCCAGTCTCTTTCCCTCTTTCTTTTTAATATGTGGAAGACCAAGGACACTTCCGCTACACACCCTGCTTTTTCTGTGTAAATCACTCCTTTAAATCAATGACACCTTATAGCTCAGTGCTTTACTGTTTACTTTATCTGGCTGTCTATACACTATCAGGTATAACTGCTGCCTACTTTAAGCTTTCATAATTGCAAGGACATACAGAACACATTATCTATGTCCAACATTTCTGCACTGCCCATCAACTAACAACTGTGCCAGGTGTGTTTTGTACTGTCTCAACACTCTGACAGCTTAAGTATCCTCTAACCCTTCAGAAACTTCTCTGACCTTCTTCTATAATCTGGTCTTCAAGATCAGCTTCCAGTTCCATTCACATCTGTCAATGGATCTGTGATTTTATATTGGTTAAAAAGGCTGTGCATGCCCACAATTTAACCAAGCAATTCTATGAAATAAACCGCTGTTCTAACAAAGTAATTAAGGGTCGAAAACATCTGTCAAATACAAAGGCAATGGATAAACACACACGTATAGACTGGATGAAGCACATGCTTGATTTATGAATTTTTACGTGAAGCTGAAAGTGAAACTTTTTGTTTCGACTACAAGTTATTAGAGCAAGATCTTTCTCACCCTGCAAAAAATCTTCAACAGAACTGCCACATTAGTTTTTATCACAAGCATATGCGAAGTAGCTAGTGATCACACAATCTGCCTTTAGAGTAAACACTAATCCCTCTCATTCTAGTTCCACAAAAAATAAGTTAATAAATAACTGAGCACTCCTACTGTAGAGTTTACCAGAACATCTTGGGCAGAAGAAAGAATACGTGACTTCTCAAAAAAAAAAACCCAAAATCAGAAGCCACCCAAAAAAACTTCCCAGTGAAAGCAGTACCAAATCCAGATCTGACAAATACCTTCTAAAACAAGCCCCCCTGTTTTCCACTTTTCCCTGTAATAAAACAGAAAGCTAAATTCTGATTGTTCTTTTTTTAATTAAAGAAATCAGCCTTCAGGAAAGGGTTCTGTCTGCCTGGAAGAAACACCTGATCATTAGAGAGAATCAAACTTTTGAAGGTGCATCACTGATGTTTTGGGCATGTTTTATTGAAATGAACCCCTAGTTGCAGAAACACATAATGAATGAAAACAATTTGTGCATCACCATTTGCTTGCCCATTGTCACAGCCCAAATAACAGCACCACACCAACACAGTCACATTTCTGCAGTATACAAAATGACCTTTTGCTTTTTACTCACCTATATACCAGTTAGAACTTATTCATTCAGAACACATCTTTAGAAACCTCAGCCCTCTTATTATGAGCCCTGCATCTCTCTACAAGGAAAGAAGATAGAAAAATCATTAGAAAAACATACATATACTAAATTCTTGCATTACTTAACCTAAATCCTCCACCTGCCCAACATACACACCTAGAAGAGTTCCTCATACCCAGTTTAATTACAGTGTTAAGATTTCACAAGACAAAGTTACAAAACTGAATCCATCTTCCTAAAACCATGGTAGGACCATTCTTTCTTCACTGCAGCTCAAAGAATACACCATTCAGAAGAACACTACACAGATAACCTACCACGTACTTTCAGAAGAAGAGTGGCCACGTATTTGTTTGCAATGAGTCATAGATCAAAATCTATCACGCACTACTACCATACAAATTTACAGCATAATAAATGGGCTTTTATATACAACCAAATGCGGGACACAAGTGGCAGCTTATGGTATCTGTGCTGCTCTCCAAAGCAGCAGCTCAGATAGGGGCTGTTTGATGCCCCAAGCCGTGCTTGCCTGAGAGGAGCAGAGTGCACAGCCAGGCTCCACTCAACAACGCAGACAAGACCCAAAAATGAAGACCACCACCCTTCAGCAGCGGCTTCCTTACCACCTACAAGCGTGAAAGTGATGCATGAGAGCCATAACGGCCACAGCACGATCATTTTACCCCACCCCGACACTGAACCCAACAACAAACAACCACACACCAACCCACCGCCACCGCCGCTCACCCCATGCCGGCAAAATGGCGGCGCACAGCCCGTCTCCCACGCGCTGCCCGGCCAGGCGCATGCGCTGCAACACCACCGACGACCGAAGCGCCGCTTCGGTGGCGGACGGGGCTTAAGGTTGATTGGCGGGAGCGCGGCGGCCGCGCCCAGCCAATCGGCACGGCCTAATGTCAGAGGTCCCGCCTCCGCCTGGGGCTGAGGGCAGGGCGGGAAGCGCCTGGGCCGGGGCCGGTCTGCCGCGGTGCTGTCTGTGGGTGGCTCGGTCTAGGTTTTTGTTCTTTAGGGTTTTTTTTTCTTTTTTGGTTGGGTTGTCTTTTTTTTTTCTTTTATGTTTGCACTTTGCAGCCTTCTGTTACTTATGAGGTGGTCTCTAAGCTTTATAAAAGGTGCCTGTGGGACACTGAATCTTCTGGAGGTATCTAAAAAGGATTTGAGAGCTCTTACTCTTTCCCGTCATCAGGAGGAAACTCTCCAGGCTAGGAGGAGTATGGCTTAACCCGGTGCAAAGTGCTGCCCCACTTGCTTTTCCATGCAAGTCCGGCTTTTTTTTTTTTTTTTTTTTTTNTTTTTTTTTTTTTTTTTTTTTTTTTTTTTTGTGGGGATGGGGGTCCTTTTAGGGTTTGTTGTAGCTTTTTTTTTACTAAGAATATAAGCTTAATGAGGTGATCACAGTAAGGAGCCTTGGTATGAAGTATAGTCCTACTTCAACAGATGCTGGTATATCTATAACAGATTCCATTTTGGAATGAGTTCATAGGTGTATAATAATTCCCAAGGGTTTGCCTTCAATTTTTACATTTTTTTTTTTCCATAGTCAGGATTGCTGCATCTCAGTTACACTTTGTAAAGCTGGGAGAGAGAAAAGTTGCAATTCTTGGAGATAGTAGTAATCTCTAAATACAGCAGTTATATTGAAGTCTGGATAATACACGTTTAAAGTGGTATCATGCCTACTTGAATTAACCCTAACACTTACAGGAGTTCTTAATTTAATTTTGTAGGTAAGCAGTCACATTTGTCATGTTTAAGCTTTTTTTGTAAAAGCTACTCAGAACAAAGGTTGTACAGGTGTATCACTGATACATCTTCAGCTTTATATTTCTGGACAAAATGTCTAGTTATATTCTTGCATTCTTATGTTGGCCAACATAATTCCATCGCTGGCAAATTACTTGGGAGGACAGAGTTTTGCCTGGTCAGTTTACTTCTTTAGCAGAAAATAAGAATACATGCTCATTCTGGACTGTAAAGTTGTTTACTTTCTTCCACAAGTAATGCAGTAATGTCCTGTGTACTCCCTCTGCACCCCAGTCTTCCCATTTGGGAATTCCCTCCCCAACCAACATGCTATTAAGCCTGCCTCAGCTTTTTTTTTTTTTTTTCCCCCCTCCTAGGTAACAGTAGTATGCTTCAGGGTTCAGACATACATACGTCTCTTTAGGCAGCTCCTCCAGAAGGCCTTCCCACAGCAAGCATCTCACCCTCACCAAGTACCTCTTATAGAAGGTGCAGACTTCAGGAAGCTTCTCAAGTCTTACAAGGAAATGAGTCTGTAATATAACAAGTCTGGGGTGGTAAATAATTTAGCAGTTTAGTATATGCCACACCTTTTTTCCTTTCGTCATATAACTTTTTACCTGCAGATACCATGTTTTGTGTTGGTGTACTGGCTAGGCTTAAATGGGCTCTCTTTTAAGACAATTCTGAATTTACATGTCCTTGAATATACATCTTAGTACAAGAGAAATGTTTTAAGGAGGTGGACATCCAGTGTATCTAATGACCTTGGAGATCCTTACAAAGTATCTGAGCATACTTGTGTTACTTCTAATAAAAAAGACAGAATACCAGTATACTTAGCATAGTAATAGACTGATGAAAACCTTGTAATGCTGAATTTTTCCCTTATCTAAGGTGTTTTGAAGCTCTGACTAAATGTATTTTTGTAGTTTTACTTGGTGTTAGATGATCAGATTTAACATGCATAGAAACTTCACTAGTCTAATTGTGCAGTTATGTAAGAATGGACTTATTTATAGAGAGAAAAGGTAAGACCCAATCTTTTAAAGAAGTTACATTCTTGCAAGATTCAAACCTCAGACTGAAATCTAGAACCCAAGGTAGGCGTCTTGGTATCCTCTACAGTGTGAAGGGAGAGTGCTGCCTCAGAATGGCAATTCAGAAGAGTCAGGTACTAGACAAGGAGCAGTCTGGAGGTTCTGAGTGCTAAATGTTACAAAGGGATGTGGGGTGTGGGGTATGGGTATGTTTTTTCCCTGTAATTTAGACCGAAGTCAGTCCTGTTCTGACTACAATCCAAAACTCACTCCTGAAGGCAGAGTGCTACCACTGCTTTTTTTAAAGGCAGCAAGATCTACATTTTTTTGCCACTCAAATTACAGTGGTGAGAGCAGCTGTAATACAATAATCCTATGGTTAGAGCAGTCAGAAACAGATTATTGCAACGTGAGTGAGTTTAAAAAATGTGTACCGCTTCCCTGCAGTGTGCCTTAACCGTGGGCAGTTACGCAGTGTGTCCCTCTTGTTTGAAGTTGTGCTACTGTTGGGCAGGGGCGGAGGAAAGACAAAAGGCGTGACCAGACAATCGGTCAGGGCCGATTGGATCTTGGAGCTTTCTTGCCCTTTTCTGCAAGGAAAGAAGAGCTTTTTTTCCTGTTTGTGGCCTTGTTACAGAAAATCTTTGCAGTTTACATTGTTTCAGCTAATGAAGGAATTATTTCTTTTCTGACAAGTGTGGGGCTTTTGGTAGGTCTTTGGTTTGCTCAAGAGTTGTATATTTTTTTAATTTTTTTTCCCCAAGCGTGATACCTACATTGGAAAGTGTCAGGTATGCATAAAGCACTGCCAAATCTCAGAAGCGAGCTCCTCCAATAACAGACATGAAGAGCCACTATAGGCCATTGTAAGCGTTCAGGAAGCACGTAACAGCCAAAAGCAGAAATAGCAGGGTTGCGGTGTCCCAGAACATCCCTGTACTGTACTTTAGCAAACTTGCAAAACTTATTCAGTGTTTACATTTGAATTGCAAATGTTTTAAAATATTGGTGAAACTACACATTCCACACGGATTAGTACTAAATCTCAAGGGGTTTTTCCAATTTTGTTTACTGTGCAAGTAGTACAACTAACTCTGAGTTTTCAACATTTCCACTTTATTGATCTTTACAAATTTTGTGTTGCTGTTATTCCCACAAAAAGCTATGTTTTCCTTCCTTGTTGTTATTGTGAGGAAGCCATTAAATGTTTTTTTACTGTTTTTTCCAGTATGAAAAGTTAACAAACCATACTAAGTTTATTTATATTCCACTGACAGACATAAAATACAAGTAAAAAATAATGTTGATGTGTGAGGCTTTACTCTCTTAACAAAACTTGACTAAGAAAAAACTGCTAAAGTGAGCCTCAAGTTGCTTTTTGTCTATATCCGACTACTGAACAAGGTGGTACTTCATGTATTCCGAAATATGTCTCTGTGTATCCACTCAGGAATGTTTTCTCATCAGGAAAATTTCGCTATGACTCTTGTATATGCCTTAAAAATAGTTGATGAAAACCTAAAACTTTTCACAAAAAAAGCCTTCTGTGCTCATGGAATGAAGTGGCTGTTTATACCGGTTTTTATTCTGTAAGAGATGGTAGTCTGTTTCTGAGTTTGATTACTTTCAGTACACTTTCATATGAAATTTCTTGTGAAGGAATGGATACTAGTTTTCCTTATAGATTCAAGTGTAGTATAAAGAAAGTAAAAGTATTCTTCTATTACAGTTTAACGGAATATCGTAAATGAAGCTCTGCTGCCAGCTGTCTGCCAGGAAGTAGAACATAGCACTGTGTGAGTAAGCACCTGTGTTGAAATTGGATAATGAATAACTAATCACAGTTATAGCTAGCTTCCAACACTTATGAAAATTGACTCTGAGGGGAGGGAACATAAGACAAAGGTATACTTTGTTGAAAAAACTAACAGGCATACTGAAACATATTACCCAAAGCATGGCTTTTGGATAACATGGACATTCATCTCGCAGTGTAAACACCAACAGCAGTCCTGGCAGGTGGTAAATATGTATTTGCTTTGATTTGGGCAGTGGAGAAAAACCCGCAGAAACATTGAAATCAGCAGGATACCATATAAAAAGAGGAGAGGAATTATCAGCATCTTCTCTTCTGAGTTTTAAAATAAGTGAGCCTTACTGAATTCCTTGAGGGAAAAAATATTGGGTAATCACCAACGAAGGCAAGAGGTACAGACTACAAGAGGAGTATCTCTCCAGTGAAGGAACAGAGAAGGGTTTACGACGTTATCTTCTCCTTAATGTTTCCTTCCTGGGTGACTAAATAGCTGAATGCTCATGGTGCTAGTTCTATGTGCCGAGTGGAATGAGTCCCATTCTGAAGCATCTGACTTTCATGAAGAATTATGTAGAGATCATAACTGCTTTGATTCCACATGGGGGGAGAAGGAGAGTTAAACAACGCATATTCTGCTTTTAATCCCCATGACTGTTCTGGGATCTGTCCTTAGTATTGTGAAGATTTTTTCTGAATATTAATATCATAAAACTGTTGCTAAAATAGATAACTGTTACACTTTTCAGTTTTAGGAAGGACAGTCTGTCATAACAAAGTACTTTGAAATTATCTCCTATGGGATTTGATGAGGTCATGACACGCTAACGGGTAGGGGCAGAGGAACTTGCACTCTGTGGCTTAGTTCCATCCCTCTCCAGATTGTGTCATGTGCAAATCTGAAAGTACATCAGTGGTTTTTGATTGCCAGAAACATTTTTTATTGCATATAATCAAATTGCTTTTCTAAAAGGCACTGCAGTGTTCCTTGGAATAGCATTTGTGCTTGTCTTTTAAATAGCTTTGAAATGGAAGATGTATGTAACGCAGAAGTATGAGTGAGTGGCAACAGCAGAAATACAGGATGTTGCAAAGTTCTGAAAAGGAAGAGTGAAAGCACTTCCACCTAAGATAAATCTCACGATAACAGGATTGTTTTTTCCAGCGTTGGTAAGCCCAGATTTATTGTTTAAATTATGGCATTTTATATCCCTGCCTTCTGATGCAAAATAATCACATCGTTCTGTTAGCTTTTCCTGAAAGCTAATGTCTCTCTAGAACATTTCACGCTACGAGATCCATACAACACTTTTTTTTTTTTTTTACTCTGAAGTGAGTCCAAAAGGTTTGCTGTTTTTTGTAGTAGTCAACAAACATGAAAATCAGAGGGACTCAAAATAGTAATCTCAAAACAAAAGTTTGTGCACTTTTTGCTATTTTTGTCTTTGAAAGTGGGTCCTTACTGCGTTCTTAGTTTGTATTTCTGTTAACTTGAGCGATAGCCACTAGGTGGCAGGAACAACCACAAGTTTAGCTGTATGCTTGGAAATACGCTTGTGTTACTTCAGTAGAAGAAGGAGCACGGGAGCGATTTATGCAGTCTGACCCGTAATGAAATATGAGGGTTCATGTGCTGTAGAGTTTCGCTAGAAGGGTCATCGCATTAACCACACCATCTGAAACCACTTTAAGTGTTTTCAGGTAACCTGAACTAACTTTTGAAATATTTTTAATCTATTTACGGTACCTATTTACTCAATACGCAGTCAAAATTTGATTTTAAATATTTTACGAGATCATATGTCAATCTTATCATGACTATATTTTTTAAAATTATGTCAATGTCATCACTTATATGAAATTAGTCATTAACTCGGCAGCTTAGATATAAAAGCAGAGGATAGAAACAACTTTTACAAAATACTTCCAGCGGTAGACAATAGTTATTGTTGCTTCCTAAAATATACATTGCATATTTTAGTGCCACTAAGTGTCAGAGCAGAGAGCAGATATGCCTATTATATTAGAAAATATGCCCATTTTACTGGTGAGAGAACGAATTGAGACTTGTTAAACAGTGGGACAAAGCAGAAGGTAGAATTTCTGTTAGTAGGGACCTCCCAAAATAGATGTGTTTTGCCATACGGACTACTCCATACCAGTACAGCTGTGCAGATACAGACCCAGTATTAGTGGTGAGGTTGAGTTTCTCTGCTGTGCAGTTTGTATGGTGCTCTGTGGTAGGGTCACACCACTATGTCATCTTACACGTCAACTAGGCCCATAATGCAGAGCTGTGCATAAGAAGATCCTGCGCTGCAGTTTTACCCTGGGTACCTGTAACTGCTGCATGGGATGAGAGAATGTCAGGTTCCATCTACATTAGCAATTCCTGTCGCACAATCCGAGTAGATCTGTAAAGTTAAATGATTGGTGCTGGTGACCCAATATCCAAGTCAACAGGTTTTAAGGGAGGGTGGATTATTTAAGACTAGCTCTAGTGTAGTCACATGAACTGGATGTCTGCTAGCATCTGAAAAGCATTTTTTGAGTTCTTCCAAAGAATTTGTTTGTGCACTGTGGAGTAGGTCTGCAGTGCTGATCAAAGCAGGGTAAGCAGGAATACTAGGGAGATTCACCTCGTGTTCTAAACTAAAACTAATGTAAAAGCACCGAGAGGGAAGCTAGACTTAGGCACTCCATGGGTAAATTCCCAGTTCTTTAGCATGGCGGTGGAAGAGTAAGGCTAATGGAGATGTTGAATGACTATACAGGAAAAGGAGTAACCATCTTCAGAATAGAACTTTAATAATTTCAGTTCTTTAGATCAAATAGTTCCATTTTACTTAGCAAATTCTATACTTCTAAAGATCTGTAGATCAAGAAATTTGTTGGTTTTTGTGTTTTTTTTTTAATTCTGAGATTAGTTTATTCTGAGGGGGAAAAGGAAGTTGTATATGCAACGGCAATTCTGTTGTTAAAATATTGAATAATATTTCTGATGAGTGGTGGAACAAACTATTGCATGTAGTGATGGTGGGTGAGCTAATTGAACTGGGAGTCATGAAATCACAGGAACTAAGAGGTGGAAAAAGACCTGTTAAATCATGTAGTTGTCTCTGAAGAGACAAACTGAATGTTCTAATAGGTTGTTAACATTATTCATTTCTATGGTCCATATCGATTAACTAAGTTCTGGCTTCCACCCTACAAGCTGTACGTGAAGAAAGAGCTGCAGCCTCTTGCAGAGTTTAATGAACGCCATGGGTGTCTGCAGAGGTACACGTTTTGGATTACACAGATAGGATGGCACTTGTGTGGTCTTAATTCATCCTCAATCAGAATCGTAGCAAACCTGTTTGTGAATTTTACGCATTTAAGTAGAAATCAAACTTCCCATGCTTTCCGCAAAAGAATTTTTTTTTCTCAGACACTGTCTATGCTTGTGTCCACTGGACGCATAATGTTTAAGGAACATAGTCTTACCTGGAATCTCTATGCACAATTTTCAATTAAATGTAAAATCATATGTCGGAAAAGAAAAAGGCTGTGGTTGCTTAAGTCTCTCCATCTCATAGTTCAGGTTTATAATCTGTAAAAGGTCTTTTTATTTAGGAATGTTGAACACCACTGTAACAGTGCTCAGCATCTTTCTGAAGCTGACGTCCGTGGTTTAAGCTAGTCCCATGTTTGTTTGTTTTTTCTTAAAAACCTTACAATGTTAGACTTCAGTGTTAATCATTATATCCATCTCGTTAAATATTTTACATCTTGTCTCTGTTTACAAACAGAATGAGTTCTTTAAAACTCTTCTGGCATTTGTCATTGGCCATTTGTATGAAATTTCAAATCGCAGTGCAAACAATAGCAATGTTCATTACAACATATGCTTGCTTTTCATACTTTCAGCACAACCTGTGCTTTCATACTAGCACTCTGATGTTCATATATGTGTGTGTGGCCTTTAGCACTCATTCTGTTTTTAATGAATGACCAAATCCTACCTTAAGATAGGTAGAGGAAGTTTGCTGTGTACCGAGATATCTGCATACATAATTTCATCCATTGAGAGATGTGTTTAGAAATAGATTTTAAGTTAAAATATCTCAAAACTATTTTTTTCGGGTAAATTTTAGCTATCTGTACAGCATAAAGCAAAAATATTTCTGCGCTATGGTCTTTCAGACAATATACTGGAAAAGTATGATATATACTACAGCAATTTTAATTGCTACAGGGTGCTGATCCTTCCTTGGAATTGAAGTACAGGATTTTGTCATCACATGTATTAAAGGGGCAAAGACAGGCTGAAAATCACACTAGCACTGGGAGAAAATTTTGTCCTTATTGAAGTCAATGGCAAAACTCCCACTGAATTCACTGGGGCAAGGGTTTCACTCAATATATTTAAGCAACAAGAAAAGTATTACATGTGTTACTAATACTGTGTGGAAAGTAAAAAACAGAAAGATTTTCAGTATCTATTTGGCTTTTCATTGTTTGTGCTGCAGATTGGCTGTGATTTTCAAGTCCCCTAAATCAAAAATGACACCTAGATAGTTTTCACTTTAAGGATCTGCTTGCGCAGTCAGACTTGCACAAGTGCATCCATGTGCCTGTCAGTGTTTCATTGAATTTTTCATCTGTGAATTTGATTGTAGGATCAAGACTCTGAAGATGATGGTACCACAACTGAAAGATAGAACGTACTCAGTAGCATGATTTTTCATTTGAAATTCTTTCCCGCTTGACCCAGAGCTTGGCCCCAATCAGGAAATTATGTAAGTCGCACATCCCGATCCAGACTTTGTGCTAAGCTCTTTTCCCAGCATTCAGTCTACTCTTAAGTTTTCCCTTCTCTGTCATGCAAAGTGGTATTTCTGGGCAGGTGGAGATTTCTGCTTCATATACTTTACTTTTACTTGCAGTCTAAGCCATGTAAAACACATTCAGGCCTTGTACATAGTAGGTTTTTGGTACGAGCTTAACTGCCTTAGTGCAAAACCTAGTCCCCTTACGCTCCACACAGATGTGCTGTGAGGTTTACCAGCACATTGTACCTTGGTTTCAAAACAGCAACATCTAAACCAGTGGCTAAAAGGGCTGAATAAACATGGTTCCAAATATTACCCTATGGATTTCCATACAAATTCTTATAGCAATACTTTTTTTCCTATATAGATTTCTTTATATGGTAACAGGGAATGTTCTAAACTAAGAGGTCGTAAGGCATTACTGGATGTTGTTAACAAAGTGTTTCACTTGTATGTTAAGTACAGATTCCAAACACAGGAGCAGCCAGCCATCTTAAAAATGAGCGCATTTCCAAGGGACAGTTATGCACTGCTCATGTACAACCCATGTGTGCACAAAATGAAATTAACTCTCTAATTCCCACATACTGCTGAACATATATATCACCAAAGTGCTTGTACCCATGTTTTATGTAATGCATGATCTTACCTTGAAATACTTCATGTGGCGAGACCAGCATTTAAGATAACCTGTATGGTCCTGAGTAATAAACGATGATGACCTGCTAAGATTGCTACTGCTGTATCTACAACATACAGAGGTAAATATGAGGTCAATAAAAGAAACCTCACATCCAAATTACATTTCTACTCTGTAGAGATTTTTCTTTCTTCTTGTATGGAGAAAGTACAGTACTGATAATGAGTGTAAAACCCGAATGCTTTTGAAAATAGGAGCATGTCATAGAAAGGGATCTCCTGATCTATCAAATCTAGTCTATTGCTTTCACCAGCTGTCTTACATGTTTTAGCTCTTCGTTTACAGGCTTCATGTTAAATTTAGTTGGTTTGAGGATTTTTTTGTTCCTGTGCTGTCCTTGTTGAAATGTTCAAATACAGAGTTTTCTGATGAGAAATAAGATTTCTTTACCCTACTTGATATTTGCATGTATGGAACAATGAGATTCTTTTTTGTTTAAACACAGCAAATAAAGAATATAAAATTAAATGTATAATTGCAATTACTTATCAATTAAAGCAAACTCACACTTTTATAACACCATTACAAAACACACCTCCATTAGAGAGAAAACATCGTAGTATTTATAATTTTGGTATACCTTTTTTGTCTGGATTTTAGGTGAGGTTTGTGAGAAGGAAACTGTCCTTTCTGTGTTTGATTGCAATATATTATCAACTTTATTAAAAGCTCCCAGTTAATAGAAGCTACATTATATTGTTTCCTTGCTCAATGCATTTGTAAATTAGCACCCAACTTAATGATACTTAATCTGTGTAGGAAAAGCAGGACTGTGTTTATTACAAGTGGAGATTTTCAGGTCTAACTCCTTCAAATTATTATAACTGCTGTGACATTTTCCATTTTTGAGGATGAATGTAACATTACAATGTTCTTACGGAACCTTTATTTAAAACCACAAATTACAAATATTTTATATTTAATGAGAATATTATTCATAGGCCTCAAGTTGTGCCAGGAGGTGTTTAGATTGGATATTAGGAAAAATTTCTTCACCAGAAGGGTTATCAAGCATCAGAACAAGCTGCCCAGGGAAGTGTTTGAGTCGCCACCCCTGGAGGTATTCAGAAGACCTGTAGATGTAGTGCTGAGGGACATGGTTTAGTGGTAGCTTGGCAGCGTTAAGTTAACGGTTGGATTTGGTGATCCTAAAAGTCTCTTCCAACGAAAACGATTCGATGATTCTGTGTAAGTACCATAATCCTGAATCTTTCCTGAATATCTTATTTCCCAAAGAATGCTGCTGTGAAACCGAAGTTTATGCTTCAAACAGTTCTTGTAGGTTAAAAAGTGAATAAATGATTTAACTAAGTTAAGATAAAAAATAAGTTCAGCTCTAACGCTCTTTTTCTAGTTTGAATTTAATCAAAAGTTAGTATTTGTGAAGCAAGTTGGTAAATAATTCTTAGTAGATTTGCAATGTGTAAGTCACAATTGACAATCTTCATAAGATGTTACCTGTTAATTTATGCATCAAGCTCCATTATCTATGGATAGAACTTTGTCAATTAAAAACAAGATGCAAACAGAAGGAATACTTCACTACTTCTACCATGTTTTAATATTTAATATTTAAGAAGTTATCACGAGGCAAAATTTTTTGATAATATTTTGCAAAATTTGCACGTACGTTATTTTCAAAATAAAGAGGAAAATTTACCCTTATGGAAGTCAGTGACAGATTTACCATTGAATTTGTAAAAGTCTAGTTTTTTTTTTTAGTGGCAGGTCTGCCTATTTTATGTTATATTTGAGCAAAAGTGAGACAATTCTTATGTATAGAGTACTCCTTGGCATGGTTTTCTCATGAGCCAACAAACATTCTTTCAAAAACTTCCTGGGCATGATTATAGACTCAACTTGGGTCAGGCACTATTTTACAGTAGAAGGTTTGGATGCAGTCACCTTGTTTTGGGGAGCAAGGAAGTTTAATGATGACGGTGCAACTGGATTATACCAGTTGAGTGAAGAGCTAGAGAATAATCCCAGGTCCTGCGTGGCCCACTTGGGGCACAGATGTAGCCTCTATGTGTGTATTTCCAAGAACCTGACTTCGTTCCCACTGAAAAGCGTACACAGTTACTTTTCTAGGTATTTCATTGGAGAAACTACATTGTCACTTCCCTAATGTAAAAGAAAGCTTATTAGAAGTAGAAAATACTCCGACTACTCTGCTTGTGCAGAGAGCACATCCGTATTAGAAGAAAGCAAGCAATTTCCTTTTCATCCAAACAAAATTGATTTGATGTTTAGCTGACAGGTTGTTACTGCCATTTTCTTTGTTACATGGGAAAATGCAGAGAACTGGAAAAGGTAGGAGGAGCTTGAGGGTCACATTCATTCAAATGTTCATAGTGGTTCATGGAAGTGATTCGTTTTCCTTCATGTGTTCTGTGTCAGGGTGATCTTTCAGCTGAACAGGTCAGTGTGGTCTGAAATTGAGCATTATCTGTTGATCTGAGCCCTAAAATGTTTGCTTTGAGTAATTCTTATCATTCCTCCCCCGACCAAAGAATTACACAATGTGCAATACCTTTAAAAGGTCTTGTTGAATCTTTTGTAGCAAGAATAGTCAAGCCCTAAAAGGCAAAAATATAAGTAATTGACAAAATATAAAATTATTCAAGAATTATATACCACGGGGAGTACATATCCAGCAAAATAAAAATCAGAATATAAATATGTATTGAATATAAGCAAGTCTATAAACGTAGTAACTTTGAACTGGCTACCATGGGTAAACAGCAGGAAAGAGGCGATTGCACAGACTTCACCATAGATTGTGCAATCACATTGGGGACCTTAGGCATATACTTTAGCTGCTATCCTGCTCTGACATCTGCAGTCTTCAAATAATGTATTTGGTGCTTGCTTAAACCATTCTCCACTGCAGTCATACCTTCAGTGGCAATGTCAACACACATCAGAGAAAAGCTGCTGTGAATTCTCACAAAATAGCTAGACTGAAAGTCAAACTATGTAGTAGGTTCTTCGAGTTTCAGTTTTCACAAACGTATAAAAAATCCCCCTTAAAAATAATAAAATAGTTGGATCCAAAGATTGTTTCAGTGAAAAATATTGTTTTGAAGATTGATGTTTTTCTTAACAGTTTTGGTATTTTGGGGATTTCCCCCCTTCCCCCCCACCTCTTCCCCCCACCAAAAAAATAGACAAGTTCATATTTGAGAGCAATTAAAACGTTACTAAAACCTGAAAATCAAACACAAGTATGAAAAATAACTTTTCTTTACAATCCAGAAACTTGCTAAGAGCTTTAACAGATTGGGGAAATTTTCAGCTATATAAAAGAAAAATAGCCTTAGTAGGATTTTTGTTCCAGTTTTAAATTTTCCCTGAACACCAAATAGTATGTTTCTGTCACATTAACTATGAACTTCTGAGAGTCATTCAGAACTCTGTCCTGATCTGCCTTTGTCCTTTGCTTTGATGCTTATAGTGAGACCAGAAAATTTCAGGACCAAAAAGTAGGTGATGCACTGATACAGATTTTGAAGTTGCATAAAACTTCACAACTTAATGGGTTTTGAGGTTGTGTAGACTTTCTAGATTTTTCTTGTAAGGAAGTAAATCCTGCCTATTTTGCATTTTAAATGCCAAACTGTCTTTTCTCAGTTCTTTTTAAGCAGCCTAGTGTTTTGCCTCTTTACAGTGCCACATCAAACTTAACATTTTTTTACCCGTTATTTGCCTTAGACTAAGGGTATTCACATAGATGCCCTTGAAATCACAGGTGTGGAGACAGCCCACTCCTGATAAATTCCATTTAGAGTTTTAATATAAATCAAAAAGCTCTAATTGTACTTGGAGTTGAATCAGAAATCTGACTAAGTGCTAGGTGAGGGCTAGGGCAGTGCTTTTCTTAAGATCAGTTCAACTCACAAGGCTTCCACCTTCATGAGCTGAATTGAAATTGTGTCCCAAAAGCTTTGTTTCACCTTGGATAGGAAAAATTCCTATAGGATTAACCACAAGTGATACTTAGTACCGTGTAAACCGGTGACTGTCATTTTCTATCAAACTAAAAGCAGTCTCGGGATGGGCAAATCCAACTCTACGTCTTTGTTTCCAGCAACTTCAGAATTGAAGGAGATTTGATAATACGCATATCTTAAGTATGCCTGCTTTAGGAAGGTCTCAGTATATAAGAAATTCATAGCTGCTTCTGAAGTATGTATTTATCTGTTTTATTTTTCCCTCACAGGAGATGGTGAAATTTAATGTGTGCTAATTAAGTCTGTTTGCCCAGATGGACTGAGGACACATTTCAAGAGTGATCTAACACATGATAAAACAGTGACTTGAGAAAAGGGTCCTGGCAAACAAACCTGAAAGGTAAGGATGTATTGATAATTTTCAAGAAAAAAAAATCATTTTGCAGACAAGCTTCACAAACAGGTCTACAGAAAATAGGCTAAAGGGTAATGCTGCTCGTCTATGTGACTTCTCACATGAACCTTTCCTTGGAATCAATAAACGAAGTCAGAGTCATGGTAATTTCAGGGAGTGAATCACTGAAGATAAACCGTATACCTAGTGATCTAGTGATAAAGCAGAACAAATTAAAATTGTTCTATCGCCAAAACAGCCCCTTAAAACTTGGGATACTGTCCCTCAAATTTGGTAAACAAGTACACTATAACTATTTGTACTAACTCACGCTAGAAATTGTGCATATCCAGAAACTGCAAACCCTGAATTTATCTTGCTATGTTGCTACTGCTTGTAGATTATTACCATGCAATTAATGATGCCGTTAATTATATTTGTTACCTTCCTTGGCCTTCGTAACCACTAGTTTGCATTTTTCTTTTTCTGGGTCAGAGATATAGATACTGCCTTTTATCATTCATTTAATTTCATTTCTTTGCTCTTTGCTTACCAAGAGCACTGGTCTAAGTCTCAGACTGCTAAATAATTCCTGTTAATTGCAATACAATATTTCTGTTTTGTCACAATTGGATACCATGGAGCTAAAAAACATAGACGCTGCCCTTAAAGAATTTACACATGGTATCATGACCCTGTCCTTACATATGTAAGTACTCCTAATTCATGCAGTTTATTGTACTAATGCCAGATTTCTTGGCCTATATATTTAATTGCCAGTATTAATTCCAGGAGTCAGAATAATGAAAGAAACTGAATTTAATCAGTTGGTGTTACTGAAACCTGGGAAGGTTAGAGTTAGTGTGTTGTGGTTTTTTGGACAATGGAAAACATTAGGCAAAAGAACAGGGAGCCACGTTTTGTATATAAAGTAATAATAACGATCTCTGTGCTGCCAACAGCTCTGTAGCAAGTGACAATGAATGTTTTTGGATGGCTGTTCTGATTGCATTGTGCCTAAATGTCATGATCAGGTACTTCTTCCCCCAGTGTCCTCAGCTATATAGTGTTATTTCTTTTCTGTCACATGATCAGAGGTACTGCAAACACAGAAAACCAGTGCATGACCAGTGTTATTTCTGAGTGCTTCTCTGAAACAGCAAATTTTTGTGATGAATGGCCCTGCACCGTGACTGTATAGCATGGGCACATATTCATTGCCCATAATCTACTCCTGCCTATTCCAGAAGTGCAACTTAGAAATATGGTGGCTGGGAGTGGAAGGCTTCCATCTGCTCAGCTGACAATCTGGGTAGGGACAGGCAGAAGTTTGCATGAACTGTTCAGATGACAGCATTTCTGTTCCTTACTTTCAGTTGCGAGTGTCTCAGTACCTCACTAATCTTCAGACTACCTACACGCCTACCACATGACTGGAAAGGGAACTTCAACCACCTCCAATCAACAGCAGATAAAAGCTGGCCGCTACTGCAGGCACATCCAGCCTGCTGCTTCTGTGAGACCTGCGAGAAGTGGAGGCAGTAGAAGTAGATCACGTAACTGGTCACATACAGCCCTGTGTTACAGCCCTTTGTCTTCAGCATAAGCTGTCTTCATCTAACCATGACAGTGACTATTGCTGCCTTCTACAGAACTTCTGCTGTCAGTGGAGCTTAAAAGAATAGCCCACCTATTTCTCTTCTTTAGTCTGCTTAAGGAGAAGAAAGCAAGCTGTACTTTTATGGAGGTTTCAGTATAAGCATAATACAGGAGTCATCATTCTGCCAGTATTAAAGCATCCTCATAACATCTTAAAATTAGGGAAAAATCATGAGCCAATTAATTATAAATTTAGACAGGAGAGTGTTAGGGGTAACTGATATTATTTTGGTAGCACACTAGGTCTGGAAAACCAAAATGCAAACAATCACACAGAACTGAAAATATAAGGGGGGACAAATACAATGGGATCAAAAATACAGAAAGGAATGGATTGAACTGAGAGCTAAGACAGTGAAGAGAGGTTACAAGGAAAGTAAAAAGACAAAAGGAGAAAACCGTGTTTGGAAAACTTAAAGACAATTTTTGAAGTGTTAACTATATCACTGAGGTGCTGGAGTGTGTCCAGAGAAGGGCAACAAAACTG
>RSEF01000003.1:81548669-81613759 GCA_003993805.1 Himantopus leucocephalus | reverse complement strand
AGGTCCCTTCCAACCTTAACAATTCTATGATTCTATGATATCAGGAATAAAAGGATTTCTATTCATGTTTTTTGTCTGTTTCCAGGAATGCAAAGATATGCTGTCAATAATCATGCAGAATAGGCGAAAGTTTTCTAGAAGTACTGTTATTTTCATTTTGGGAAAGCATATTAAGTGACTCTACAGTAAGGTCATGCCCCAATATTTTCCACTCCAACAATAACTAATGAAGGTATTAGATGTCAGCCATTATAATGCATACTTTAAAATAAGCATATAGGGATAAGTTGCATCCAAATGTATTTTGGTCGGTTTCCTTAAAAAAAAAATCTCCTGCCAGAGGAGGCCTTTTGTACTTGTAATGCTGATTTTAATAAGTCTTCAGATACTTCTTAAGGACTGGAAGAAACCTAGCATTGTGTCAACAAGTGCCTTTTAATGTAGACTGTAGCAAGGATTCAAAATAGTGTATCATAGCATCTTGAAACCAAACTGAGGAGGTGTGTACCGGGTAAGGTGAGACTAGACTAGCCTAGAAGACTTGGCTAGACTGCAGTGCTTCAGGGAGTAACAGTCAGTGGTTAGAAGTCTAACTGATAGTTGGTTACTGGTGACTTTCCTCGGGACTCAATACCTGGGCAGAAACTGTTCAGCATCTGTATTAACCTGGATGACAGAACAGAAGACACTCTTAGCAAATACATGGATGACAACAAATGGGGGGGGGGGAGTGATAGATATGCTGGAGGGCAGGGCTGCTACTGAGAAGGACTTTGACAAGCTAGAGAAGTAGCCTGACAGGAAATTTTTGAAGTTCCGCAAAACTAGTACAAACTCTTATATCTGGAGTAGAGTAAGACCATGTAACAGAACAGGCTGGTGACTGACTTGATAAAACACAGCCTGGCAGAACAGGAACTAGTAGACAAGTTGAACATGTGTCAGCAGTATGTCCCTCCAGCTATGAAGTCCTACCTTCTAAGAAGCTGTATTAGGAAGAGAGTAGCTAGAAGGTCTAGGGAAGTGATTATTCCTCTATATTGAGCCCTTAAAACTGCATCTGGGATACTGTGTCCAGTCATGGGGCTCTGAAGTAGAAGAAAGACACTGGCAAGCTGGAGACAGTCTGGAGGAAAGCTGACAAGATGGTTAGGAGTCTGGAGCACATGATGTATGAGGTGAGAGAGCAGGGTTTGTTCAGCCTTAGTAAAAGAGAGCTATAGGGTGATATAGTGCTGTCTCCAACTACCTTATAGGTACATCTTTGAGAAAATGGAGCCACACACTTCTCAGGGATGAACAGTGGAAGGCTGAGGGAAATAAAGTGCAACAAGGGAAATTCCAGTTAGATACAAAAGAGAAAGTCTTTCATAGGAGGAGGTGATGAAATGATAGCACAGGTTTCCCAGAGAGGTTGTGGAATCTCCATCCTTGGAGATTATTCAAAAGTCAGCTAGTCAGCAACCTGATCTAACTTTGAAGTCAGCTCTGTTTTGTTTTTGAGAAGTGGCTGGACCAGATGGCCTCCTGAGATCCCTGCCAGCCTAATTTCCTCTATGATTCTGTGATCTAACCAGTAAAGGGGATCAACCATTCAATAGTCAACTTCCATAATTTAAGGACTTTCTTGTACACAGTTTGGATGATAGGATTCTATTACTGCCACAAATCAAGATGGAAGGTATGTAAGATATTCATTTATAAACATTGAAATAATTTAACTTCTCTGTGAGAAAAAAGGAAAACTACAAACTCAACTACATGAATACCACAGAATCCCTCAAAAATATGAAGGAAATGTAAAGTTAATGGCATAAATTTACGTAATATTTTATCTAAATTCCTATAAAATAAGACAGCAATGTCTAGTATTTGGGTGGTCCAATTTGAAAGATGCAGCTTTTGGAAAACATTCTTCAGCTGTCTCAATTAGGTGCTTTTTAAATTCTTGTAACATCACTGTATGCCTGTGTATTCTGAAATAATTTTTAAAATATTTCCTTTCAGAACAAAAAGATACAGTTCAGTCTTGAAAATACCTTCTCACCTTAAGTAGCAGTAACTCCAGTGTTGCTAATAGCATTATCGTTCATGTTGGTGCTTTTTAACTAAAATATCCAATATAACATATTTATAGTGTATCTTTACTCTTAAGTGATTCAGGCATCAATTGTTCTTAACTGCCAGTTCCATATAGAAATGATAAATAACTGCCTGTCATAGGAAAGGGTTCCTGAAGAGGAGCTAATTTGCTTTTTGCCATTTCCAATCACAGTCTATTGCCTGTCAAGGAGGAGTCAAGGTTTAATTACTCTCTTTTTTCTGTTTATTTCCTTCCCACCTGGGGATGAAAGAAATGAACATGCTCTGAGCCTATCTGCATGTAGTGCAAGAAACCTGATAGTGTGGCAGAAACAAAACTGAAATCCAGTTAGGCTCTATCATAGTCTTATACATAAACACATATTTGAGCCGTGAAACAGTACTGGGCAGAACCACCACTGTATCACCACTGTATCACTAGCTGTCATAAGAAATTAAAGGGAACCTCTTCTTTGGAAGTAGAAATACATCAGTACCAATTACCTATAGTGTATGGTGGCTTTGGGGGTAATTAGCAGGCATCACAGTGTCAGCTCTAAAAACTGAAAAATGGACACAATAATAATGATGTTTTAATAAATTGTACTGTTTCCTGATAACACTAAGACCATTATCTGGGAGTGGAACATAAGTCAGTTGTTTTCTGTACTGTCTCAGTCAGGAGTGTGTGTATTAAAACAGTTATTGATGAGTGTATGCTTGCTCACTTGCTTATCTTGTTTTTCCGGCTAGATTTTATAATTGCGTCTGTGAATTTTTTTGCTCCTCATAGTTTTATCATCCAGTGGACAATGAGATGAGAGAAGTACTTACAATCTCTAGTTAATGGTAGAACAATGAAACTCTCCAAGATATAATGTTTCAGATTCAGTTTTATTGAAGAAATTACAACACTGTCTCCTGGTATTTCCTGTCTATTTTATGGATTTGGAGGAGCTCAGATAGGTTAGACTTCGTAGGTGCAAGTACAGTATAGTAGGTTGTTAGCCAAAAACAACTTCGACAAGCACCCTTGCGAATTTTTTCAACCGCAAGATCTGTGCAGTATTTGTACGGGGAGCAGGAGTCTTATCAATAGTGCTGACTCTACCACTGTTTATCAGTATTGTGCATGTAGGTTAAAACTGGTGTCAGTGAGTGAATGAACTCAAGCCTGAAACCAGTGTCTGCCTGTACCTCCTGTTTACCCCAGTCCTTATCAGAGAAGTTATAAAGAAGCTGTTCCGTCTGAACCCATTTGGATTATAGAGAAGCAACAAGAAACACCATGCTTTAATTATTAAGATCCCAGATACCTGGACTTTGCACATAACAAATCTCTGTTGGCTGCAACCTTTGCACAGCATAATAAATACGTCTGCTGCGTGGCAGTGAGCTCATTGAGTTAGTAACAGAAAAACAAAGAAATGGCTTGAAGTTAGTCATGTAAAAATACTCTTAAATGCAGAAGGAACCACTGCTTTACAGCAAATGTATGCTCTAATTTATTTGAATAAAGAAATTACCTTAGTAGAGGAAAAAAGTACTTGTCTTTCAGTAATGTTAATTAACCATAGTTTTGTAGCAATATTTGAATTTCACTCAGACACGGAAGTCAGATATAAACAACAAAAAAGTACCTTTTGGCTAGAAAAAAAAATTGATATATGCCAATTGTAATGCCAAGGGTAGTCTCATACACTTTTTGGAAAACTAAAACCAGATAAAATAATTAAAATTTTATTGTATTTGTTTTCACCTAAACTTTTTTTTTTCCAAAGTGATACAAGTGATATTTTCCTAAATTTCCCCTTTGCGTTTTTCAGTAAAGTAAACAGACCTACAGTTATAGTGTTAAGAGTTGGAATTTTTAAGGGAACTGGGCCTGGAAGAGAATTTCTTAGAACATCCAGGCAGCAAAGTACAAGTGACATAAATGGGTTTGCTTGGAGTAGTGGCATAAATGGAAAACATAAACTGGTATTCTCATTATGTGCCTTTCTGTATCACGATTCTTAAATGCTTTTGGAAAGCTGGATCTAGCCATTCTATTTTCATTTGGTTTAGTTGTTTTAGATTAGAAAAAGAAATGCAAGCTATTATCAAATCAATATTCTTTTTTCTATAAAAAAACAATCCCGGTGTAAATTTCAGAAATATTCATATTTTGTTAATTCCCAGTGTTCAAACTTATCTGGTTATTTTTAACATGTTTATGATTTTTCATGTTTTATGTGGAGATAGTGTAGAATACTGTGCATGGAAGCACATTGGACTAACACAAAGCCCGAACTTCATCCATTTGCTTTCAGATGGCAAGGTAAAAAAAGGCCTTTGGGCACGTGAAACTCAATGCAACTTAGGCAACTAAGTTCATTAGAGTTGTTTACATAAATCTTATTTGGGCATCTAAGGTTTTGTGGGTGCTTATTATTTTAATGAAAACATAATTTGGTGCCAAAAATCTTTTATGTTCCCTGAAGCATCACTGTCTTCGCTTCTCATTGCTGCTCTCTCCCCTAAGACTGTTTATGACGTACAAACAAGACATTTCAACGTCAGCTCCTTTAGGAGGTCAGTTCAATCAGTGGTCTCTCAGCACGTCTAACACATGGACAGCGTTTATTTCAACACAAAGCACAGCAGTCACAGTCAGTTTCATCCAAAAGTACAGCTGGAGGAAGCATCAGACTTGTGTATAACAGTCTAGAGAGTTAATCCAATTGTCCAGGAAATGGAAGTCGGGGTTTCCAGACTCTCCTCAATCCATACATGTTCTATCTGACTTTGCTCAGCTTTCAGGTGGCTGCACTATTCCTTAGATGACAGACGCAATGTGAACCAGCCACCATCCTCTTACTAGATAATTTAGTAAGTACATTTGAAAAATGTTTTATTTTTACTTTTACTTAGATATTTTATCTGTGTAGCATAGCCCAGCATTTCATGATCAGTCAAAATTCCTACCTGGATAAGAAGTCCTTAGCAAGCAAAGAATACAAGGCTAAGCTCTGTTTCTTATAAAGGTAATATTGACAAGCTAACATCATCTTTTTTATTTCTAGGGAGATGACAATAATAACGATAACATACTGATTCCTTGAATTAACCTCAGCTTAAAATACCTCTTTCTGAGAAGCAGTGCTTAATCTTACATGTTCTTTAGTGGAAGAGACACTAACCCTTTTGCTTTCCAAAGTATACATAATAAAAACAAATAAATGAAAAAGAAGCAACCAAAAGAAATGAAAAAAAAGAAGCAACCAAATCATTGAACAGTCAGGAAGAAGAGAAACAGCTCAACTTTTGCAATGACAGCTGACAGTGTTGCAGGGGTAAGAGGAGATACAAGACACTCCTTTAGATTATTATTCTAGCTATCTCTATTATGAGAGAGAGACGGGGGAATGAGATGTAGGTTGTGATGCAGGTATGTACTCAAAAAAAGAGTGAATCACTTCAGCTGATCTGAAGATGCAACTACATTCACTTCTTAATCTGGATCCAGCATGTGCTCCTAAAGCAAACCTCCCACTTACTCAGGTTTGGTTCACATTCCAGATCTATCTTGGAGTGCACAAACTGGATTCCTTTCAAATGAGTTTAAACCAGGTGTGCACCTTAAGCTCTCCAGTCCTAACTTGTGTTGTCCATGGGACCAGATCAAACCTAGTCTGAAGTCTACAAAAAGTGGATACTACGGCCAGTAGGTCCTCAGCGTGAACAGCTTTGCTCTGCATGCCCACTCCTTTTGATCTGCAGTACTTGCCTGTGAAGGTATAGCATGATTAATGCCCAGGAAGAAAGTACATCTTTCTACTGACTACAGGTCAATCTGGAAAGATTTTCCAGGTCAGTGCCTAGGAATAGGTGACTGAATAAACTCTTTTTTTTTTTTTTTTTCAGTTTGGCCATTAGCTACCACGTAAGCCTCCAGCTCCTTATTGTCAATGTGTGGCAAAGCCAAAGTTCAGTTCCAGAAGGGTACCATAGTTAGGGATTATTTGAAAATTAATATCAAGTTGTTTCCTTCCTCAGCATTTGTTGTGTATTTACATATTTTTTCCCTATTAAGAATATATTGACTATTCATTACCACTTCTGTGGTTTCCTCAGAATCCATTCTGCCTGGGTCAGTGGAGAGAGCAATAAGCAGTATTGGGCTCTCCCACAGTCTTCACGTGAATCCTCAGAGAAAGATTGATCAGAAGACAAGATATGCAGAAGGGAATGCAAAAGTGGACAAAATGTGCCAGCTCAAAATAATAACCTCATATGACAAGGTAGGAGACCAGTGTTAGGTGACTGCTGACAGTAGGCAAAGTAGAGAAAAGCAAGCTCTGTAAGAGATGCCTGAAACAATGTCAGACAGAACTGACAAGAGAGGCAATTTTAAATGGAAATTTAACATATACGAGTCACATGTGTTTCTGTAATCAGAATACCCTGTAACATAGAAAAAGACAGCTAAAATATATCAGACGGACAGAGCTTTGGACTGTACCAGTAGTCCAAAAAGGTTAAAACCTATGCAGCTTTGAGAAGCAGTAGATGCAAAGTGCAGACAGATCATAAGGATTGTAACCAAATGCTGATCCATTTCAGAAATCCATGACCAATATACTAGATTTATTCAAATCAAAATAAATAAACCCTAAATATTAACATTCAACTTTCAACTCAGATATAAGCTCGATTTATTCTGGCTTCAGAAGTTATTTCATGTCAGCTAAGCTGATCTAGCTGTTGACATACATATGATTAACCCTAAGGAGTTGTGAACTTAACCTGACATTGAGTTTCATTTGCTGCAAGCTGGGAGTGAGCACATGGAGAATTACTCCGGTAACTTGGCTGTTCAACTAAAACTTCATTCTATTCCTAGTGGATAAGCCTTCAACCATATGAAAAAAAAAAATTACAGCCATGTACCTTGCATATTATTATGTCTTTTCTTTGGGATAATGGGATTGATATGTTTTATAATTCACTATAGAGCAGTGGGAATGGTTCATGACCTAAATGATACTGAGCTGCAAAACCCAAGATTTTGAACCATGAAAACTAGTTCTGCAATTTGTCTTTAACAAACAATGCTTCCTTACACCTCTTTGTAGATGAATAATGTGGCACTTAGTGGCATTCAGAGAAACAAATGGTTAATGGTGACGATAGCAAAATAATCTTTGTAGAAACAGTGGCCACCAAATAAATGTTTAACTAAAATAAATTTGCCCTAGATTTCTTTGGCAAAATAACCAGGGCACTGAAAAGTACACAGAAGTTTTCCCAGCACTTTTTATTCCCTTTTCATGGAAAACAATGGTTTAAAATTAAAGAAAAAAAGCTCCATTCTCAAAATACTTTCCTTTCTATTAGAATTTGTTCATGAGAAATTCTTCAGTCTGTGGAATGTTTTCTGGGAAAAGTTTTCTGTCTTTAAAGGGCTTTTAAAAGCCAACAAAATATGTCATGAACCTCAGTTTAAAAGATCTGAGTTCAGTGATTCGCCTTTCTTTTTTTTTATGATTCATCTTTAACTATAAATATTTGTGACTTCCACATAGTGTTGGAAGGGAGCAGAAGTGCAAACCCACCACTGGGAGGGTCCGTGGCAACATGGCACATGACTGCTTTTAGCAAGAGGGATCTAGTTGAGCTGTGAAGCCAATAGACCCTGACTGTAACTTTGGGCCAAAAACCTTATATTTCAGTAGCCTTTACCTGCTGTTACCCGTTCTGTGAGCAGTTTGAGGCTCTCAGTCTGAGCATGTTCTGTGCCAACTCTTGTCCAAATCGGAGATCTATGAGTGTGCTGATAATACAAAGACAGAGCAACTATGATTTTTTAGCTTAACTTCTTCCCTTAGCAGTTTTTTTTTAATGGGTGGGTAATGAAGGCTTAGAGGACTGAAAGATTTTTGAAGAGCCTGCCGAAGGTGAGCTCTATTCCCCTCTGTGAACAAAAACTCTAAGGATGAAATCCTGGCTCTCTTGTAGTTGATGGCAAAACTCCCATTGACTTCAATGGGGATAGGATTTCTTCCAAAGTGCACAGAGTATTCCCAAGTCAAAATGTAAGCACACCAGTTTATTAATAAGTGCCCAATAACACAGCAAGCCAAAGGCAGTATAAATACTTAGACGGAGTGTGATTCAGTTTAAATGCCAATAGCAGACTTACTTTTGGAATCTGTGAAGGATCCAGATGCCACAGCTAAGATCTCTCACGTTCAGACATCTGGATTCACTGATTGCTATTCAAAAGGAAATAATTAATAAAGAAAAAGTGGCAGAGTGGTGCTATATATCTAATGGCACAGGACTTTATAGTGATTATGAGCTATTTTTTAATGTTTAAGTAAGTGAGAGCTGGATTCTTTTTGTACAGTCCTTATTCCACCTTTTTCCAAGAAAAAGTGAAAAATAACAACTGGAGTTAACAGAGTGCATATGAAAGTGTCAGGAAATTTTGAAATTACGATTTAAAAACATGTCAGAAGATGAAGATTTTAATTCATTTGCTTTCCATTTTATAGCTACCTCTAGAAATTAGTTGGTATTTGTGTACATGTTTGAGTTAGAGATGAGTATCCCACTATTGACTGCTTTCTACAAAAAAGCAAGTAATACATGTTTTGTAGATTTGATTTAGTATGGGGACATCTTTCCTGTACGCAGTGTAACTGTGGCTGAGTGGAGTGGTCTGTTCATTTTCTCTGTGCTGCAGAGGAACACCCCTGCTAATTAACTTGACGCAAATGAGAAAATTGTCTTATATAATAGTTGAATTTGCATGTTACTTTTCAGTGTCTCTTATCAAAAAGGAGTCTTGAAATCATTCTTCCTGCCTGTAAAGGCCACAGAAAAGATGCTTCATGCCTTAAAAGAGAGAGAGAGGAAGAGGAGAGAGAGAGGTATTTTTTGTAAGTTGCTTTTTCTGGGTTTTTTCATCCTATCTTTGGAGGACTGGTGACCCTAACCAGGGGTTGTGGCAACAGCCTTTTAACAGAGGTCTGATAAGCCTGTGAAGTAATTGCCTTTTGTCTAATCATTTCCACTGCCATGTCTTATACTGAAAGCATTTGCAAGTCAGGGAGGGAGGTACTCAGTAAAAAAAAAAAATTATTTGCACTCATTACTACATGATTTTTAGTTTAAGAAAACTATTCTTTCCCAGTTTGTACAATTTTAAGAAGACATATCATACGTATATATGACTTCCACTTGAAATTCACACGTCTGCTTGTGACACTGAGCTTGGGGCAGTGCTCATTTTTATACTGTAGGTATCAAACATGAACAAATGCTGCCATTCTCTTTTTTATATATATAATTTATGTTAAGAGGCAGGAACTTTACACATGAACTGAATAGTTGTTTACAGTGAATTCATTGTCCTTGATACAAGCAGTGCAATCTCCCTTACTCTGCTTTCCTGAAGGAACAGGTAAAGGATCCTATTTCACATTATAAAAGGCAATTTGCATTTTACTCAGTCTCCCAAGTAGTAAATGTTTTATTATTGGTTTAGAAAGAACAGGGAATGGTGACATAAACATAGAAAGCATATAAGAAAACAACTTAGATATCTGTGGAGCAGTAACTTAGTCTCATGTTCTACAGTTTTTCTTTTTTTTCTTATACGGAGGAGGAGTAATAAAAGTTTAGACCATTTAAAAACACCCAGAGGATGAAATTCAGCTCAGCTTATGTAACTATAAACACACAATCATTAAGTGTCTATTTTAAGTTAGACTAGGTTAGATGCACGAAATTAGATGAGATAATTTCTAGGTAATTAAGGTATTTATAATCTCATTTAATTTCAGCAAGACTTAAGACTCCTGAGGGATGTGTTGTAAAAATTCTTAGACACCAAAATGACAAAAAAAACACTTTCAGAGATTTTATAAAATCTCTTTATACTTTGGAATTTAGGAAAGTGCATCTTATAAATATTTGGTGTGTAGCATTAAAAACTGAACCAGCTGTCCAAGATAGCTTAATAATCAGTGGAAAGAAGTAGGCATGTTTAGCACAAGTCACCTGCTTTATTTTAGATTTAACTTTAGGAGGAGATGAGTTCTGCCTAGACGTCCCTTTTTCTCTCATTAGGTATGGGAGGACCTAGATTCTAGATGAAATACGTATATTTGTGCCAGAAGTGTTTGGTCAGATTAATCTAGACGGACAATTTAAGATTATAGATACCCAAAATTTGATGAAAGTAATCCCACTTTAATTCCATAGCGGTAGGTAATGAAATGCCATTAATATGTTGCCTGAGGATGTAAGTCAAGGGAAAACAAAACCAACAGCGAACTGGAGGTGTTTTAAAATAAAGCGTCTTGCTATAATGTGGAGTCTTCTGGTGTAGGGTGTCCCATTACAAGCCTAGGAAGTTTCAAGTAGTTGAAAATAAAATACTCATGCTTCAGTAGGAAAATACCTTCCCAGGTTAAACAGGAGTAGACTTCATAGACAAGGACAAAATTTAGTATCTAGTGTACACCTGAATCTTTTTTGGAATGAGGTGGGCAAATCGGTAATTTCCCACAGAATTTTTACTATGCTTTGCTTCTACTTGTAACACTGTGATTAGAGCATCTAGCTGGTTGGTTGGAAAGAAACGGTTAGATCCCTTCTCTGCACATAAAAGGATGAAAAAATCATACTAGTGCTTGTCAGAGGAACCAACAGGCTTATGCAGAACATCTATTTTAATCCTTTCATTTGCACCTGTTCCATTTTGTGCGCTCGTCATGAGGAAGAGAGTAATTTAAAAATGGGAATCTTCATTTTGTTTCTTCTGTATGAAGTTCTAATAATTCATCATTTTCTCTGGCCATAAGGTGCATAACGGGACTGGTCTGCCAGTAACTGGGTATCTGTGGATGAACTCTGGATTTGCAACCCTGGGGGAGATCTGTTTTTACCTTAACTAGAATACCAGAAGAAATCATGGCACTGAGGAAACTGAGGAAATATATGCTTTAAAAATGAGAAAAGAATAAAAAAGAAAGCAAAAAGAATGGAAATTTTGATATAACACGGCTTGCAAACCTTATCCTAGTAGAAGAGGTGTGGTACAGAAATCTTGCGTAGGTTTTACTGAATTGAACAATTAAGAATACTTTGGCTCCATGTCAGGTTATTTCACTATGGGCCCAGTGCAGTCCCCCTACTCACACATACTTCTGAAAAACAGGCTATAATCTTCTGTGAATTTTTGTGTGCCTTCATTTTTCAAGATGCTGAACGTCGTTTCCTCAAATGACTATTTGCTTACTCCTCAGCTCTGGAAACATCATCTGCTGTCTTCAGCAAAGAAAGAATCAGCATAGAAGCAGTGGTCACATTTCTTGGCTTTGATTTGTTCTATGTCCTCAGGTTATGCTTTTGTCAAATGACAACCCTGTAGTTCAGAAAGCCAACAATGTCCAGGGACTTCAGTAGTGCTTGCAGCACATTTCACAGAAATTAGCGTAGGAGGAACCAGGTTTTTTAGGACACAAAACATCCTTGTCTACTTCCATGGAACATACTGGTGGTGCCGTATAAGGGTGATGAGACCAAGTCAGCTGTAATGGAACCTGCCCTGATAGCCCTTGAAGTTCTTTCCATCAGGTCTGGCTCTTTTTTATCTAGTAAAATAGATTCTGTCAATCAACCATATCGTGGCAAACGCCCTCATATCAAAATATTATTTATGTAGTTTCTTCTTTTTTAATGCCTTCGTTATCTGTTAGGTTAACAAGTTTATGCTGAGTTTCTTTACTTTGATCTTTCTTCTTTTTATCCCATGCACTTTGCTCCTTGACCCCTTTCTCAGAGCCTGAGCTCCGCTTGGCATATATCTGTGTAGTAAGTACTGCAGTGCATGGAGATGATCTTGAACTTGGTAATACGGGTTCTGCTCCCAAGCAGAGCCAGAGCAGGGCAGAGCTCAGTGCACTTTTGCTGCCCAGTCATTCACCAGCTTATAAGGTGGGTTTTGCTGCTTTCTCTCGGCTTTGTTATCATGACTGATAACAGTCTAAAATTGCCCTTCCCTCTATTTTACTGTTAAAAACCAAAATTGATACTTGGATTGTAGCAAGACACCACAAAATTCTTATCTTAGCAGCTTTACTGATGCAGAAATAATTGATGCTGTGCATTTTTTAATGTCTCTAATTGCAGAAATATGTTATACTAAAATGAATGCATATTCAAAGACAAAGGATTTTTGATGGCACTGCTTACTTTCTTGGAGATATTCCATGGAAGCAGCTCCTGCTCTGTCCCAGAAGCAATTGTTCTGAGCCTGTGCCTCTCTCCAGGGTTTCACATGAATTCCCACTCAACACAGGGCACACGTGTCACATGCAGTGAAATGGCACATCAAGAATTATTACCTTTAAGCAATTTCAGATACTTGATGAAATTTCACCGTTGTGGTCAAGAACTCTGAGAACTAATTTATGCCACAGTTTTCCAATTATATTAATGAACACAAAGCATCTCATTAGTGGCTTTAAAAACCCACCACACAAAAGAATGAAAGGTACCACTGAGTGGCAATAAGTTATTAGTCTAACAAGGCCAAATTTTTTTAAAAAGTTACACTCCCAAGTCTGTATTTAGTATTTGAAACTAGTAGCCTGATTTTCATTGCAACTAACTTTTTAATCAACTTTTTAAAATTTAATGGGGGCTACTAGATTCTGAAAAAAAATCCGTTGTGTTTACTTTAATTGGTTAAATATGCACTTGTATTTAGCACAGCCTCATTTTAATAATCGCCATTTTTCAAAATCTTGGCTCAGATCTTTTCCATCATTAACTTTTATGACTCTATCTATATCAAACACCAATAAGTATGTAACTTAAGAATGTCTCTCTTTTAACTACGTTCATGACATCACGAGTTTTTCACTGTTGAATTTATGCCTGTGCTAGTGAAACAAAATGTACATGTTGTCCCCCCACATCACTTGGAAATCATTCCTTGGCTGACATAAGTAGTTAACTGTAAGCCAATGGAAAAAAATGTTTAAAATATTCATAAGAATTATCACGGCTAATGACAACATAAGAGATTAATATACTTCCCCTGCAAATAAGAGAATAGTCGCTACTTTCTACCAGTGAAGTGTCAACATTCATTTACAACATTAAGTGCTGTATGAAGGTCTTTGCATGGCCATCACATTGCCAGAATTATAATAGAAAGATAAACTAAAGTTCAAAGAAAACTTGATGAGTTCTGCTGTCATTCAGCAGTTCATTGAAATGTCTTCTATTCCTCATAATTCTTTTCTTGCCACAGAATGGTACAAATTATCAAGCATACTCTAATAAACAGCAATCTAAGAGGTTAGTTTTCTTAATAAAAAGCCCCACTGGAGGAAAAATTTTTTAGAAGCATTTTGGGAGAAAAGACAATGAAGGGCAAAATGGGACCTGGCAAGGTATGACTCTCAACAGAGGTGGCCAACCCTGCTGCTGAAGAAAGCTGGGATGATCCATGGGTGGCTTCTTACAGTGTTGAAATCTACATCCATGGGAATGATTGTCCTTAAATCCTGTCCACCACTTACTCCAGACCTTATTACATAGGTTAGAGGAAATTATTTTAAACATCATTCCTCTACATTAATTAATACTATGGGATGTTTAATAAGAACAGTGTTTTATATAGTTTATAGTACAGTGTTTATATACGGTCTAGTGGGAGGTGTCCCTGCCCATGGCAGGGGGGTTGGAACTCGATGATCTTCAAGGTCCCTTCCAACCTAAACCATTCTATGATTCTGCGATATAGGCAGAGTTCTTGGGAGCAGGCTGGCTAACATGGGTTTATCAGATAGTTTAGAACAACAACATTGTCACACTAAACTAGATACATCCTTGAAAACTGGTGTTTTCTACCTGTTCCAGTCATTGTGGAAAAATGGGTCTGTTTTAGTATTCTTTTGCATTATAAAAGCATGGAATTTTGTCTGACGTGTGATGAGGCCAATTTCTTTAGTCAAGGCAAAATTTGACTAAAGATTTTAAGGGAAAGGATCTCTCAGAGGAAGAATGTATCCAACTGTAAAGCAGCTGTTCTGGCGGAACTTCCAGATGTATGACTATGGTTGCATGCATTTTTGCATATACTGATAGCCCAATGTACCTCATTAATTGCGGAGATTATGGAATCTATATGCAAAGGACTAATACCCCTCAGGCACCTAATTCCCATTGATAAACTGTTCTTGGTGCCTTTGAAAATCTTGCTTTTTGTCTTCCTTTCTGTTTATGTATTCCCTGACATAATCATGCATCTAATAAGAAAACATAAAAAGTGCAATACTGGGCCTGAGTATTTCAATGTCGTAACTGTTTAATAATCTGTTTTTCTGCATAGTTGTCAGCCGTTGACACTAGACACAGTTCTTATTTTAAAAATGACATTCCTGAAATCTTTGGTGTAGATTTTTAGTGGGATTTTTTGTCTTTTTGTTTTTTAAAAACCCATTAGTGTTTGAGGAAAAATACCATCTGATGTTGCAATGAGGAGCTTCACCTTTCAGGGTAATGTTTAACCTTCGGTGTAAATGTACGCAAACAGAAAAATTTTTCTGTAAGAACTCTGTGGATTTAGTCTACTGATCTTGTCAAAGAAGTAACCACTGTGTATTTTCATCATTCTCTTAATTAATTTCTGCTTAGCAAAGTTATGCAGCATTTCTGAAACATAAAACTAGAAAGGACTATTGAAATCCTTAGGACCAGAGTCCTACCTGCTATCACAAGAAACTGTGTTTTCTTATGCTAGTCATAAACATATTAAACTAGGCTCTAAAAATGTTTACTTTTGGCCTCTTAGATCCAACCATTCCTCTACAAAGGCTCATGGACTGATGCATAATTTCCAGTCTTCAGCCTTGATGTACCTTCGACTGCTTTATTTTGGGCCTGTAACAACATCATCCTTAAGCTTGTATGGCTCTTCTCTCTTCCTGTGGATTTACAGGGATCAATCATAGCCCTCAGATTTTTCCAGGATAGAAGTGTCAGGCTGCTTTGTTCCCTTTTGAAAAAACACTTCTTGTTTCCATATTGACTTGGATAGTCCTTCCATTCCCATCTAGTTTGAATTCATGTTTGCTGAATATGGGTAACAAGACATGCTTAGAATGTTCTACATGAGGTCACAGCAGTACCAGGGAAAATAATTGGTAATTACTGTTATATTCTAACAAGTAATAGGTAGTGCATTCCTATCACTAGTACAAATACTTTCACTGATAGAGCAGCTGCTCTCCACTTATGCAACAGCTCACGATTCACAGTTATCCTGCCCATAAACAATACATATAAATCCTTCCCTTCCTCTTTTTTCTTCCAATATACAGGTTTCTAGCTTAAAGCAGAAGTTCCTCCTATCTGTTCTTAAATGAATGACCCTTCCCTTTGTACTACTGAAATTCATGATAATCCTAATGTTCTGGGTTTTAAGATCATTTAGTTCCTTCCTGGGTGACCTTCTAATCTCTTCTGTGTTAACTATAGGCTAGATCCATAGAAAGATGTAGTAGGATCCAGTCAAATTTTTAGGTTCGCTGTTTTTGCTGAGTAGCTCAATATCTCTGATGGCACTGTCATTGCTAAGTACCCCTCTGTATCACTAGAAAGTTCCAAAGCAGTTCTGGTTTTGCATGTGCCCCAAGCCTTGATAGTGAGAATTTTCAGACCAAGCTTAACAGTATCTTTCTATCAACTCCTTTCTTCCTATCCTTCCTTTGCTTTTTTTTTTTTTTTCCCAGGACTCATACTTTCCCTCTGGAGTTCTGGCATTTGTCCCTTAACCCTTCCAAGATCTAACTTTTTTGCTGATCTGCTCCTTTTTCTTATTCATTGTTAATGTTCTGCTTATTTTAATAGTATTTTCTGACGAGGCTATTTATTCAGTTAGGCTTAGAGTTCTTCCTTTCAAGTTTCTTTACCTTGTTTAATATGGAAATTCCAAAGTGGTATTGCAGTAAAGAAGTTACGTTCTTCTTACACATACTTAAGATCATGCCCTTCATTTGAATTTTTTCTCTGAGAACAGTTCTCTTTTCATAAATACTTGTTGGTGGCTGAACATTTCTCAGTTTCCAAGGAATACTAATCAATAATCTACCTATTTTCCTTCCCTTGTCTAATCTTTATTCTCCTCCTTTGGAAGAAAAATTCTCTGAAATTCCACTAGAAGAATCACTGAAAATAACACCACTTTCTTGAATGTTTTCTCTAGACTCACATAATCTAGACCTGTTCTAGTATGAAACCAGCAGACTCATTGCTTTCCAGCATACCTAAAAATGAATAGAGAGTTTTTCACGTTTCCTCAGAGTCATATTTCATATCCTTACTTTTGGCAAACATTGCAAACTTTTTTCACTGGATGCACTTTGATGACAAAATATAATGGCTTTGATGGCTTATTAAATATTTTCTGGTAAGATGCTTCCCAGGTTTTTAAACCTGACGTTTCCTGGAGTTGAGAGGAATCCCAGCGTTTTTCCTCCCTGCTTTTCTTTGGTCCTCAGGTCATGGTATTCTGTTTAATCTTGCAGTTCTTTGTATATTATCTTCATGTCTCCTTGGACTCTACTCTCCCAGGCTACACCTACGCTAGTAAACTAAACAGAACTATGGCAATTGGGCCTTACTTTTTTCTCACAGCTAAATAGCACAGTCAACAGCATGTTTTTAGCCCAGCCTGACGAGCACTTTCCCAAATAATGACCAGGCACGACTTCAGACTTATCTAAGTCAGGATCCATTCCCAATACACATATTGCATGTTAGCACCTTGTTTAGTGAAATGAGAGAATTTAACTTGATGGACATGGGCTGTACCATGACCCTTGGCCTCGGAGCCAGAAAATGATCCTTGGCCCATTTCATTTTTTAGTACAAACAAACCCTCATCACCCTTTTCCCCTGGAACTAGTTTCATTTCTGTTCTTCTTTGCCAGACATTCTCTGTGTGCGTCTTCACAAACAGCAAATTCTCCACTACAGCAAATCTGTTTGGCAAATCAGTCTTCCTGTAGTAAGGGGTGTCTTAATTTCTCTTCATAAAAGTTACTATTTACATTTGTGGGCATCTTTACAGGGGTAAATATTTGAGTGGCCTCTTCACTCTCCTAACTTCTCTTTTCCATCCCTATTTGAACACCAGCTTTCCGCTCCTCAGACTTCTCTCTCGTTATATTCTATTTCTTAAAATACATAGCTTCATTCAGGTCCCCATCCAAAGATAATATATGTTCTAGCTTTCTGGACCGTCTCGTAACCATCATCATTATCTTTCTCTGGACCCTAACTTTAAGGAAATAGGAAAAAATTCCCATCCAGAGTAGCCTGTTTGTGGTCCATTTGACTGATGGCCATTTGGTGGTACAATCTGATCCTACTTCTGTTCAGTGGCTGAGTTACATGTCCATCAGCAGTGATTAAAGGCAGAAAGCACAGACTGCTAGAAATGCTAGAAGCTATCAGGAGGAGTTATAGAATTACCTTCCTCTGAAGGAAAATTTTTAGCTTACATGCTTAAGCATGAAAATTTGGATCATTTCAAAACTAAGTTGTCTGTGATGTGTGTGTCTGCAGGTAATCTAAATGTCTAAGTTTCCATTACAGTCAGTGGAGATCTACATGTTTAATCAGATGACTAATCATGAGCGTCTGATGCTATTTGAGTTTCCTTATGTTACTGATGTAATGACAGTTTTGATACAGTACCTACACGAGTTTCTTACCCCTTTGAAGAGTCAGCTGAAAACCAGGCAAGGTACTCCAGTATGTGAGATGACTTAAGATGTCCAAGTTTTGGCAAATACATAAATTACATCCTTTATGCATCCTTGTATTATTGTGTCTGTCTTTTTCAGTCTCTTTTGTTTCTATTTAGATTACCAGCTCAGTCAAGGAAAGAAATACTCTTTTTTGGCTTTGTGAAACACTACTGTGTGATAAGGTCCCAGTCTAGTTAGAATAGGACATCCAGGAGATAAGCTAAACCAAGAGGTACATGAATGAATAGACTTAAAACAGATGTCTCCAAAGTTACCTGTGGATCATGTTTAATACTGGTTTTTGTTTAGTTAGTTTAGGTTTTATATTCAGATTTATTTCTGAATATATTCAATATTCAAATTCACTGAAAGCAAGATTAAATAGACTGGGCATCTAGTATTTTTTACTCAGTGGATTATCTTCTTGACCCTCAGTTGCAAACCAAGAAAGGTGCAAACCTCCTGTAAGATCCATGCCTTATCTCCAACCACCATACAGGCATCCTTGATACCCAAAAAGTTGAAAATAAAATTGGATAGCTATGATTTAGGAACTGATTTCACACACAAGCACACACACACACACACACACCCCCAATGTCTTCTAGCGCTGGAAGAAAAGGAGACCTCAGTGCTTTTCATCTTTCTGTATATTTGTGATTGGTTTGTGTGCCTTTATCTTATCTCTCCTTATCTCATCTTTAAAGCGAACAGTTACAGTCTCTTCAGTCTCTCTCAGATTGGACTATTTTCCATGGCTTTAACCTGCCTATCTCTGATCCTTCTTAGTTTCCACTATATGTTCTTTGAACTGGAACCACAGGAACTGAATAACAGCCCTTTTGCTTCAATTATTATTATTGTTACTGTTGACGTACCATTGTTTGCATTACCATAATACTGTTACAATATTTTGACACTGTTCTCCATTCTTTTCCTTCTTTATGTTACTGCTTTGCTTTTTTGCCCACCTCTACACATTGACCACAATTCTGAATTGCTCACAACTATGTGCACGTTCTCTGCCCACCAAATCCTTACCATTACAGTGGAATACATCTTATCTAAACTTGCCCTCTGGACATTGTAGGCCTGAAGTCTACAATAGGCTAGGAAACTGCACAAGTGTTGATTCATGAGCATGGGAAATGGGCAGAGGGTTGTTTCAGGAAGCCACACAGTAAAGCACTCTGAGGTTATGTGTGTTTTAATGCAACAGAAGGGGCCATTTTAAGGAGCTGAAGTGGTGTGTTATGAGAATCTGCTAGGTTGTTCTCGCAGAGGAATTCTGGATAGGATAGTGGATTACAAGGGCTTAGTGAACAGGAAGATAAAGAGAAGATTTCAGCAGTCTGGCACCAAAGCAAGACTTAGCAAAATGCTAACTATGAGGAAGAAGAAGTAAAGGTAACATTGGGATAGTGTGGGGTATTGGTGATGTGCTGAAACAGAGAAAAGAGGAAGAACAAATTAAAGAATAGCGCTAGAAAATAAAATTCTTTAAGTGCAATTGTGGCAATGAAAAATCAAACAGAGATACTGGATAGAAAGGGAAAGATGGTGAAAGGTCAAGGAATAGAAAGGCAAATGGTGGAGCAGTCAGCAGAGAGTCACTGCTGAGAGCGTCAAATAAGAACAAAGAGGCAGCTTCAGAATTGAGCCAAATCCTTGTATCAGATAGAGTAACATAACTCCATCATTGTCAGCCAATTCATTCCCACAGATAGAGTGACTCTTAATATTACATTTCTCTAAGAAACCTGTCCTTTTTTATTAAACTGTCTCATAATTGGTGTGTTGATATGTTGGTGTTTTATGCCAAAAAGTATAATTCAGAAATCATCATTCTTGCCAACTAAATAAATATTTAGATGTTTTATTTAACTTGATTAAGCGTGTTTTCAAAGAACTTAAAAAAAATTAACTTCTGGAAGTTTTCCTTCTGTTACTAAATAACATCTGAACTAAATAACATCTGAACAACAGGATGTTCCCTTTTCTATTCTGAGCCCCAGATGCTATTGAAAGGTGAACTCTAACCTATTTTTGCAGTTTATACCTTATCTTAGTGTTAAATGAGGTTTCGTTTCATTTGAGTGATCAGCATAATGAATCACTACATTGTTGATAGCGGAGACAATTGGACAGTCATACACAAACAAAACAAAATGCTCCATCTTCACTGAACCCGTTTCCCTAGTGACAAGTGATAGGACGAGAGGTAATGGGTTCAAGTTAAGCCAGGGGAGGTTTAGGTTGGATATTAGAAAAAATTTTTTCACTGAAAGGGTTATTCAACATTGGAATAGGCTGCCCAGGGAGGTGGTGGATTCGCCATCCCTGGAGGTGTTTAAAAAAAGGGTAGAGGTGGTACTTGGGGATATGGTTTAGATGTGGTTTTGTCAGGTTACGATAATGGTTGGACTAGATGATCTGAAAGGTCCCTTCCAACCTTAACAATTCTATGATTCTGATTCTATGTAAAGGACTTTTAGCTTAAGTGGCAACTGTTTGCAACCTGTTATTATCCAGAGACACATTTTTCAAAGATGTCATGGACTGATTTTCAAACCCTCAGAACCCAAAACAGAAACTGATACAGAAGGAATTCGTTGCCCAATCTCATAATCTGACCAAGTACTTTGATACTTAAAATTGGAATCATGTTACGATGCCGCTCTAGCCCCTGGGACATCATCAAATATGTAGGCAGTGCCAATTAGGGGTAGCATGCCTATTTCCAACACCATTCTTTCTGACTGTATGGCGGAGTTAACAAAAATAACATGATTTTACTAATAAAAATGTACTAATATTGGAAGTAAGTTTTAACCAAAACTTCAGATTTGGAAACCCCTTGATTTTGGCAGATGTCTGTATTAATCAGCACGTGGAAGTGTGTATCTATAGGCAAGTGAGGAAATAAGCATTCCAAATGCAAGATGTTCACAGTAGGACTCCTATTTACTATGTGAAATAATAGGGACAAGTTGGTATTCTGTATAAATACACTTCTCTTGTGCTGATTTATGATCCATCAAGGTCATATTCCATCAAAACTGAATTTCAGTTGCAAACACATAGCTCTTATTAATGTGGATTTTAGGAGACACATTTCCTTCCTCATCAATACAAAGCGTCTCATCCTAGTTAGAAGATTGCTACTTTTTTCTTTTTAATCCAAACAGATAAATTCCATATACCCAGTGCAAGCTTTTGAACGTATTCTGCTCAGAAGAATTAATTCACTTTTGATTATGGGCACACACAGGGGTGGGTTTAGGTATACTTACTTCACTGACCCACCACAGACCCACAACAGAAAGTATAGATGACAAAAATAGCCTTCCCCGTTTTCTCCTTTCCTCCCTCCTTCGTCCCCTCCTTCTCCTCCTTCCTTCCTTCTTTTCTTGCTTTCTTCTTCCCTTCTTCCCTCCCTACTTCCTTTTTTCCCTCCTTTCTTCCCCTTTCCTTATTAATACTGTATTTTTACCATTATCTATTAGTGGCTTATCAAATACAGAGGTATCTAGTATTGAAAAGATGCATTCTTAACTGAATTAAAGGAGTGAAAGAGGACTCCGAAAGCTATAAGAGCTCATGTATAAGCTTGAATTTTGCTATAGGGGCATAAAGTCCTTAAAAAGATAATACAGTGGAACTGACAGTAAGGTGACTTCAAACAGGGGTTTCTGGAATAAAAGCAGTATATGAAGAAGATAATAGTGTCACTGCAATTTTGCTGGACAGAAAAGGAGTAACAAGAAATTACCAAAGAACAGGAAAGAGGATACTTGCCAGTAAAATGAAAAATGGATGAAGTACAGACAAATGTTTTACTTAAAAAATACATTAAAAATATTTAAGATTTGACAGCACATTTTAGATGAGTCATCCTTGCAAAGCAGAAGTTTGTAGTATTTTTCTGCACCATGTTGCCCCAGGTAAGTAAGGATGTTTAATGTAAAAATATCCCAAATATCTGTCTTTAAAATATGAATTTGATTCCTGTCAGTTCTATGTTAATCAAGGCTGCTATACTGAGTTTAGAAAGGAACCCAGACAGAGGGTAAAAAGACCTTTCTTCTCAGAGGAGTTTTCTGAAAATGAAGAATTTTGGTTATCATCAATAGAATTGTGCTATTTAATCGGCAAAATACTCAGGTGTACGGGTGAGCTGAAGATATTTCAGTGATACAATGCGAAGCCTCTTTAGGGATAAAAGGCAGGGGGTTTTCTCAAATCTGTGTGACTCTTGGCCTGTCCTAGAATTTAAAATCACAACCACTACAATAATGTTTCTAATTTTGAAAACATTTTTACCCTGGGAAGGAAACTGAACCCACTGCTCATTAAGGCTATATTTACAAAGGTGACCAGAAAGCAAAAAGCCTTTGATGTCAGTACCAATAAGCTGAATGACATGTTCCCTTTCTTTCTAACTTTTCAGAGCCTCAAGCCTAACAGGTGCAGTTCATCATCCAGTAATGAAATTTGTAACCTGGTCCCTATATAGATTAAAGTTCAGTCCCCACCTGACAGCCATATCTACTATCACTCTTGTGGCTTCATATGTTTCATTATCGTTTCTGGTAATGTCATGCAAAAAGTACTGACTCATTTTTTTTTCTTCCTTGTATAGCATCAGCAGGTTAGTAAAATGAAAGAACAAAAATATCTTTCTCCTCCTCAAGTGAGACATTGGGTAAACCTAACTATTTCCTTAACTATCATGTGCGAGCTTAGTCCACAGAGCCTTCCTTGTGGCCTTCAAGCAGCTAGTATGTCACAGGGGGCATCTTCTGCAGTATTAATTATCTAACATTAGGAGAAAGCTAGTGGTGAGGGCCTCCTGTGCTCTGTAAGGCAAGTTAGTCCGTTTGTGGTTCTATTCCCTATTGCTGATGCGAAGGTGGATTTTTTTTCCCTAAGGAGAACAGTGCCTTGAAAAGGCTCGGGAATGATCTAGTAAAAAATCCATGTAATATTGTGTAGAAATTTGTGTTGCACAATACCAATCAGTTAAAACTATCAGATTGATGGATCAGCTCAAACACTGAGTGAAGGTGACCTGTCAGACTCTTTGAGTTTGAATGATTATTGAACAGCTCTCAAAAGCAGAAAGAAAAATGAACTGCTGAGAGTGGTGGAAAAATAAGCTCCCAAAACAACTGGAAAAGATTTAAACATTACTCCTCAGTGTATTTGTGAGCAGCAGAAGCCAGCAAAAAGAAAAACAGCAAGGTAGTAGTTCTATAAATGATAATTCTTATATTCAAAGCTTCCATTTAATTGAAGGCTAAGTATTTAACTGTAGTGTGCCTGTTTGAGGAACATGGTATCCTGTAGAAAATTAACATGTGACAGATAAATATTTGAAAAGAAAGACTAAATAAAGGAAATAAACTGTTTCTATGTTGACAAACTCAACTTGTAAGTCTGGAAAATGAATTGAGTCTCTGAGAAGTGGCCAGATGCGGAGATGAGGAAAAGCATCATAGAAAGCACAGTGGTGGCGTGAATTAATTTTGGGAAAGAAGTTGGAATGTTGCAGGCAGAGGTGGCATCCTGTGTACATGAAAGCCTGTGGAGACAGCATGAGCCCTAACAGTATGAAGATGATGGAGGGTTGAAATCATGGGAGACATGAAGCAAAAAGGTGCACAGATTTTCAAGCTGGAGTTCTCAAAAACCATAATCCATTGAATCACTTATGTCATGACGCTGCACTGGAATACAGTATTTTGGCAGGGCTGGGAATACTGGAACATTACAACCTGGACAAAAAGGATGAATAAAATGCCACTGTTTCAATGGAAGTTACTAGAACAGCAGCATGCAATTTTTCTACAGGAAATCCCTGGATTGTCATTGTGAAAGTAAATGGATTATTTCTCAGTCTTACCTTTTTCACAGAAGCACTGAACATCTGTACCAGAAACAGTGCTATTAATACTAAAAGAGACAGTAGACGATAAGTTTTCCAGTGGTGAGCTTAGAAGGGAGCATTTGAATGGAAGGTATGGATAAATAAGAAATTAGAAGATAAAAACATAGAAAAAATGCTCTTTTAGAAATACACTGAGCATTTCACCATGTCACCTTGATGGTGAGAGAGAATAAAGTAGAGGTTTGCAACATCTTTGTAGGAATCTCTTGGCAGAATTCAAAACTGAATTTAGAGATCCCACCGTTCAAAAGTACATTTCTTTGCCTAGGGACAAAACAAAATGAAGGAACTGGGGAGGTTTAATACTTTGAAAGGAGAATGTGAATGAAAGGTTCAACAGAATTGGTACTTTTTCTTGTTAGTGCAAAAAGAAGACAGACCCTTTGCCCAGGAATATACTCAAAAGAACTAAATAAATATGTAAAAAGGAAACATTTTCCACTACCTACAAGGAGAGAAATTCTGGAGGAGATGGCTTATGCCAAATATTTTTCTACTCTTGATGCCTCAGCAGGCTTCTGGCAGCGGTTCTTAGACAAACAAAGTGTATGTTTATGCACCTCCAGCACCTCCTTTGGGAGACAAGGTTTCCTCAAATTGCCATTGGGTTATAGTTAGCACCATAGGTGTTTCGCCAGAAAATACAACCATTTTTCTCTGATGAGGGACATGCTAAGACCTAAGCAGATGACACTGTGATCTGGGAAACACAGTAGAAGACTGAGACCAATGTTTCCAAGGAGCTCCCAAAGAACCTGAAGTGCCGGGCCTTGACTTGAATGAGTAATAACAAAAAAAATGTGAGCACTGTGTAGTGGGTATATTTCTATAGAAGAAGAAAAAGAAAAAAGAAGGAAGAAAAAGGAGAGAAAGGAAGGCAAAAGGAAGGAAGGAAAGAAGAAAGAAAAAGAGAAGGGAGAAAGGGATGGAAGGGAAGGTACACAAGGCTTCTTTGGAATCTAAGCAACTTAGTACCAAGCGTAATTGCTTTCGTAAACTGTGTTGTGTTGCAAAAGTCATTGATTGAAAATAAGATGCAAAACTTAATAAAGGATCTAAACGAGTTAATAGAAGAGGACCTTATCCTAAGACAATGCAACGACAAGCACAAGATAAAATATCTGGTGGATGTGTCCAGTGAAGGTGTTGCCACGTCCCTTCTTAACAGTACTGTTAAAACATTTGACGAGTCTCCAGTGATAGAAAAAGGAAATGTCACTATCATCAAGCAGAATAAAAGAACATGGTCTATAATGTATAATGCAATGTATATGATAGAATATAGAATATATAGTATATACATAATAATATATATAATAATATAGAATATACAATTAAAAGTTAATGGATTTTCTATATTTATAATAGTATTAGCAAAGCCCTTGTTGGCATTGTCAAAAAAGGCACAGCAAAACCAGTTCCTCACTGGAAAAGACAAGTGTAGGAAGGAGGGGGGTCAGTTTCATGTGAGTGATTTGATGCAGCTTCCTCTGTGCAGCTGTGGAAAACGATGTAGTGAAGTGAAGTCTGAAGACAAAATTTGATAAAATAAATTGTTCTTTCTAGTATCAAATCTAGACTCTGAATGCCAGGAGAAGTCCTACAACTAAAACTTTACAAAAAATAAAGTGTGAATGCACAGTATGGCCGAGACACACATTTGAAGCCCAAATCCTATCAGTTTAAGAGACTCAGTTAAAGTTTGAGTGTTAGGTGGGTTTTCTGTTTAATGGGATTCATATGAAAATCCCTAAATACAGCAGAAGAAACGTTACAAAGATGCACACATGTATACTGAAAAGAAAGGGATCAGTGAATGAACCTCCACAGTGTTGTGGAGGCCGTCAAGACATGCTCTATGTACCATAAATGCAGGACACCATAGCACGTATTATGGAATAGGAGCTATTAAAAATGCTTTCCTCTCCTGACTCCCAGCTATATGCTGGCATTAGTTTACTGTGCTCAGTTTCCTCACCTTTTCTAGATTCTACAGGTGGCTGTGACCATCAAATCCATTTTCATTATAAGTGATGTACTCATGTGTATGGTGTGCCATGGCTTATGAGTGAGAGTTTAAGCAGTTTGGAAGTAAGACCTGTGTGTACTCAGTCTTGAGCCCTGGTCCCTGCTACATATATCATGCTTGTATTTAATCCAGATGTGCAATATATACAAAGCTGAAGCTAGGACTTCGTACTCCCAGATACATTTCCCAACATGCACAGGAGTTGTTTCATTATTTACTTTTTCCATTTTCTGGCTCTACAAACTTCAAATGGTGGCTCCATAGTAGTCCAGGTTAATCAGGAAGGCTGCTCCCAACCAGAATTACATGTAGCCATACATAGGACACTTACATGTAGGATCAAACCCCTTATGATGGCAAAGCAGGAAACTTGGTCATCTACTTCTCAAGCAAGTGCTGTAGTTCCAATGGAAACGCAGCTCTTCCAGTCGTTTAGAGTACAGTAACGCACCCAAATGCATAACTTCTTCATGTGCGTGTGAGGAGGCAGTAGCCTGCAGCTAGACTGAAGTCCACAAAGAATGGAACATGAAATGATCATGCTTTCATCATTTGACTGGTTGTACAAGGCCCAGAGCATCCTGATCTAGTTAGATCTGTTTTGAGTGTGGGGTTGGACAACATGACTTTTAGAGGTCCCTTCCAAACCAAGTTTATTCTCCGATTCTACAATTGCTAAGGCTTTCACATCCTGTCAGAGATTTTCCATATCCATAATACCCATGCACAAATTATCTCCCCGTACAAAATTAATTCAGCATATCAGAAGTATTGTCATACTTCCTACATTTCATAAGACCATTGATTCAGTCCATACACAGGTCTGTTGAATGCATGAAGTAGCGGACTTTGTGAATACCCAGTCCGTGTACATGTGACACCTTCAGTTTATCGTCCATATATATGTGTATATGAACTGCACTTATTCTGTGTTCTACAAAGAATCTGTGCATGTTCTGTTTTTCATTTTTAGGTAGTACTAATGTATGGACATGCAGAACATCGTAAACCAATAGCAAGATTCTTAGGAAAGAAAGAAGACATAATTGGAAAAATTCATGAAATGTATGACAGCTCCAGCTAGCTTATTTCATCAGCATTAATAAATGACCTGCATTTGCGTCAATAAGCCATGAAACTTCATTTCAGTAATGGTTAGTTACCAGATGCTGATGGCATTTTTATCTTCTTTAGGGAATTTTCCTCTTACTAGGTTTTCCTAAGAAAACAAGATGTGAAATGTCCACAAATTGTTTCTTTCTAAATACATCATTGTTTTTTAATAATTTTTAAATATTGGTATTTCAGTTTTTTGAAGGGAATCGTGAACAAACTTAATGGTCTCTGTCAGTACCTAATGCTTCAACAATACTGGAACAAATTGCGCAGTGAAGTAGTTGAAGCCCCATCCCTGGAGGTGTTCAAGGCCAGGCTGGGTGGGGCTTTGAGCAACCTGGTCTAGTGGGAGGTGTCCCTGCCCATGGCAGGGCGGGTGGAACCAGATGATCTTTAAGGTCCCTTCCAACTCTAACTATTCTATGAGTCTATGATTCTATGAATACTACCTTACCAGGTAGCACCAAGGCCCAAACTGTCCCTATTGCTGAGTAATGTGGACTAAAGTAAAAAAAAAAATTATTAAGGGAAAAGAAACATGGAACTCACCTCAGATGGCTTGATCCAAAGGCAGTTGGAGATCTTCCATTTAGGTGTTTAGTTTTTAGATCAGGACCAAATCTAAGCAGATTAGAGATATGCAGCATATACCAAAGATTGGAGCTACTTCTGGTGTAGAACATCAGGGAGTAAAGTTTGATGTTTCTGTCATCCTTTGTCTTTTCAAGTCTGCACCCATACCCTCTGCCTGTCTCTGCCATATAGAGTGCAAAAGATGCAAAGATGTAAGACTTGTGATACGCTCACTGTGCTTCAGAATCGTTCCATCTCCAAAGTCTTCATTTCACTTCCAAGAGACACACTCAGAGGGGAGTGAGACTTAGCCAAAAGTAATTGAGAAACACAAAGAATGAAATGAGATAATACAGTTTAAAACAGATTGGTCTGGAAGATAAACTGTGTTCTGAGGTCAAAGCCCACAATTTCACAGAAATAGCTGAAATAAGAACTTTATGTTGTCTAACTCCATGTGAATATTGACTTCTTCCAGTGAGCTGAAAGCATGGGGATTCCTTGATGACTGAATAGATAAAAGTAGTGTGTGGCATTTTGTGGCACCTGTTGTGAAAAAAAAAAAATGCTGTCCCTTGACTAGGCAATACAGCAATATAAACCTGTCACACTAGAGTGGCGCATCCATGTTACCTGCATGCTTATGGGCTGAGTCATAACTTCTGTAATCTGTTTACGTCCGTGCAACGTCATATTAATACAATCAGTCAACCTCAGCTTGAGCCCAAATAGCCACCTGAAGGCAGTGAACAGACACAGGCAAAAGAGGGAAATAACTAACAAATCTCTGAATGCTGGACACTCCAGAGGTCTACTTATCTGCAGTGCTAAAGTGAACAAATAGATAAATTTCAAGTAATAATCAAAACCTGTTGATGTTTAAACGCAGAAAGGGATCAAATGCTATGGGAGAAACTACAATATTTTTGTAGTCTCTTTGGTAGAATTATACTACAAAGCAAAGTCATTGTTACATATCACAACACATGTTGAGGCAGCTGTGGACACAAAAGTAAACAAAACCCTAAAACCTATGTTGCTTTTTGGAAGTAAAAAAATAATAATCTCTTATTGGTTGTTTTATTATATCTATGATTGGTATAAGCGAAAGACAGAAACCAAAATGGAAAAATCTAAGAAATGCTTTCTTTGTGATGAATCCAGGAAAGAAATTTCTGTAAGAAATCTCTCCGACATGGCATGCTCTTGTTAATCTCATCCAACAAACTCCTAATTGCAAGGAAAATATCTCCGTTACTGGAAAGTATGTCCTATCGTACATCAGTGCTTACCATTTGGTTGAACTGATGTTAGGAGTTACATGATCATAGTGCATCCTGGGAAATGCGACCTAACTATGAAGTCTGAGTGAGAAAGGGTATGAAGAAATAAGAGACTTTAATGATAGCTGCTGTGATGCATGGTAACGTGGTAACATTTCAAGGGAAAAGAAATTACCGCTTAGCTTAGCCAAAATTTGATTTTTTGATTCAACAAGTTAAGCGGAAATATTTTGATTTGGGAATGTCAAAACATTTCAATTTGATCAGATATAGAAAAATCAAATTTACTGAACAAAATGTTCTTAACTATTTCCATAGTCAATTTTTTACTGCAATTAGCTTTGATAGATCTGAGAGAGAATTCAAACTACTAGAATTTCTCATGACATAAAATCAGTCATTTTTAGCAATATACATGTTCATTAAAAGGTCCTTTTATTTGTTTGTGTTTTAATTAGGTTAATCTTCTTCATAAGTTTACCCTCTTCATTCAGATAAATTATATCTTCTTATTTTCATATTTTTGCTATTATTAGCAAACAAAAGACTGACTCTAAGGAAACAAAAGACCTTACTTTCAATACGAACATGACCTGATTTACCAGAGTATTGCAAGTACATGTACGATTGTTTTTAGAAAGGTATATGACAAATTTTGGTACAACAAAGGAAAAACTCTTAAACTTTTGTTCTCCTGCCTATAAAGGGAAGATGTCTAAATTGCACAATACTCTCATTTTCTCAGGAGCTCATACCCTTAAGCGTCTCAACATCTATACTGAAAGCATGCTGTGGCAATCATTTCTTCCAGCTATAATTTATGCATTGTAATCGTTCCTATGTAGACGTGGGAAATTTAGTTGAATACATTGTCAGAGTCTGTAGCTGAGGGATTTTGCTTTTAAAACTGTTAAAGAAAAAAGCCAATGAACTGGAAGAGTGACTTATCTCCAGTATATGCTCAGTCTTCTGCCTTCAGGGACTCCCAGCAACCAAAGCAGAGCATTGTCTGGAGTGCGGTGAGGATCTGGGACTCTCACCTTTGGACCTTTGGCAATTTGCTCTGAGCTTTCTAAACCGTTTGCCTCAGCTGCTTGCTACAGACTATATAAATGGAGGTCCAAGTCAGAAGGCTCATTCTCCCTCTGAGGCGGTAGGGAAGAGGTGAAGAGGGGAGGGAAGGAAAAACACAGGAGAAGAAAGAGCAGCAAGAGGGTTCGGGGCTCACCATGGGCCCTGTGCAGCTCTTGCTGCTCTTGCTGCTGCTCAGCAGTGGTGTTCTCACACGTAAGTACTGCCTTTTATATTAGTGCTTTTTGCTGCTTTATTTATGAACACATTAAACCAAAAATAATGCAAAAATCAACAGGACAATGGCTTATAGAATTAGAGAGGGTAAGTGTGGCAAAGAAGTCATCTTTCCCCTTGTAGGACTGCACAATCATAGGAGGATCCCAACATAGAAAAATCACGAATGTCACCTAATGCCTTTTGATCAGATTTAATGTATTTTGCAAATTGTAAGGAATTCACATGATTTGTTTTGGCCTAATTGTTTTTCTGTAATGCTATCCTTGTAAACCCCCATGGAGATACTGTAACTTGGAGATGCCATACAGACTTACCCCAGCTGTTGCTAACCTATTTTGCAGAAAATATGAAGACGGAGAGCAATAAAGCAAAATGTATCTGGCAGGCAATATTGGCATTTGAAATACAATTTTGTGTTAAAGGGACATAGCCATCAGTAGTAGTAATAAAAGAAGTAGGCCAGTACAGGTTTATTTCCTAAGATCAGAAATGACAGCCTAGACCAATATGGTGCTGCGGATTGTGAGCTATCCTTGCTTCCCAAGAAGTGGCTTTTTAGAATATGACACTGTAGTGTTACTTAAGACTTCAGGAACCTTAAGGAGGACAGTGAGTCTGGGGCCAGTTACGCAGGTCTGGTTTTCCATGCAGATCAAATTCATCATAAATACACCTTTGCTGAACTAGCATTCTGTTGTTGACTGATGTTATACAATTTTAAAGGATGTGCTTGTTTCTAATGGTTATTATTAATGTTATTACAATTCTAACAGTAATAGTAGTATCACTGTTGCTATTACTATTACTGTAACTAGTGTTACAATGTATTTCTGTAGAGTGGTCAACCTTAGAATTCCCAGAATGAAAGCTTGGAAAGTCTGCAGAGAATATTGTGAAAAGCGCTGGCATTTATGTGTGATATCCCAAAGAATGGCATTGCATCAAATGAATGCAGCAAATTTACTAGATTTTATTTTATTTTATTTTATTTTAAATAGAGTCATGTGGGACATACATAAGACAGATTGGAGCAAATTATTCTACTTAACTTCAACAGGCTTCCAATCAGTGTTCTTCTCCTCCAAAGAACAAATTCTCAATATTCAGAAAAGATTTAATAGCAGACAATTGGCGTATTAGTTGTCAAAGCTGTCCTTTTTTAAATGTACAATGAGCAAAATATAGCCATTCATCCATTATGTGATATTTTTGTGTGCTCAAATAGACTAAAATTTTGAAGTAAACTGTGTTATGTGGTACATTTAATCTGTCTACCTCTACATTTTGTTCCCATCGTTTATAAACTATTTCACATAACATAGGGCTTTTAAAAATCCTTGTTAACCTAGAAGCTGATCCTTCCCAGTTTAAGGCAAAGTAATTTAATTCAGTGACCAAAAGATCCATTTCTGAGGTCTTAGTTCACAATATCAAAGCAACAACTGTAACTCCCTTTAGATGTGACTCTGTACTGCCAATGTTAGTAGCTTTATTATTTACATCAGTGTGCCAAACTACATCAAAAGTTGGTATGAATTAAAAAAAGGTCTTACAATGAAAATGTAGTATTTCCATTTATATTTCCATAGCCCTTGTTTTATAGCTAGAAACTGCTTTTCCAGCTTTTAATTCTTGTTTTTATTCCTTACAGAAGAAGAAACGCCTGAAAGTGGAAATCCAGGATGTTCAAGTAATTGATTTCTTGCATTTGCTTTTGTTATCTTATGTCGCTATATTAACTGAATACATCTTTCAAAGCCTGACTTTTCCTGTTCCATAAATCTCTTCCTCTGAAATAACTCAAACAAAAGTGATGGCAATATTCTGAAGTTTTTATTGCTGTTTATCTTAGGTATTTAATTATCCATAAGGCTTGGCTCAAAGAATTTCAAAAGTTTCCTAAGATCGGAGAAGCTGAGGTTGAGTTTCTAAACTTTTGAAAAGCTTCCATTGAGAAAATACTTTCCATTGTTTTGTTGATTTCTAAATAGTCAGGTGCAAATTCCTTAATCTAGAAATCTCTGTTTATCAGATGTGAAGCTTTAGCAGTGAGCTTATGTACATTACACTTTACCGTGGGCTGAATCTCAGTTCTCATTTACCCTTCACAGTGACTGCTAAACCCACAGAATTGCCCTTGCATATCTGACTAAATACCTGTAGAATAAATCATCAACTCTGTCAGCAAGGACAGCAATTTCTTTAAACAAGTTGAGACTCAGGAAATGCTGACTTTATGCCCTATCTTTACAATGAACTCAGACTGGCCCTGACTGCTTGGTTAAATACATAATGTTCCACCATAGGGTCAAAGTACCAAATGAGTTGTTTTGTTCTTTGTCCCTTTAGATCTTCAGGGTTTTTTTTTTTTTTTCCCCTTGTTGGATGCTTTAGCACCATCTCCAGGCAATTGGGTTTATTTCAGCTGCCTGAACCAATTCAAAGACTTCTGGGCTTCATTTCTTGTGTATTTTTGATACAATAAGTTATTTGGTATTTGCATTTCTAATCTTATCATTTCGCTGTTCCTTGTCCATTTATTTCTGTTTAAAAGCAGGAAATGAAGCAATAATTAGCCTTTTGGCTTTAGCACAGTAGATACTGGTGTTGCAAAAATTTCTGATAATGTACAGTTAAGCAATGTTATAGTCCAGGATAGCCAAAAGTGACAGGGATAGTGTTGAATTTTTTTATAGCAGTTAATTTTAAGGTTAATGAGATAATTTAATTCAGTTTTCAAATGTTTGTAAGATGCTGATTACTGTATGATAGCTAGTATTAATTATATTAATTCTGTTCAGCAATTACATGCAAGTAATCTCAGTTACAACACTGTTGAAGTATGTAAAGCTTATAAAAGTGATAGTCCAAGGGGAAATACGAGATTTATAGTGCTATTCTATTCTCCTCTCTAAGTATGCAATTCTGTGGCATACAGGGCAAGATAACATTGCTGTTGGCCTCTGACATGACAAATATTCTATAAAAGAGGAAGAGTAAGCTACATTCGTGTCAGCTATAGGCAGGCAAAATCATACAGATTTGATGGTAGACGTGTGGGCTTACAGCAAGATGACTTTACCTTTTTTTTCTGTAAAAGTAGATCAGGATTCTTATATGTTCAGACAGTCACAAATAACTACAGGGGAGCAATTTGGGAAATCACTTTTCACTCAGCATCACAACAACGTCACAATCCCACCAAGTTGCTCAGTATAAACAGAGGGAACAGTAACTGCTCTAACACAGTCACTTAAAATGCCCGATGATCGTATTTTTAGTTTAAAATGATGCCTGCAGTTATAATGCGAGTGAATTGTAATTGAGGACATTGTTTGGCCTACATTATGCATTCCAGACTCCAAAAGAAGATCTCACATCCCTGTATATGACACTGAGACAAAATATTTTTTTCTTTATGTCTCTATTACCCTGTTCATTCCTGTTTGTAGGGTTTAAAATTACAGATTAATTGCCTCTGAAAGCAACAGGAGCTGATTAAACACAGGTGAAATTCATCCCTTTAAGGAAGCCTATTAGGTTTTGGGGCTTCCTTTGATAAAAAGAGAAACACTTCTAGAAATACTTCCTGCTGCCTTAATCTTGCTCATAACTTAGTGCTTTTGCCTTGCTCTGGATGCTTTTCATATAACTAAAGTTTATCTCCATTAAAAACAGTCTACTCTACTAGAATTTGCTGATCTAATAAGTGAATTAGAGCAGATCATGTTTCAGGAGAGTCTGGGGCTGAAAGATACTCTGTAGATTCAGGTGAAATGGTATTGAGGAATGCTAGTTTTGGTGTTCTATCTCTTTCTGTGTTTATTTGCTTTCAGTCTCAGTCATGTGACTTAGATAAAGCAGCTCCTTGCGTTTGAATTATCATGGAAAAATCTCAGCTGAAATGAATCATTTTATTACCAATTTGAAAGCTACCACTTGATTGGTTTAATTTAGAAGCAAAAGGGTGATTTTTAAAACAGTTCCACATCTTAAGTTTTCTCCTGGTTTTGTCATTAATGTCAATGGGGCATGGTTTGAAGGCCAGGTGGGGTCATATTGTTAGATTCATCAAACAGAGCAGTGGGCCCCGAAACTTATGCTTCCCCCACAAGTTTTGTCTTATGCTTCAGAAAGTGTCCAGCTTACATGAAGGCGTTACTTCTTCGTCTGAAAGCTGTTCTGTAAAAGGAAATACTGGGAAGGTCCTCATGCTTCCTTTTGTATGTGGCATTCATTTTAGTTACACAACACTAAGCGTGTATTGTAAGGATCGGCATACACATATCCTACCCAAGTCATAAAAATACTCTTGTTTTTCCAATTGCAGAAGATGCAACCAGATTTAAACACCTCAGAAAATATGTTTACTTATATGAAGCAGAAACTTCAAATGGGATCACAGGAACAGCAGATTCTCGAAGTGGTTCAAAGATCACTTGCAAGGTAGGGGAAGAGGAGTAAATGCAGTTGATTGGGACTGGATACTGAATAACATGGGAGTTGGCAGCTGGGGAGCATCCTTCAATGTTTTTCCAAACAAGATCATTCTTTTGAAAGGCACATGTTGAGCATCCTGAAGACTGTCCTAGACAGAACATGCTGAGGATGGCAGAAGTCCTTCATACCACTGTGCCAGTGCATTTCAATCCTGATCTGGCTGTACTTTTACATGAGAGAAGGGGAAGACCTGGTAGTTCTGTTTTTCTTAGCTCCCAGGCTGAGTCTACCAATGTCCATCAAACAGTTCTAGAAGTTGAACTAAAACAGTTCATTGATGCCATGAAGACCACCTGATAGCCTGTAACAGTCAAGCCAGGATCAGGGCTGTGGGAGTAAAAGGTCCCATAGGCTATTAAACTACCCAATGTCCCTCCACCTTGCCCAAAACTTTCCCATCAATTATTTTCTGAAACAGAGTAACTGGGGAAAATATTTCTTATTTAGCGCACACTGTTCTGACAGAGTCTAAACTCGATTAGTGTACTGACTCAAGTTTTCATACAGTTCTTCTAGTACTATAATTTTTCAGAACCTAAGTTGCTTGTTTACCATGTATCTATCTAGTATAACCTATGCCATTAGCCAAGCAGATACCTGCTTTTGTATCTTCTCCCTTGTTCCCTTAAGCTATTTAGAGTACTTTAGAATGTTTCCCAGCAGCTGCTAGCAGGGTGATTCTGACACTTTACAAAACCCAAGGAATACCATATTTTCAAAACTGCAACTGGATGATCCTGGAAGCATGATAATGAAAAAAGGATAAACACATGATATTTGTGTTTTCAGGTTGAACTGGAGGTACCACAGCTGTGCCACTTCATCCTGAGGACAATGCATTGCTCCCTGAGGGAGACTTTTGGTGTTGACACTGAGGGAAGGGCCATGCTGAAAAAGTCAAAGAACTCTGAAGACTTTGCAAATGCCATGTCCAAGTAAGCAATATCAATTATCATCAATACTTGTAGCCTTAACATGGAACAGGCTGCAGTGTTACAGTCCACCCTGACTATGTTTTTTCAGGCATAGAACACATTTCAGGATAACATGGTAGATTTATAAGCTGGTTCCACAGCAAAACTCTCCTTGACATAATTTAGGGCTAACTTGGCACAGTTCTCAATTGCTAGTAGGGAAGTGTTTTTTCTATCCAGAATTTTCACCTGGCATGTCTTTGCCATTTGTATTGGCTATATCAGGAAACTGTTGGGTAGTTCCCTAGAAGATTATTGCAAGTGGAATGTTCCTTCTTGTAAGCAAATTCTCAAAAGGCTATCTGCAGCCATTTTAAGATAATTTTCCTTTGCTGACATGGTACTAAGACTGTGCAATAGAAGGGCATTTGAGACTGAAGTCCAGATTTCCTATCGTGATCTTTAATGACCTATGCAACTTAAGTTTTCCTTACTTATCTGCTTTCGTAAGTTGTTGCTGCTACTTCCTCCACCCAACTAGTCTCCAGTGCTTGTCACTGCATGTTTTAATCATGCACCTTCATACCTGTTTCAATGCCTCAGTATCCACTCCATCTTGCTTCACAAGCCATAGATCTCAAAACAGCTTGAGACAGTGTTAAAATATGTTTTTCAGAAAACAATGAAGGTTTTATTTAAAGACTGCAACTAGCAGAGAATCCTTCCTATCCTTTTGTAGCCTATTTCAGTTGTTAATAATTACCTCATTCTAAAAATTTACTTATCTCCTCTCTGAATTTGTGCAATTCCAACTTCCAGCCATTGCTCTTGATATTTGCTTGTCCTTAGATGACGTAGTCTGGTGATATCAGAATGTCCTTGGTTAGAATTTTGCTGCTTTAATAGTAATACTCTGTAATAGGAACAAGAGTGAATAGTAAATAATGATAGACCAAGATGAACATGATGCTATAGCCCAGCAGTTTATTGATAACATGTTCTTCACTGGGTGGCTTTAACATGATTTCATACTAACATTGGGGAATTTTTTGGACAGACATGAGCTAAAATTCAGCATGCAGGATGGAACAAAAGTCAAGCTGTACCCAGAGAAGGATGAACCTCTGAATGTACTGAATCTCAAGAGAGGGATCATCTCAGCTCTACTTGTGCCAACAGAAACAGTAGAAAACGTAAAAACAATTTCCATGGTAGGTATTTTAAAAAGCATTTACCTTATTTCTTTGTCAAATGGAAGAAACCTCACCTAGTAGAGTTACTCCTGAACATAATTTTCAAAAGCCCTGGAAATTCAGATAAGAAAGGGTGCCTTTCTGCTAGATCAGAAAATATGTGACAGCATGAACAAAGACACTGACTTATTTCTTCTTTCCAGGATACTGTATATGGAAAGTGTGACAGTGAAGTTGAATTCAAATCTAGAAAAGGAAATGTTGCAGAAGATATTTCAATTAACAGGGACCTGAAAGCCTGTGACAACTTCAGTCCCATCAGAGATTATGTCAGCCCTATTGCCATTGTAAAGGGACTAGTAAGTATACCATTAAAAATTCTATCATATAACATTCTTCACTACATCACTTAAACAACTACTACAACCAGTAAATTTTGTATTTATATCTTCTAAAACCTTAAATGGATTTTCTGCACCGTTGCGTTAGATCAGACTGTGGTTTTGTTGGCCATCGATAGAGAAAAACAGATGCAGAGAAAGAGTGTAATTGCCTTCTTTCATGTTCTTCTCATGAATTTTTAAAGGAGACCTTCTCATAGATGGAGTGGGTACTATTGGTTGCATGATAACCTATCAGATCATATCCAAATTTTTAATTTTGTGGGACAAAATTTTCAACATGCCCATTTCATGTAAAACATCGCCAAAACCCTCATGTGTATGTGATATGCAGGAGGAGAGGGTTCTAAATAGTAAATGGTTTGACATGCTGTTCAAGCTACCTGTGAATCCACAATGATCAAGTGCAGTTTCTTGCATGAATATTGCCAGATTTCTTCCTGGTATCGTGGCATCTGTACTGTTGAGTGTTTTCCCTAAAAAGAAAAAAATAATTGGGATTTCATATCATGCTAAAAAAGCACATTTTCTAGTTTCTGCCACCTTTACAGCTTGCTGTAGAAATCTTTAAAGTATGTGTAATAAGAGTGAAATTAAAAAGACCATCAGCTGTTATGAGGAGCCTGAACTACTCTAAAGATTACAGATTGGTTTCTATGAAGGAGTCCTTTGTTGTAGGCAGCAGGGGATCAGTCATGAAGTAACTACTAAACCAAACACCTCAGTAAGGCCTGAGGGAAAATTTCAGTGGGATTTTTTGCCTGTGAAGAGACTTAAGACTAAAGACTGGTGCTGGCACAATTTTGTCTTTGTGTGAGAATGATTCCAGTTATGCACCTTTGTTTCCAATATGCTGTAACTGGTAATATTACAGTAAAACTGTGGCAGCCTTTAAAACTATGTTTGTTTCCTATACTATTCAGTAAAATGACTGCTAAACTATTTATTTTACAGAACATCCCATTATCTACCCTTCTAAGAAGCACTCAGTTCTGTCACTACAATATTGATGCAAAGAAAAGGCACATAAGAGATGCTGTCTGCAGTGAAAAACACTTGTTTCTGCCTTCCTCATACAAGTAGGTTGCTCGCTATTTATTGATACCTTTTCTTTATAAATACTAATTTTGAATGGTGACGTATCATATTCTGCCCTGACTTCGTCCCTAAATATGCATTTTGTTCTCAAGGAGGCAGAAGGCATGGCAAGATGCCTCAAAGGTACTTAAACTCAACTAAACCACTAAATTTTTCTTTGTTTGCCAGAAATCGCTATGGTGTGATGACAGAGGTCAACCAGACACTGAAGCTTGAAGATACCCCGAAGATCAATAACAGAAATTTTGATGGAGGTATAGCTGAAATTCTCAATAATACAAATACAGGGACAAAATATAAATACAGGGAAAACACAGGGACAACTGTTTTTTTTTTAACAGTGAATTCATTAACGATGCAGTTGATGGGACCAAAACAATTCATAATTTTTAATGAAATTTGATCAATTTAGTCAGGAAAAAGGTTGGGGCATAAAATGGAAAAACACGAAAAGTTTAAAGTCACTCTGTAATTTTAAATAATCTTTGTCTTTTCATTTTAGTTTTGAAATTATTCTTTATAATTAAAAAGTTGCATTTTACTTGGAAAGTAATTTTAATCTTATTGGAAATGAGTTTCATGATCCCTTTTTAGCTAACCATAAATTCTTTTGCAACTTTTAGCTTCAGCTGCCAAATGTAAACAGTCCACGACTACTATACATTTGGTTCTGAAACACACTCATTTGAGATGCAGTTGTTATTCGTAGTCAAAACATATTTCTCCTAAGATATAGTCATTAAAAGTTGAAAGAGCAAACTGCTAATATTAAAGGTGGTAAGGAATCATCTTCATAAAAATTTAAAAGAATTTATGCAAATAGGTATTATTATTAATTTTGAGGCAGAATTACATTTAAATTCCATTCCATTATTTTTAGAAGCTGTTCAGCTGTTAAGCTTCAAAAATTTTCATATAAAACAACCAACAAATTTTATATTTATACTGAATGTATGACAGAAGGTAAGAATTAACATAGCTCCTTGATAATGACGTAAAGAATGCAATTTTTTTTTAATTGCTAGATGAACTGGAAGAGAAAGGACTTGCACTGGAAAGTACAGATGCCAAATTTCCTAGGCAGGGGGATTCTGTTCTGAAAATCCTTCAGGAACTGCAGAAACTTACAGCCTCCGAGCAGAACCAGCAGAGAGCAAGGCTCTTTTACAAATTGGTTTCTGGACTTAGAAGTTTACATAACACCACTCTTGGCTCTCTTGTACCAAAGATGATGGAAACTTCAAGGTACGTTACAACAGTTCATTGTGCAAGTACACGACATGTCAATGCCATAGCAAATCCATTCTAATGTTGATTTGCTGCAAATGGTTTTAAATTAGAGGTTAATTAAATGTAAAGAGTGTTTTTCAGAAAGATAAGTATGTGGATTTCACATTTTTCCATCAGAAATGCTCAGTTAATTGGAACTTGAACATTAAATATATGACCACAGTATAAGAACTCAAATAGATCTGAAAGTTCTAGCCTTCTATGAAGTTCTAGCCTTCTATGAAGAACTAATATTGTTTTGATCATTCCCCCATCAAATCTTCCAAACTTATTGGAGAAGCTGAACTATGAATTAGAGTATAACAGCCCCCTACGGGGTTTTTCTCCCTACCACCATCCCAAGTGTGTATGCCAGGCACAATCCTGTGGATATGTTACTGTAGCCAAATATCTTTCATGCTCAAGGACAATGACTGTAATTCCAAACTCCCAAGTCTGACTTATAGCGAAGAACACAGTTTTGAAAGTGAGATTTTTGGAGACATGGAAGGGCACAATTCTTTGGCCTGGCCATGACTTCCAGTCCCCACCCTTACTCTTCTGTCCTGGCTGGACTTGAGTCAATTTACACGTACTTTATGTCCTCAGTCTGTGGACGCACTAGAGCCTCAGTATGGTTCAGTATATTATATTATAATATTTAAAGTTGTGGGAAAGTCTGTTGTGGAGAAAAAAAAGATATCTCTGTGTAATGATAGTATTGTTAATACTTTCTTGTTGTTCACAGCTAATTATATTAGCATACCTTGTAAAAATAAGCAGCTTCTTTTTGATAAGCTATAGTGTGATTTGCTTCCAGTCACGCATAGGCATATGTCATTTATGTTAAAACAACTTAATAAAAATGTCAAATATTTATTTCAAACATCCAGCATGCAGTGATAACTGCAAAGAGGGAATTAATTAATCAAAGTCATCTCTTTTCCTTTCAGTTCCATCACAGTTCAGGCCCTGACTCAGTGCGGGACTCCAGAGTGCTATAGTGCAGTCCTTCAAATACTGAGAACTGGAAACGTGAATCCACTTGTGGTAGATCTGGTCACGTATACCCTGGGACTATTGCCTTCTCCAACACCAAAAAGAATACGGGAAATTCTTAACATGGCCCAGTATCAGCCAAGTAGAGCTTCTTTTTATGGCTTGAGTCACTCTGTTACTAAGTAAGTAATGATAGCACGTAATTGTACAAAATAACCGCAAGAAAACATTACAATGCTTAGAGTAAACCCTAAGAGTATTCACTTTTTGAGAATTTTTTTTGTTATTCTCATGAATTTGCTCTTTGGCAATAAAAAATAAATAGACATTCCCCATTTTCTCCTTTTGTTTCTAATGCCTTTCTCTGTTTAGGTTCTACAATGAGAAGATGACTGTTACAGAGGAAATAACAGATGTTGCAGACTTCATGGTATCACTGCTTGGCACTGATTGCTCTGGGGAAGATGAACTCACATACCTCACACTACGGGTATTTTTCTTTCCTTCGTTCCTTATGCAGGCTATATTAAATTGTAGTGCATATATTACTGTACTTCTCTTGGTGGAGAATAAATGTTTAACATCTTTCTGTGTTTCCATCGCTGACAGGCTATTGGAAACATGGGTGCAGTAATGGAGAAAGCTAAACCAAGCCTGAAATCTTTCCTTAAGACGTGTATCAGAAGTGAAGCTGCATCACCTTCAGTTCAGAAAGCAGCCATCCAGGCATTCAGGAAAATGACTGTTACTGAAGAGGTAAACTGGGTCACAAGAACCAGCATAAACTGTTTTCAGTTCACCTTGATTGTTCACAGAAGTTATTGAATATGCAAAAACATTCCTATTATTTCATAGTTTTGCTATCTCCCTTTTAGCCGTCTCCAGCTTTTTTAGAATTCCTTTAGTTAGTTTAATTTCCATCCACATATCTGAGTTCTCCAGACATGATTTAGTGGGTGTTGCTCCTTTGAGATGCAGTTGCTTTGTATAGGTAGTCTCAGTTTAAATGGGAAGTTTGGATCTGTTCCTGTTAGAGTGTCTTAGATGGAATTCTACTTATTTAAAGGTGGTCTTAACTGACTAATTACTCTGAATTTAAATGGATTTAACTAAGAAAATATCAGGTCCCTATTTTATACTGGCATTTTGTTGTCATTGTTATTAATTGTACTGGTTAGATTTAAGTTTACATAACAGTGACATTAAAGCACCTCCTACAAAATTGGTGTCATGATACAGAGCTCTTCAGCTTAGTATAGTGAAACAGTTTCGATATGTACAAGTTTCTAATCTAAGAGAGATGCTCTTGTTTCCAAACAAGGCTTAATGACTCTGGGAGCCTGGAAACACCTGGAGCTTATGTCCTCAGATTCAGTTTAATTTTTTTGTTATTATTTATTTTCAAACTATGTTTCATTTTCCTGCAGCAGCAGATTTTGATCACCTTCTTTTCCTGGACTGAATGATCTTTTTTCCAAAATTCAAGAATCTGTCTGCAAACCAGAATACTTCTGATTCCCAACAATCAAAACTCAGTATTCTAAACAAAAAAGTAACATGCCAGATACAGGATAAGAAAATCAGTTTTAACAAAACCATAATTTCTATGATGTTTTCTATCACAAGAAACTTTATCAAAATAGCTTCAGTGAGACATTTTTTGGTCAGTTATAGAAATAAGGTATAAAAATAGTTACACGGTCCTGAAGAAATTACATCCTGGAAATTATTTCACCTTATATATTCCCAAAAGAATTTAACAGTATCATCTACTTGTCAGCTCACCAGTGCAAACCTTTCTCTATTTATATAGGATCGTTCAGCACTTTTGAAAGCTTTCCAAGAAGGAGATGCACCTACAGACAAACGTCTAGCTGCCTATCTCATACTGATGAAAAATCCTTCCCCAAGTGATCTTGCAAAGATTTTGAGAGTCCTCACAAAGGAGAAGAACGAGCAAGTGAAAAGCTTTATTGCCTCACACATTGCCAACATCCTAGACTCTGAAGAAGTAGGCATTGAAGAGTAAGTAAAATTTAGTTATATACTGGTGGCCTAGGAAAAAGAAAGTTCTGACCATAATTGCAGTGGTAATTATTTAGCAGTGCTTGTTTTTTTTTTTTGTTTGATTGTTTGTTTTCTTTGTTTGAGCAAGCACATCAGCTGAATAAATCTATGGCTTTGTCAGAGCAGAGCCAGCTTACAGTCTTTCCCTTAAGTCTTATTTTTACTGTTATTATGTGCAGAGAGAGAGGCATTTACAGTCACCTCAGCTGTATGAATGTCTGCAAGTGACACAAGATATCCCTCAACTAAGACTGAATAAGTTTCTGGAATCTATACTGATCCTATTTGTATTGCTATTTGTATTCCTCTTTCCTAGTCTAAAAAGCCAAGTTGAAGAAGCTCTGAAAGGAAACCAGGTTCCAACAGCCAAAGATTTCAGAAAATTTTCACAAAATTATCAGATTTCCAAAAGAGTTTCTGTACCTGGAGTTGATCCCGTCTCTGCCAAAGTAGAGGGAAATGTGGTGTTTGATCCAAACAGCTATGTTCCTAAAGAGACGATGCTAAAAACCACCCTGAATGTGTATGGATTTGGCCCAAGCGATATCTTTGAGGTACAACAATTATCAAAAACTTTTGCCAGTATTCAGCTGTTTTCTTTCTCATTTCTGTTTGCTTAGAACAACTTTCTCTGAATAACGTATTGTTTTTACAAGCTTTGGGAGAAATGTAAAGGTCACTATTCTTACAAGGGGACTTTCATTTGATCTCAATGGGCTTTAGAGCAAGCCATCCGTTATGTGATGTCACTTGCCATTGACTGGATGGACGACCCTGTTGGAGTTATTAAAGGCCTCAGCTAGGGTGAAATGAACCCATCTGTAACAAATTGACTTCATGCTAATGAATCATTGCTGGCACACTGAAGTAGTCATAGTAGATTTTAAGCGAGACGCAGCCTATGTGTAGGTTTTTTGTTGGACGACACCACGGAGATAAAACTAACCATAAGACCTAGTATTCTGTATCTTCCCTTAAGAATCATAGACTTGTAGGATGCACTTTGTTCCCCAGGAAGTCTGTTTGTTACAAAACTCCAAAGAAGTGGGGAAATTGTCTCAGTTATTGCATTGTCCTGTTCATTTCAGCTTGGCTTGGATGGAAAGGGGTTTGAACCAACACTGGAAGCTTTGTTTGGAGAGAAGGGGTTTTTCCCAGACACTGCAAGCAAGGCCTTGTACTGGGTTGACGGCAGAGTGCCAAAGCAGGTTTCCAAGGCACTTTTTGACTACTTCGGTTACTCCCAGGATGACAAGCAGGATCAGGTATGACTTGAAAACATTCTCTGTGCAGCACGCCGTTCCTATCTTTACACAATAATTACAGCACTTCCCTCTTCATTGTATATAAGCCTTCTCCTCTCCTGGTAAGCTAAAATGGAAATTCTTAATGTTATTAACAATGTTTTCTTCTTAATTGTATGTGGGAGGGGCCTTTGTCTGGGGACAAATCTGTAAGTGCATGTGCAGATTAGCTGACGTTCACTAAATAACTGGTTTAGATATATGATCTTACAGATTTCTCATAAATCTGTTTTACTACCTTCTGACTGAATTTTCAGGATCTCATGAAAGGAATAATGCTTAACCTTGAAAAAATGATAAAAGAATTGGTCAACAAGGAAGCTCCTGAAGGAAAAGCATATCTGAGAATCCTGGGAGAAGAACTTGGGTACATGAAACTCAATGATTTCAAATTGCTGGGAAGCATGATTTTAAAGAGCATTAAAACTCTTCAGACTATTCCCGAAACGGTATGTTTCTGATGCACCAATGCTTTATTAATTTGGGGGGGGGGTGGGGGGGTGTTACAAGATTTTTTTAAGATTTAGGTTGTGTTTATCTATGATGTAAAGAATTAATATTTGGTACCAGCATGAAAACAAAATTATTTAAAATAAAATATCCAGATTAGTCTGAAGGACTCTGAGAAACCTATGAAGACTCCTGAATAACCATGTGAGGTCCTCCTGGAAGATAGGTGAGGGGAAGGAAAAAGTGAAAGTTCAGATATTATTGTAAGATTGAGATATCTACTGGAACAATGCCCCAAATCCTAGTGTTGGCCATTATGTTATACTACTAAATTTCTAAATGTTAAAATGTATATTAATATTGAGCAATAATTTATCATGTTTAAAAGAAAGGAAGATGTAGTACAGTTTAGGAATATTTGGTAAAACTCCTCTTTCATTGAAGTAAAAAAATGCTTTGTCATTGACTTTGGTGAAGCCAAATTGTTACATGTTATCTAAACCAATTTACCATTGTATGTGTATTTCAAGGTAGATGATCCATGTGTATCAAGGCAGGTGATAAAATCTAGTATTCATTTAAAGCTGAGATTTTGATAAACAACATTTAGTACATTTTTTGAAGCAAGGAATCTGTAGAAATTAGCTTCTGTACTCTATATGAAATTAATTTTGGGGTTATACAGTTACAGTCATTCCATGATCAATTTTTAAAGTATGAAATGTACATATTCCAAAGTGTACATTTATTAGTGTTCATTTCCTTGTGTGATTCACAGATCGCACAAGCCATCTCAAAAGGTGTTGACAAGGACTTATTTGTCCACTACATGTTCATGGACAATGAGTTTGAGCTTCCAACTGGAGCAGGTTTGCAACTGAAGTTTGCCTTGTCTGGAATAGCGACACCTGGGGCCAAAGTAGCTGTGAAGCTTCATCAAAAAAGCGTAAGTCTTAACAGCTGTCTTTATTTTGTCTCCTCCTAATAATCTACAGTCTCATTAGGGATAAAACTGTAACACCAGAAAAATTTTAAAGACTACAAAATAATCTTGAAATGAAAAAACCAACTTACTTATTAGAGGTCTCCAATTAATTTGTGGATGACATTTACATTAAAGTAAGAAGTGATATGTATAATAAATTAAGTATGAGACATAATAAAATTTATGAACTAAAAGTATTTTAATTTCCCTTTCAAAAATAATCCTTTTAATCTCTGTTTATTTCTCCCTGCTCTCAAATGAGAATAGTAAAAAAGCTACAGCATGTGAATTTGCTGTTCAAATGAAATAGTTAATAAAAAATTTTGATGTAGCCAATTCAAATTGAAAATTTTGATTTTCAGTTAAAATAAATATTGAAAATTGAGTTAAATGAAACTTTTTTTGATATGAAAGGAAACATTTTAAAATTGTAACAAGTAAAGAATATATGACACAAAATTAATTATCTGGTTAAAATAAAAAAAAAAAGTCGATATTTCCACTCTTTTTGAAGTTTTAATAAATATTTTTAATTTATTCAATATTTTATATAAATTTCTCAATAGTTTCAGGACTTAAACTTTTAATTTTCCACCATATACACTATTTAAGTAAAAATAAAAAAATATGTCCACAAATTTAGTACTGGTTGCCTTTTAGTTGCCTTTGGAATCTTTTTCAGAATTTTGCATTCTGTCCCTTCTTTCTGTAATGGCCAAACAAAAAACTTGAAAATAAGCTGGTTTCTGTTTAGAGAAATTCAAATCTTGGATTCATTTCTTTTTTGTCAAATAGTTTACTCATTGTTTTTGAAAATTGCTATTTTTTTTTACAATGGAAAACTGGCTCTTGTCTTCAGATTTAAAAATACATGCAAGTAACTCCATGTGCAGAATCTTTCTGAAGCATGAGTATTTTTATATTAAAGTAGGTAAGGTTCCTTGGTGTTATCGTCTTGCTGTATTTGTTACAGTACAGTTACCACTTATGTCGTCTCTCTGCTTATGCCACTTGGGAAACAAATTTTTTGAATAGCAAAATCAATTATATAAAACCTACAGTTTATCAAGAATATCACGTTTGTTTTATAAAACTAGTAAGAAGTGTATTGGGCAAATAAATACACTGTTTTGGTTTTATTAAATAGATGCAAGCAGAACTCATTGCTAAACCTTCAGTAGCAATTGAGTTTGTAACACACCTGGGAATAAACATGCCTGAATTTGCTAGAAGTGGCGTGGAGATGAATTCTAATATATTCCATGAGTCTGGAATTGAAGCACGCATTAGTATGAAAGCTGGACATCTGAAATTCAGCATTCCTGCTCCGAAGACTCCCACAAAGCTCCTCAGTATCAGGTAATGAGAACTGAATGAGAACTTTCAAGGCTATGTTCTTCCCTTCTTTCCTTGGTTTTTATTGTGATGGAATTGAGAGGCTAGGGCGGGCACGGAGAAATTTTCAGTCCAGAAAAATCCCAGACATTGTAAAACTAGGATAACTTCTTTTGTAAGGTAAGAAAATAGCCCAGATAAGTGGTGACTGAGAGTCAAGGCTTACAGATTCTTTAATTTGTCACTATTTTCTGAGTTTTTCAACAAGATGCCTACAATTTCTATTATTGTGTATTCTTTCACATAAAATTATTAGAATAGCAATGCCTATTTTTAGAGTGAAGTTAAATGAACTACTTACATTAATTTTAGAGAGGGTAAATGGCTTAATACACAGAACTATGATTCTCAATAATAATTATTATAATAAAAAAATCCGTGATCATTTAACCACCAAATATTATTTCATTAAGCCTTTACCTTAGTAAGTGATTTTTATTCAGAAAGTAACCTTGTTATCAGGACAACGTCTGAACACCTGTCTGGGAATAAATGGCTCACTTTTCTGTTCCAGCAATACTCTACATTTGGTGTCTCCAGCCAAAACTGAAGAGATTCCACCTCTGATCGAGAATCGAGAAACCTGGACTTCTTGCAAGCCTTTCATTGCTGGTCTAAATTTCTGCACCAAATTATTGTACTCTAATGCCAGTGACACAGAGGCAGCGCCATATTATCCCTTGACTGGAGAATCCAGGTAAGTCATATCAGCTTTAACTATGTTTATTTTGTGTTAACTAACCTTCCTTCTGAGGGCTTAGTATCTACACTACCCTCTCACATAAAGCTTACCTTTAAAAACTTTAAAAACAAACTATATCAGGAGCAGCTCAGAAAGAGAGCTCTTGAGAACTGTATGATTGCTCCTGTTTCTGGTCATGGACAAAATAGTTATTTACAAGACATATGTTTACTCCTTCTTTAGATTTGAAGTTGAAATAGTGTCCACAGGTGAAGTGAAGGAATACTCTGCAAGTGCAAACTATGACCTGCAGAGAGAGGGAAATGACCTGATAGACACCTTAAAATTTGCTGTCCAAGCAGAAGGTAAGAGTCTGAAAAAGCCATATGGCTCAGTTTTGAACCGTGTCATTTAATGGGAAAAAGATTTGTAGGAATAAATCATAATAGAATTCTTTACAGTATAAAATAGAATACCATTTTCACACCTAAACATGCCAACACTTTAAGTCGCGTTTCATTTCATATGTACAATCAAGATTTTCATGATCAGATGCTGATTATTTTATCCCAAAAAAGCTTCCCCAGGATATAAATAAAAGTTTGATGTTGGCAAATGGAAGTAAGGAAGAGAAGTTAATGGGTTCTATATAAGCAAGAGAAAAATACCATTTCTGATGAAATACGGAAGTAAAGCATACAAATTGAGAACAACTACATAATCAGCAATTTTTTCAAAGGAAGAATCTGTGGGATGGCAAGTTTGCATAATAAAAGTAGTGACGGGACTAGTGGATCAGCCCATGATGGGTTTAGAAGATGAGGAGAAAAAAGATGACTCAGTTTCTAATTCAGACTCATCAAAGGCTATGTTAGATCTTCAGGGTGATGTAATTTCCAGTTGATACTTTTTTATTTTCCTTTTAAGAAAAGTCCAAACAGATTCCATAGTTGCGAATAACCAAAGTACATTATATTTTCTAGGTGTAAAGCAACATGAGGCCACATTGACCTTCAGGTACAACAGAGACAGAAAGATTTTGACCAGTGATGTCCACATTCCAGATGTTGATGTTGACTTTGGTACAAACTTCAGAATTACTGATGAATCCATTTCTGGGAAGACAGCATATACTTTTGTCTTAGACTTTAACAACAAGAAGATTTCTGAAGTTACTCTTACTGGCCAGATAAGGTAACTCAGAAAGCCACTTAGACTTTTACAGATGCCTTTGAATAAGATAGCTGAAGGATTTATTGAAGGTAGAAAATTTTGGGAAATTTCATCCCATTTTGGAGAAATTGCTTATATAGAGAGACATAAAAACTTGTCATTCAAACCCTCTTTAAAAACCCTTGAAGTATTTAATTTGTGATCCAACACGTATACATCAAATAAATACGTCTAATGCACCAACTGATCTTTCCTACTACATGTATATATATAATTTGTATTACAACTTCCTTGAGCTACTTCTTCCATGTTTGCACACACATGACTACAAGAATGACATTGTACTAGTGTTATTGCAGGTGTGATAATCCAAGGATATAAACAAGGCGAGGTTTGTTCAGAGAGGCATTATCATTTACTGGTTATGTTTGGCTCTAAAAAAAAAATTATTACATCTCCCCATGAAGAAATCTAATGGCACTCAATAAGCAACAAAACCAAAAATAGCTGAGAGCTTCCTGTAAAAATTCCCACGCTTCACGATGAGAATATTTCCGGGAACATCTACAGGGGAGCTAACAAAAATGTTCAGCCTGCCAGGGTTTCTAAAATTGTCTGCCTCACAAGCCCATAGTGAAATGAGCTGATCACATTCTTTAATAAACCTCAATCTTCCATGGAATTCTGTGATCTTGATGGTGCCCCAGGGAGTCTTTGTCTTTGCTGTTCATGCAGAATTGCCTCTGATATCAGTGGGAGCTTTGGACAGATGTCAGGGACCTCAATTCCCTTTCATTTGCGCTAACATAATATTAGAAGTTTGCTCAAGTCAACAAAGTTACAGAGATATAAAATAAATGTGAATAAAGGAAAATGAAGCCCAGTGGCATAATATATTTTGTCAAGTGTTTTGTTTCTATGTGATTCATGGCCACAGTCTGTATCCTTTAGTAGAGAATTCAGCCTGAGTAAGGAGTTCAGAATTTGGTTCAGGTACAACTTTACCAAGACAGGTACATATTTCCATCCATTTGAGTATTATGGAATTAATATGGAATTATTATTGTATCTGCACAGTGGCATTATGATAATTTACCGTAGAGTTCCCAAAGTAACGAGCAGAAGCTGAAAACATTAATTGAATTGCAACAGAGTTTACAGGTTTGATTCAATCTAATTTTTTATAACACCTATTATGGCTTTACTATAGATTTAGATGCTGAAATTGCTCCTGAAACATAAGTAAAAAATTAGAGTTAAATGTTCTATATTCACATTTACTTTTTGCTTCTACAGATATGCTGGAATGGAAGAGGCAATGTTAAGAGGCACCATTTCTATCCCTCGCCTGCAAACTGAACTTAGAACTGAAGCATTGGTTAATTATTCACCGACCAAAGGATATCTTCAGATGAGCTCGGCTGCAACAACTCATGGAAACTCAGTTTCAGAAAGAGTTCTTCTCAGATATGGTAGGGGCAAAAAACATGATCCGCATGTACAACCTATAAATTTAAACATCCTGTTACACTAGTTTATAGTATATCCCTAAATAGAATAAGAATATTACTAATTTTACCCTTTTATTTAAATTCATTTTTTTCAGATTCAGAGAAAGTTGAGCTAGAGTGGAATTCAGGCGCCAGCGCTGCTGTGAAAAAAATGTCTTCTGGCTTCCCAGTTGACTTTTCAGACTACCCAAAAACTTTAGAGAAGCATGCCAACGAACTGCTGGATCGGAAAGTGGCTCACACAGATATGACACTGCGACATATTGTGTCACAATTTATCGTGGTACGTTTCAACTTACAGTGGATATTACAGCTTGAACACATAGCCCTGGTGAATTCGTGCCTCCCCCATGGAAGCCAAAATAGGAACTACTTGTAAAAGCACTCACCAGATTGAATAAGATGTGTATTTCCAACTTTGATCGAGCCAGTCACTTTATCAGATGCCTAGGACTCAGTATACAGATAGTTACAATGGCTCTCAGATAACTTACTGGAAAGTCCTAAAACTTGTTATTTACTTTGAAAAACTTGTCTCCTCTTTGCAGGCAACAAACACCTGGCTGCAAAAGGCATCAAAAGATGTCCCCTATGCCCAGACTCTGCAAGACAAACTAAGTGGACTGCAGGAACTGAACATTCAGAAAATTAACCTGCCTGTTATCACCATTCCTGAAGAACTGTTCCTGAAAAGGTAGGGAGAGAAATTAGGATAGTCACACAGGAAACTGAAAATAGATATTTGTTCATATTTTTCTGTTATTTTATTTTATTTTGTTTTATAAAACAGTGTGGAATTGCTGTAAACATTAGCATGCAATTGGAATCCTATCAAAGAATTTTAGAACCAGAGAGATGAAATTACATGGAGCAAATGATGCATATCTTTAATACAGATTTGACTCAGCAGTCACTCCTGCAGTTTATGAATATATCCTGAAGTATTTTGTTATATAGTAATGAGAACTGAACAAAAATACAGTGTTGAACAATCTTTACTCTGAGCCACAGAACTAATGAAGCCACGTTTCGCATAGATTTGTGTCCTGCATCCCTACAGACCTTTTGTCTTTGGCCATAACCCTAGTATCTCTACTTTTTTCCTGTGCAGTTCTACTGGACAGTTCTTCCCACTCAGGGGAGTGGTTGGAGAGGTCAACATAGTGGTTGACCTCTACCAATATAGTAGAGGTCTGACTCCATCTGTCCCTTGCTCAGAGGCAGCACGTGCCATGGTTGTACACATAAGGACTGGATGCTTGCACCAGTTTGGGCCCATCTCCGCCTAACAGAGAGTCCCACAGAACTTGCATGAATGTAATTACCCTTCAGGCTTTTACCCTTCTGTCAAATTTGATAGAAATCATCCAATATGCTAAAAGTTTCTAAAAAATAGGGTTTGATAAACAAAAAGAGAGTCTGGATGGCAGATAAATAGTCTATTTCTTCTGTGTCTAAGTAATTAGACTGTAAGTCAGCCAGAGTGGATCTAGATTTCTAAAATGCTCAGGCACCTGCCAGGATTTGCTCTCGTTACAGTTCCTAGCACTTACTGTTCTTGCCAGTTAGTGTTCATATCACATTGCTGCTCTGCCTATGCATAAGGATTCAAGGAATAGTGTTGCTGGGTAGTATCTTCAGAATACACCCTAAGCTACCACTGTGATAAATAGAAACATATCTGTATACTTTTCACGTGAGCTCGGGAAATATTGATGGCTGAAATGAATGCAAAGGACAACAGAAGCTAGTGTAAGATTGGATTACAAAAACAGATGGAGAAGAGTCCTGCATTTTATCTCTCTTAGTGCTGTTTTTCCATGTACTATCTTTCACTGTGGTAACATGAAACCGTATGTTAATGACACACGGCTCTATTGCTTCCATTGTGTTCCTAAGCCAAGTATAAGCAAGGAAAAAACTGTTTTTTCTCCTATATTCTTATCAGCAGTGCACATTATAGTAATAATAATAATAATAATAGGAATTTTTACTGCTCTGTGATGTTGCTTTTTTAACCATTTGATGCAAAGGAACAAATTTCAAAAACGTTTCTTTAATTTTCATCTTAGGATGTAGCTCTCAGTGTAAAAAAGAAGATTTTGTAATATAAAAGACCAGTTAGGCAAACAATAAAATCATCTTTGCCAGCTTATTGTTCATGCACAAATTAAGGCCCAATTTCCTCCTGTTTTGCCTTTTCATAATTACACTTTTTGCCCACAAGCTTTTCAGCTGACAATCCATTTTTTCCAGTCCTAGCTCCTGGTTAAATGGTTAGATTTTTATTTATTTTAATTCAGAATAAAATAAATGCTGAAAATTTGGATGAAACTTTTGAAATGCTTATCATCAGAAAGATAAATTCTTTGTAATTTAGATTCTTACAACTTCTAATGCTAACAAGACTTTTCATGCATTTCTATAAGAATACATTGCTTTTTTTAAGAAGAATATAATTGCCTTTTTCTGGTACTCAGCATGCCACATTGCACAAGTGGAGGATTTTTTTTTTTCTGTATGTCAGCTATTTAATTCAAATTCCTTCATTTTGAAGATCATTTTCATGCCAATACATCTTTTCATTAATGTTCATAAAGCAGATTTGGATTCTCAAAGTAGAAAATCAAATGCAAGATTCATAAAAGTAATGTATTTAGCCCCTTGAATGACACTCTCCACCTGGGAGCTAAAGTTAGTTAAGCTCTGAACAAAGAATCCGGAACCTTTGAATTCTAATGCAAATTAGAATAATTCTAATGTGATTCTGGACTGCTTGAACTATGAGTCTCCTTGACTATGAAATAAGGGGAAAAAACACTGGCAGAATTCACTGATATCAAAAGTGCTTTCAATAAATTCTCATAGATGAGTGCTTAAAAAATGCTGATAATAATAGAAGATCATTACATTTCTCTCTAAACCTAAAGTCAGGACACTGATATAAGCATGTAAGTAAGCTCAGTATCATAAGAATAGTAGAAATCATGGAAATTTCTGCATATGCTTCACAGACTTAGATTGTCTAATAAAGTCACTTTTATTTTCTAGTGAAGGCCGGATCAGATACATCTTAAATAAACACAGTTTTCTAATTAATATCCCGTTGCCATTTGGTGGAAGATCATCCCATGACATAAGGGTGCCACAGACTGTTAAAACACCTCCTCTGGTAATGGAGTCAATGGGAATAAGTGTGCCATCTCAGGAATACAGAATCCCGACATTTACTGTTCCAGAAACCTATCCTCTTCGTGTGCCTTTACTTGGCACTTTAGAGGTCTCTGCTAATGTGTACAGCAACTATTACAACTGGACAGCAGCATACACTTTGGCTAATAGCACCACAGAGAAAGCATCCAGCGTAAGGACTACTTATACCACAAATGCTGATTCAGTTTTTGAGCTACTTTCCTACAGTGTGAAAGGTAAGAACGTGTGCTAATACTGCAATGTTGGCAAAACTATTTTAATGGCTTTATTTTCCATGTATCAGGTACAGCACACTCATTTTCCTGTTGCTTATTTAAAGAAAGGTGTTGTATAATCTCAAATTANTTTTTTTTTTTTTTTTTTTTTTAAAGATATTATGTGAGTCTGTTTATTCAGGTACTAAAGGTGAATTCAGTATAATTCAATAAAAACTTTTAAGGTCCATATTTTCCTAGATATTCCCTACTGAAGAAAAAGTCCTTCAAAACTGAAGGCATGACTCTACAAACACTTGTGTATCTGACAGGTCAAGTGTTTTCAAAATCAGATGTGCAGGTGTATGCATAGGTATGCCCACGGTTTGTTTCTCGCTCTATTATTTATATATATATATGTAATTATTTTTTTATCATTTATATATGTCCATATACTGCCATAACTACACAGCAGTTACCCCAGACTCAGACTGGATAGGTCTTAAGACTGGAATTTTTAAGTTAGTTTCTCTAAAATTGCAGTTTGAGTTCTCAAATTGCAAAAGGACAAGCTAACTTCAGTCTTTTCTAAACTCCCCAGCATAAATGAAGCATAATAAAGAAAACATTAAAAACCAGGAATTTTAGATATGAGTTATTCTTGAAAGTCTGTCTTCTTAATTTAAGTTTAAATAATGACATAACTTTGTGTCGTATCACATAATTACATTTAGTAGAGTAGCGTAGAGATCAATTTATTCATAGTTCAAAACTTTAGCTCCAAATATCAAAATAATAACAGTTTTTACAGAAATATTCAGGATTTACCAAAGCATTTTGGCCTTTAAAAAAGGTCTAACAGTAATTGCAATTCAAGCAGTAGCATAAAAGTTTAGTGGCATCAGACAAAGTCTTAAACACAAAAAGTTATAAATTACACCGTTATCTTTTGTCTTCTTTTTCCTATTTCAGGTTCTGGAGAAGCATCATATAATAGAAATGGATTCACCTGTGCATATGAAAACCACCTGAAGCACATACTCTTAACATCAGTTTTTAAGTTGGCCAGGACAAAGAGTTATGAACCTAGTCCAGTTGCAAACTACACCATATCACTTATGGCATCCAGCACTCTGGGTCCTCAGCTTTCATTTTCTGGTGATATTGTTTCTGAAAAGACAAATAATGTGAATATCAATAATGTCAAGATGGAAGGGCAGCTGGAAGTGGCTTCTGTCTTTGCAAGAAGCATTTACACTCTGTCAAGCTCATACAATGAAAAGAGACGGGTTTTAGAAGGAAAATCAAATCTGAAGTTGGATTCTTCTTACCTTCAGGCTACCAATCAGATATCCAGTAGATACAGTGATGATTTATTTTCCATTACTTCAGTTTCTGATGTACAAAGTGGACTATTGAAGAACACAGCTTCACTGAAGTATGAAAACAGCCAGCTGAAAATGACATCTGAAACAAATGGGAGGTATCGACATATTGCAGGTGTCAATAAGCTTGAATTAATTTTGTCAAAGAAGATGGCAGCACTTCGATCTGAGTACCAAGCCACCTACAAGCAAACCCAGTATTATGCCTTGTTTGCAGGTTCTCTCAATTCCCAGGATCTTGTTTTCAACACTGATATCTCTATGACTGATCAAAAGAATCGAGCTGCACATAAGTCATCCCTCAATGTAAATCAGTACGGTCTAGCCAGCAGTGCAACCACAAACGTGCAGTTTAGTCCACTGACAATGCAGAGTGAAATGAATGCCAAACTTGATACTGCTGGAGGCTCCATGTCACTATCCTCTTCTGGGCGCTATGGTAAAAACAATGCAAAATTCAATCTAGGTGGAAGAGTGAGCCTAACGGAAATAACGCTGGGAAGTGAATATCAGAGTACAGTTCTGGGTATGGACAACAAACATGTTTTAAACTTCAGAGTTAATAGAGAAGGACTCAAGTTTTCAAATAATTTGCAAGGATCGTTCAAAGAGATTAAGCTGGAGTACACCAACGACTTGAATATTCCTGGCTTATCCTTAACATTTGCTTCGAAGTTAGACAACAGCTTCAGCTTTGACAAGTTCCACAAGCATGTTTTTGATCTACAACTGCAGCCTAGCTCCCTTACAGCTAAACTGAGCAATAATATTAAATACACTAAAACAGAAGTTTCCAACAAAGCAGAACTGCTTCTTGAGCCTCTGAAGCTGAACTTGGGTGGCAATGTCAGAGGAGCCTATGGAGCAGATGAAATAAGGCATACCTACACCATTACATACGCCGAGCTAACTGCAAACTTTAAAACAGATACAGTCGCAAATGTTCAAGGTGCAGCAGTGAGTCACAGAGTTAATATGAATGTGGCAGGACTTGCTTCCTCAGTAACTATGAACACAAACTGTGATTCCAAATCTCTCCGTTTCAGCAACGCTGTGCGTTCCACTATGGCCCCATTTGCTATCACCGCTGACATACATACCAACGGTAACGGAAAACTGATTGCTATGGGTGAGCACACAGGAGACCTTTACAGCAAATTCCTCTTTAAAGCAGAGCCTCTTGCTTTCACTTTCTCCCATGATTACAGAGGATCTACCAGCCATAGCTTGAAGTCTAGAGGAAGATACACTACCCTGCTTGATAACAAAGTTCATATGCTTTTTACTCCATCAGAGCAGTCAAGTGCTTGGAAATTGAAAAGTCAGCTAAACAACAATGTATATTCACAAGATCTCAGTGCTTACAATGATGCAGAAAAGACCGGCATGGAACTTAGTGGAAAAGCGTTAGCAGATCTCTCTGTAATGGATACATCAGTCATACTACCATTCACATCTGAAGAAGTTAATTTAATTGATGTATTGGGCCTCAGGGGTAGTGTGTCAGAGCTTCAAGAATTCAGCATCTCTGGCTTTGTGAAGTATGACAAAAATAAAGATATGCATGTTATTAACCTACCATTCTTGGAACATCTGCCAGTTTACTTTGAGCGAATCAGAGGCACCATTCTGTCCACACTGCAGGCCATACAAAGTTACCTGAAGAACATTAACATAGAACAACATATGAGAAAATACAAGGCAACTTTGGATAAACTCCCACAGCACATTAACGATTACATGGACAAATTAGATATGAAAGGCAGAGTTAACAGCATGAAAAATAATTTGATTGCTTTCACAAAGGACTACAGAATAACATCTGATGATCTCCAAATTATGCTGGAAAAAGCCATGGACAATCTTCAAGAAATACTGTCTCGGCTGCAGGTCTATCTGATACAAATTGAGCAATATATCAAAGATCATTATGAGCAGTATGACATTAAAGCACTTATTGCACAGCTTCTTGATCAAATAGTTGAAACAATGACAGCTCTAGATAACAAATATAATATAAGAATGACTGTAGTTGACACTATTCAAAAATTGCAATTTTTTTTTCGCCAGTATTATCCTAGCGAAATTGGAAGCAGTACTTTGGCTTGGATTAAAAATGTAGATGATGAGTACAAGATTACAGCTAGGATACAGGAAAACCTAGAACAACTCAAGGTTCAGATTCAGAATATTGATGTCAAACGCATTGCAGAAAATTTGAAACAAAGGATTAAAATGTTTGATGCTAAAGAAGTTTTAGAAAAATTGAAGCTTTCCTTACCAATTGAAAAAATTACTGAAGTTCTTGAACAAATCAAAGATTTTATTCTAAATTGGATGGAGGAGTATGAAGTATCTGAGAAGATCACCGCTTTCCGAGGTCACATGCACAAACTGATTGTAAAATATGAAATTGATAAGCAGATCTATTTTTTAATGGACAGAATGATAGAACTGCTTAACCAGTACAGGATAAAAGAAACTGTCCAGAAACTGACTATCTACCTGAAAAATATTGATGTGAAGTCATGCTTTGATAAAGTTGTCTCTTTTATTGATGATGCTATCAAGAAAGTGCAAACCTTTGATTATGAAATGATGATAAAGGAAATCAACAAGTTCCTTGACATGCTTATTAAAAAGCTCAAGTCTTTTGACTATAACCAGTTTGTTGATGACACAAATAACAAAATCCGAGAAGTGACCCAGAAAATAAATGAGGAACTCAGAAATCTAGAACTTCCACAGAAAGCAGAAGCACTGAAACAGTATATGAGAGATTTTAGAGCTGTGATTTCAAAATACATGGAACAACTAAGGGACACCAAGCTTGCTGCAATAATTAACTGGTTCAAGGAGCTCATAAACTCAACAACATTTGCTAATCTCCAAGCCAAGGTGAATGAACATCTGGAAGACCTGCGGGAGAGGATTTCTGAAATGGATATTTCCCAGGAAATCCAATGGTTTCTTCAGAAGATAAGCCAATTCTACAATTCTGTTGTCATATACATTTCTGACCAGTGGAACATAGCTTTCAAGAAAATCATTGCTTTGGCTGAAGAGTATGATTTAAAAAATTGGGCTGAAAATTTAAACCAGTTTGTTGAGACAGGATTTAAAGTCCCCGAAATCAGAACTGTTATTGTCACTATACCTGCCTTTGAGGTTAGTCTCCGAAGTCTTCGGGAAGCAACATTTCGAACACCAGACTTCATTGTTCCACTGACTGATCTGCATGTCCCCTCCTATGAGATTAATATTAAGAGACTAAAGGACATGAAAATCCCAATGAAATTTACTACCCCAGAATTTACAATTCTAAATACCTTTGAAGTTCCTTCCTATACAATTGACTTGAATGAGATTAAACTTCAGATTGTGAGAACAATAGACAAACTCATGTCTGGTGAATTTCAGTTGCCAGCAATTGATGTGTATTTTAAAGATCTAAAGATGAGAGATATGCCTTTTTCCGACATTTCTTTCCCAGAAATACAAATGCCTCAGCTTCAAATACCAGAATTATTGGTTCCAAAGCTAAATCTAAATGAGCTCCAGATTCCTAACATGAAGATACCAGAGTTCCAGCTTCCCCGTATCCCACATACTGTGACTGTCCCTACATTTGGCAAATTGTCTGGTGCTTTCAGAGTCACGTCTCCATTCTTTACCCTGTCTACGCAAGCTGAGGTTTATAATACTACAACATCTGCAAACAGTCCAGAATTTGTGACCTCCCTTTCAGCTCAAACAACGTCCAAATTAGACTTCCTAGTTTTTAGTGTTATTGCAGATTCACGTCTCTTGGCCCCTGAGATGAAGCAGCTGAATCTTAAAAATTCCATGAAGGTCAACCACAAGTTCCTTAAAGTTGATCACACCAATGAAGTGGTATTTTTAGGGACTTCAGTAGAAGGTGAAGCTAAAACTAGAGCAAACTTACATACAACAAAGAATTCAATAGAACTGCAGAATAATTTAATGGTCAAGCTGCAAAGAAAAATTTGGATGCAGAGCGGAACAGCATATTCCCACAGACTGAATATTCCACAAGCTGATTTCTCCAGCCAGGTTGATCTGATCAATAATATGACAACAGACGTAGAAGCGGGACACGTATCATTTACCTCCACTGGCAAAGGAAACTGGAAATGGGCTTCTCCTAATTTCTCCGATGAAGGCACTCATGATTCACATGCCACTTTCAGGGTTGAGGGCCCCATTATTACATTTTCTGCCAACAACAGAATAAATGACAAGCACCTGAAAGTCAACCAAGCTATGAGATATGAATGTGGTTTCCTAAATTATGCAACACTTCAGATTCAGTCTGAAATTGAGTCACAGCGTGTGGGACGTAGTGTTCTGAATGTAAAAGGCACAGGACAGCTTGGAGGAATGAAAGTAGAGTTAACAGGCTCTCATAATGCTCGGCTCAATGGACGGATTACTGGAACTGTAAATAATGAGGTTTCCTTCTTGGCACAGCCTTTCGAAATTCGTCTATTAACAAACAATGATGGAAATGTGAAAATCAGCTTCCCAATGAAACTGACTGGCAAAATTGACTTCCTGAATAACTATGGTTTTGCACTCAGTTCCTCTGTTCAGCAGGTCAGCTGGCAAGCTACTGGCAGGTTCAATCAGTACAGATATTCCCACAATATGTCTGCTGGCAACAATGATGACAGAATTGAAGCTCATGTCCAAATGAATGGAGATGCCAACCTGGACTTCCTAAATATTCCTCTAACCATTCCTCAGATGCAGGTTCCCTACACCGGACTCAAAACTCCTCAGCTAAAAGACTATTCACTGTGGGAACAGGTTGGCCTGAAGGATTTACTGAAGACAACAAGACAATCCTTTGATTTAAATTTGAATGCTCAGTATGAGAAAAACAAAGACATGCATGTAATCCCACTTCCTTTAGCAGCAGTGCATGAAGCACTTAACAAATACATCATTTTCTTCAACAAGTATTTTGAGAGAGGAAGAAACAGTGCTTTAGATTTTCTCACAAAGTCATATAATGAAGCCAAAACAAAATTTGACAAATACAAAATACAGACATCACTGAACAAACTACCAAGGACCTTCAGGATTCCAGGATACACCATTCCAATTGTGAATATTGAGGTTTCTCCTTTTACTGCTGAGATGCCAGCCTTTGGTTACATGCTTCCAAAAGAAATCAGCACAACAGGATTCACAGTCCCATTTATTGGCTTTTCAGTGCCATCTTACACACTAGTCTTACCTTCTCTGGAGCTTCCAGTCCTTCATGTCCCGCAGGATCTACGCACTCTAAAGCTTCCTAGATTCAGAATCAACAGCCTGTCAAACCACATCTTAATTCCTGCCATGGGAAACATTACTTGCGACTTCTCATTTAAATCCAGTGTGATCGCTTTAACTGCAAATGCCGGGCTGTTCAATCAGTCAGATATTGCTGGGCAACTCAGTGTCTCATCCTCTTCTGTCATTGATGCACTGCAATTTAAGCTGGATGGTTCAACGAGTTTGACAAGAAAAAGGGGGTTGAAGCTGGCCACAGAATTGTCCCTGAGTAATAACAAATTTCTAGGAGGAAATCATGACAGCACTATTAGTCTCACAAGGAGGAACATGGAAGCTTTAGTGGCAACAAATGCAGAAATCAACACACCAGTTTTAAAAATTAATTTCAGCCAAGAACTTTCTGGAAATACTAAGTCTAAACCCACACTTTCCTCAGGGCTAAAATTAACGTATGATTTTAATACTCCTAAATATGGGACCAGTGCTAAGGGAGGAATTGCTCACAAACTCGCTTTAGAGAGTCTTACATCTTACATATCAGTAGAATCTTCTACAAGTGGGAACATTGATGGAGTATTTTACACTGGAAATGCATTTTCTGGAAGTCTAGACCATGAGGCAAACACCTATCTGAATGCTAATGGAGCTCGGTCATCTCTCAAGCTTGAGGCCCACTCCAAAGCAGATGGACTCTGGAACAGCGAAATGAAAGAAATACTTGCAGTTGAAGCATCTACACGTCGTGTTTACGCAGTCTGGGAGCACAACGGGAAAAACTATGCACGATACACACCTCTCTTCACAACAACAGGGGCTCAGAGATGCAAAGCAACCTTAGAGCTTGCTCCTTGGGATATATCAGCAGATCTTCAGATTCAAGCCACTCAGCCAAATTCCTTCCTGGACACAGCCTCAGTTAATCAAGTTGTCGTAGTGAAAATCAGTACTGCAAACCAGAAAGTTGGCTGGAAGGGCGAAGGCCAAATTCAGTCATTATCTCTCAGTCATGATATGCAGTTATCAAATGAAAAATCAAAGGCAAAGTTTGATATTTCTGGATCTTTGGAAGGATATATGGACTTCCTCAAAAACATAAAGTGTCCCATTGCTGAGAAGAGCTTATGGGATATCTTGAAGTTGGACGTCACTACCAGTGCTGACAGAAAACAGTACTTAAATGGTTCAGCATCCCTCGTGTACACAAAGAGTGACGATGGTTACTTTTTCCCAATACCTGTGAATAAGCTGACTGATGGCTTCACTTTCAGTATTCCCGAGTTACACCTAAAGGCTCCCAGCCCAGTTCTCAGCACTCCAGAGTTCAGAGTTCCTTTCACAACTCTCCAGGTCCCAGCATACACCATCGACCTGCGCAACATAAAAATTCCACAGACACTAAAAACAATGCCATTTGATGTCAATTTACCCACACTGCCAAAACTAAGATTCCCCAAAGTGGATGTAGGAGCCAATTATATTACATTAGAAGAATATAAAATACCATATTTTGAGGTGACAATACCTGAACACCAAATAACTGTGTCTCAGTTCACTCTTCCAAAGAGTATTTCTCTTGGCAGTTTCCATGTAGATCTGGATGAAGTAGCTAATAAGATTGCAGATTTTGATCTGCCTACAATTACAATTCCTGAACAGAAAATTGAGATCCCCCCTCTCAAAATATCCTTGCCTGCTGGAATTTACATCCCATCATTTGGTGCCTTGACTGGATCTTTCAAAGTTGCTTCCCCTTTGTATAATGTCACCTGGAGAACAGACTTAACAAACAAAAAGGACTCTTTCGAACAGTCCATTGACTCTACCTGCAGCTCAACATTACAGTTCCTGGAATATGACTTGAATGGTAAGACATTGAAATTCTATATGCCACAATTTTGGGGGAAATACTGTATAATGGGTTGTTACAGATTTTTTTTTCTAGGACTTTGTATATGAAGGTGTTGCTGTCTATTTAGCATTGACATTAGATTATACTTCTTTTATCAGCAGGAGCATTTTTTCATAAATTATTATCAGAGTCTCGGTCAGTCACCCTGAAGACTAATGACTAGATATATGTATAATTTATGGCATACTGTGAAAAAAATGGAAAAGATCTCTTTTCTGTGTAGTAGTTTCTTCCTTTAAATTGTGAACAACATAACATTCCCCCATTACTTACGATAATGCATCTAAAGGAGAAAAGGCAGACTGACTTTTTGTCTGATTCAGTTAAGATACAGAAATGCCTATCTTTTCCCTTAGGAACTAAGCATATTTGCTTTCAAAAATTATTTCAACTCAGAAAACTCTGGAGTCCCATATAGCATTGAGTTCTGCACTTTATAATAATACTAAAAATATACATCAGATTAAAATTCTAAGCTCGCAAGAAATTAGAATCCCCATTTATGATCTGCATGAATACAAAATGTTACATCCATGTTGTTCTAAATATAGAGAAAAATTGAATTTTAAAATACTCTGGCTGAACAAATATTTTCTTATCTTTTTATTTGGGGCATTATGGGCATTCAGTTCTTGATGCATAAATTAACATACTACTGAAACACCCCACAACTGGCCGTCTGACATACAACTGGACATCTGTTTTGTATTGTTTGCTGGTAAGCTCTGGAAATACACACATTTGAAATCTTTTTTCGCAGTTGTTTCAAACTACAAATATGAAGAAGGCGTGTTTGTTGTGAAGACAACTGGCAGCTTTTCACATCGTGACATGAGCGCAAACTACAAGGAAGATCTTACTGTTTCAGGAATTAGGTAAAGATTTGCTCTAATAATATAACTTATAATAGAAAAAATTGACAATGCTGTATTGTTGCTTTGATCTCTAATGCCCTAGAGTACTTCGCTGTAATTAATAGGAACCTATGTAGCTACCCTGTCGTTATCAGCTGTGCATTTTTTCCTCTCAACATAGCTGGAAAGTTGTTCACTTTCAGCACTTCTAGAATAGCTTTTCTCAGCAGCCCCATTTCATAAAACTGCCGAGATATAAACACAATATTTGATAATCAGAGCAGTTCTAGATCTGATCCTCAACATAGGTTGGTTTTTTTTCACTGGATCCCTCTGTCACCGCAAGCCATTAAAGACCAATTTTTATTCACAAGTACCAGTGCTAGGGATTACAGAGTTGGCCTTCTATCTGCCTGTTTTGCTCTGCAAGTGTTGTGTTGATATATCCAAGGGACAAAGCCTGTAAAGGCAAGTATGAATGCAGATAAAAAGTACTGCCTATACTTGTGTTGGTGGAAAAAAATGCAGTCAGCATGTAGAAGTCTGTAGAAAGTTGACAGTGGTACAGTGACAGGTTTTGTTTTGCTGCCTTAATTTAATGAAAATTCTCAACAGAGCTCAATATAGTTTTACTTAAAACCGGAAAGTTGGAGTGACGTGGAGATTCGAATGTGTTAGGCTAAATCCTAAGAAATGTGGATAGTAACACCCTACCTTTTCTTTTGATGAGAAAGGCATTGTTTATTTACATATATATACACACAATAATAGATGGTATTGTATTTAGACATACTGCATTGGGCTTGTGCTTTGTGCCTGCCTTCATAGCTGTGTATTCACTGTTGTTGTAGAGTCATGGACAACACTGCATCACTAGACATCATCAGCCCAACTTTTACAGACATTCATGTGCGTTATCAAGAGACTGACAGGAGCTTATCTGGCTCAGTATCTTCACCCTCTGCTGGGACCTTGGGCTATGTCATTGAAATGGACACTGACATTCTCACGGCGAAAGTTTACTACCGAACTCGGGTAAGCTTGATATAAGCAATAAAAAGCTAAAAGGTTAGGTACGGTCAGAGGAAAAGTTCCCTTTTAAAGTTTGTGTATGTTTATGTTACGACATAAATTAACCACCCTTTGTCCAAAGAAAAAGTATATTATCAGTAATTAAAGTTTTTGTTTCCTACACTGGCCTTTCCAATAGTAAAATAGCATCTTTGTGAAGAAGCTGTTTCAGCTCTTCCACACAGTTAATTTTGTCCTATCCTATGATCAAGAAGACACACCCACTGAAAGTAAAGAAAGTACAAAGCCAGTTTTAGATAAGCCACCCGTCAGGTTGAACATATACCCATCAGGCTACTTGTAATTGCTACAAAAGTGGCCATTATAGGAATCAGGCCACTGGAAGAGGTCTGACCATCTGTAGAGTGCCTTTTTTAATCCATTAATATGTCACAATGCATTATAAGAATTAAAAACCTTACTAGATTTGCTAACAAGATGTGCTATTATTGGCATACTACAGCAATTTCAAACTTAAAATCTTGCCTTCCAGAACGAAATACTAATTTAGCAATCACAAGCAACTCATAACTCACTAACTTAACAATAATTTACTACTGAAAACTGGAAAATTTGTTTATGTGAATAGATTCTCATTCAAGGATCTTTAATTACTCTGAGTAACTCTCTAAATTGTCTCATTGATTTAAATGATTACAAAATGAAACCCTCTAATATTTTCATATGAAGAAAATTCACTTTGAATTCACTTTAAATTATTTGAAGAATGAGGAGAAGGTCCATTTTCCCAAGTAATTCGCATGCCTTATGAGACATGATAGGCATTTAATACAAAGGAAGGAAAAATCTTATTTGCAGTCAAATTTTAAAAAAGACCAGACTAAGTTATGTTGTGGTCCTGCTGTTTGAAGAGGCACAAAGTAGCTTGATACAATATAATTTCTTCCAAAATAACCTTTCAAGATGAGAGCAAACATACAGTAGACAAAAAATTGTAGTGCATTTGTCCTAATACATACTAAAATTAAAGATGCAAAAATGAGAATGTTGAAATAAGGCTGAGAGAGCTGGGACTCTTTAGCCTGGAGAAGAG
>RSEF01000003.1:81470667-81548569 GCA_003993805.1 Himantopus leucocephalus | reverse complement strand
CCAACTCTGAAAATTCCGTGATTCCGTGATTCCGTGAAATGCACTCATAAATAATACAGGATTTGTTTTATATACGAGCTACCTTTTTCTTATCCTGTTCTATATTTTCAGTCTGCTCCTCAGAAGGACATTGACATATTAAAAAGTGAGATATCCTTCAAGAAACCTGACCTGATTCAAATGAAATTCAACTGGAAAGAGGATGCTGCCAAAGAATTGCTATTGGGTCTGAAAGAAAAAGTACCTAAAATGACAAATGCAGCCTATAGGTATGTTAATCGGTATCATAAGGAGCATATGGGACTGGAAATTAGTGCTGCCACCTTAAAGATGAAGAATATCATGCAGAACAATGCTGACAAAGCATATATATTTGCTGTAAAACAAGTAGATCAAATAGATGCTCAGCTTCGCACAGCTGCCAATGAGGCCTCTGGCAAATATCAGGAGATGAAGGTGAAAGCTAAACAGCTGTATCAAAAAGCAGCAGATCAAGCTGAACAGTTTGACTATCAAAGAATAAAAGCAAAGCTTTTGGATGCTACAATTGACATAATAGAGGAGTATCACAAGAGAATAAAACACCTTATTGACTCAGCCATTGAATTCCTGAAGACCACAAAATTCCAGGTCCCTGGGCTGTCTGAGAAGTACACTGGTGAAGAAATATACCTTATGACTACAGAGAAGGTAGCAAAAAATGCTGATTTATGCCTTTCAAAACTTCAGGAGTACTTTGATGCCTTGATTGCAGCGATCAATGAGCTGGAAGTCAGAGTTCCCGTGTCTGAAACGATTCTTAGAGGTCGTAATGTACTTGATCAAATTAAAGAAATGCTGAAACATTTGCAGGAAAAAATCAGGCAGACGTTTGCTACTCTCCAGGAAGCTGACTTTGCAGGAAGGCTGAAGCAGCTGAAACAGGTAGTGCAACAAGTTTTTCAACAGGTAGAAGAAATGGTTAGAAGCTTGCAATCCAAAAATTTTGAAGACATCAAGGTCCAAACGCAACAGCTGTACAAAGATGCAATGGCTTCAGACTATGCACAGAAACTGAGATCCTTGGCAGAAGATGTTAAAAAATACATTTCTCAATTTAAAGATGTTAGCCAGAAGACATTCCAGGACCTTTCAGAAAAGCTGCGCCAGCTGCTCCTCTACGTAAAGGCATTGAGGGAGGAATATTTTGATCCAACTACACTTGGATGGTCAGTGAAATACTATGAGGTGGAAGACAAGGTACTAGGATGGCTGAAGAATCTAATAGACACACTAGTGGACTGGCAGAACAAGTATGTTGGTGATCTTGCTGACTCAGTTACACGCCTGACAGACCAAGTGAGAGAATTGGTGGAAAAGTACAGCCAGGAATATTATGACCTTATAACTGATGTTGAAGGAAGAGGAAAACAGAAGTTCATGGAGCTCTCATCTGCTGCTCAGGAAAAAATACGATATTGGTCTGCAGCTGCTAAGAGGAAAATCGATGAACATAACAAGCAAGTCAAAGAGAAACTCCAGGAGATCTATGGGCAGCTTAGTCATTCCCAAGAAAAGCTAATCAGTGAGGCCAAAAGGCTAATTGATCTAACTATAGAAAATTACTCTGCATTCCTGCAGTATATCTCAGAGCTTCTTCGTTGGTTTGAGCAAATGACAGCTGAGAGCATAAAGCCATATATTGCTGTTCGTCAAGGAGAGCTTAGAATAGACGTGCCCAAGCCATTCGACTGGCAGTCCATTTACCAAATGCCCCAAAAAAGCCGAGAGGCACTCAGAAAAAAAGTGGAACTAACACGCACACTGATTCAGCAAGGCATTGAGCAAGGCTCCAGGAAATGGGAAGAAATGCAAAGATTCATTGATGAACAACTTGCCACTGAGCAACTGAGTCTTCAGCAGATTATGGAAAATATACAGCAGCGCATGAAGACCTGAATGGACATGCAGAAGAGGAGAAGTAATAAGTTTGTACCACAATGTATTTAAAAATAGCAGCAATCAGCATACTGGAGCTTCAGGTAGATACTGTTTGAATCTGAATTTGTAAATGAAAACTGAATAATCTACACTAGGTTATTTTAATAAGCTTAATAAGTCAATAAATGAGTTCTTTATTACATTTTTGTGTCATTCATTACAGCTGCTTTTACTTGGACCATAGGGCTTAATCCAACAATTGTCAAGGTCAATGGGAAGTCTTTGCTTCGATTTCACTGTATGTTGGATCAAGCCAATAATGTGCAATACATATTGTAAATAGTCACAAAAGCTATGGAATACATAGAATAAACAGGTTTTAAGATAAAGGTCACATCCATAAGCCAGTTGAAGAACGACGTGGAAACACATCTATTTCCCAGCATAGAAATACCTTCATAGATAAGTTTGGGAGAAAAAGAAGAGGAAAAGAGCATGTACAAAAAATGAAAAGAAAAATTAATGAATTCTGGAAATAACATCAAAAAGTGAAAAAGAACACAGAAATATAAACAGAATAGAAATCTCACTCCTGGAAAACTGTGGGTAATAATACCAATGTTCTGTTAAGAAAAATAAATTCCTGCATGTATTAGTTTTCAGAAAACTATGCCAAGAATTTTAGATGGGTTTTCTTTCTACTGGCTAATTTATGATTCAGAAATACAGGGTTTTCTTACCTGTTTCCCCATGATATTTCTGGTTTCACGTCAAATTGTCTAACTTTTACTTATCGTGAGTTTAGTTAACTGTCAAAGTTTCACTGACATCACTGAATATGATGGGAGTCAAAAAGTTTTCCCCTCACCCCCCTAGCCTGAAGCCTAGACCTCATCTAAATAAATTATCAATTTAAAGATGAATTTAAATAATGTTGAAGAATTCACTCACAAAATAGGGCTACTTTTGAGTGGAAAATGTGTGAACCTGTTATGGTTTATTTTCAGCTTTTGGAATACTATATAGTCCTTGAGAAAGGCATGCTCAGGCTGAAATAATGTTGCCTCTTTGAGAATAAACTCTTTAACAAACAACACTAGAAATTTTGTGTACATGTCTGTTTTGATACAATCAGTTCACTCAGTAATATGGTTGTTGCTTGTTCATTAATGGGAAAACAGAGAGTCTGGTTTCATCCCATGGTATGATCGGTTACACACATGAAGCAATGGAGCACCTGTTTAGAAATACCCAGATAAGTTTTGTGGCAGCAGATACATGTTTACGGCACAGAGCAGCACCACGCAAAGATGCTAGCTCAGGTCCTGGAACCGCGAGAGCCCAGTGCCCGTGTTGAGTTTATGCAGCAATAACGCTCCCACCTCCACAGCTGGTCCACACCAGTCTAGCCAGGTCCCAGAGCAAGTTGGACTTTCATATCCCTGTTGCCAGATAATGTTATTACCCAAGTAAGTCTGCCAGTAATGATTTTTTTCGGATGAGCTACATTAACCCCAAAATCAGAATCTGACAAGCACCGTAGTATACACACACCCCCCTACCTAGCTGTCAGCAGAGCGGGCATCTCTTAGTAAGGTAAATCCATTTTCTGTTTAGAGCTTTCAGCCATCACAAATATACTAATAATTCTCAGATAAAGAGATGGAGCAGTCCCCTGTGAACTGTAAAATAAGAAGTTTTAATTCTGAATAGAACTTATCTGCCTGTGTCACCCTGCCCAGGGGAAACAGAGGTATAAAAATCCAAGTTTACATGTCCTACTGAGTATCCCAGTAAATAAAGACGTTGTCTGCAGAGCCCTTTCACCTTCATTCACAAGGAAACTGAATCCTATGGGTCATCTGATCTTTATTTGATGTCAGATTGCACAACTCGTTTCTCTGAATTTCACAAATGTTTAAGCACAACCAGATTTCGCAGACACTGTCTGATTCTTGCTTCCCTTCATCATGACAAATAGCCCCGTGAAACAAAGGACAATAGAAGAAATTATAAAAGTTATGGGAGAAGAGAGATTTAAAGTTTTGTTTTCTTCTGTTTTCCCCCTCATGGCTATTTACTTCTGTCCATCACCCATAGTTCTTGGGAGGGTTATAAATTCTAAAAAAGCATTTACGTATAAGGAATGGGTTAACTGAATAATAAATATGCCAAATAGCATAAATACTGGCTCTCTTTGGCAAGAGCGAAGCTTCCCAAGAGCAAACACAATAGTTTGCACACTAAACTGTGGTTAGAGGTTAGAGGAGATTTCCAAGTCTCATAGCAGCGTTGCCGCCAATTGGATTAAAGCTCTCAATCCTGTAACGGACGTGACAGCCATCTTGCAGTCATCCCACAGTTGGTTTTGGGAGGGCCTGGAAGCAGAACGTTGCTCTCAAAAATGAGATCTTGCTGGAACTTAGCTGCTGTTAAATCCCCGCACCAGAGAGGTCATCTCAAGTCCCCTTTGAAACTCTGGCAATGTTTTGACGCAGGAAGGGACATGTACGTTTGCATGTGTGCATAGGTACGTCCCACCAGCACGTGCAACCAGGTGTGACTTCAATTCCCATGGCTTTTCCTGTTGTTTCTTTGTTTGTTGGTTTCTTTTTCTTTGAGGTTCGTGCAAATTTTAGCCTTATTTTCCATGTAATATGTTACGGAAATGTAGACAAAACCACAACTATTCAAATTATGCTGCAATTCACTCCACTTATGAAATATTTGCAATATAATAATTTGAAATATTATTAGTTCTATTTTGGCCTCTTTTTAAGTCTAGTTTATAGAGTAAGAAATCCTATATTTCATTAAATTGAATTGTGTGGGAGATAACTGGGAATCAGCAACTATCTGGGGCTCAGTGACACTCGTTCTTTTCTTTTCTTTTTTTTCCTATAGTCTTCATCGTCTGAATTCTCATAAATGCCAGAGGGGCTTTTCTTTGTAATTTACAGCAAGTATCAGACATAGAGCAGAACTGGTTATAAAAGTTTAATTAAGTGAAACATTTTAACAAGAAATTCAGAGAACAATATGCCCTGCTCTAACTAAGTGATTGTAGAAATAACATTGACAAGAAACGTGTGTGTTCCTAAATGAAAAACTTTTGCAGACGTAGGACAGCAAAAATGTTCCAGAATTTTAGATTATGCAACTAACTAGAGCTGATCTTTTATGAAGTGATTGAAATATACATGTATAATTTGCTGCGCATACAGAGATTCTACACACGCATCCACCTCCACACACACCACAGCGTGCATCATCCACCTCTGGCTCTAAGTGATGCTATTGATACTTTTAGAGCAACTGTCATTATGGCCTACTGATGCCTTTCAAAGTTTATATTGAAATATTTAGTTTTTCAGCAAGTGACACCAAATTTTGTACTACTCTTCTGCTGGCAGATTTATTGCCCAAGTGGGAAGCCGGAATTTATTAAAGGCCGTATGGACATACAGAATTGCTTGTATTCCATTTCTACGCAGCCAAATCCTGGCCCAAATGAAATCGATGGCAAAATGTCTATTGGCCTCAGCAGGAGTAGGCTTTGGCCAGTTAGGTGTATAACTCGAGAAGCACTTTGGGATCCTGTAGGACAAAGGCTATATTATTATCTATAAAAATTTACACAAAAATATCTTTGAAAAACCATGCAGACAGGAAAATTAATCACTAGCAAATTCAAGACAGGCCAGAATGAAGGTTGCCTGTGCAGCACTAAACTCTTCATATATTTTTACCTATTTTTACCTAGTATCACAGAGAAAGTCTGTCAGGGCCAGGAATCCTGGGTTCTGGTCCCGTGCCTTAAACATGGAAATATCCATATACCTCTCATCACCCTTTCCCTCATTCCATTATCCATCTGAGGCATTAAGGGAAATTGGGACCTTGTAGAACAAAAGCATATGTTGAAGGTTTGTAAGACCCACCTGGGCAAAGTCTTGAGCAACGCAGTCTGAGTTGAAGGTTGCCCGTGCTTTGAGTAGGAGTTTGCACTACAGACCAACCTCCCATGGTCCCTTCCAACCCGAGCTACTCTGTGATCCTCTGCGACTAAACTGGTACAGCTTTAGGTTCCATACTTAACACCATACTTACCTTTTGGTAAATGGTTTATGAAAATTGGCTTCATCATCAGTCCAATACATCATTATACAAAGACAGAGAAGTTTTATGGTAAGCCTGCGTGTAAATGCATTATCATTCTGATTGCCACCGTGAGGCACAGGCCCCAAAACCAAACTCGGATGCAACCACCAATTTGAATAGTTTCTGTCACTAGCCTCACACTGTTCTGGCAGCATCGAGCACCACACATGTACATAACCATTGTATTTCTGGTAAAACCTTTATATCCACCATTCAACAGTCCAGTCAGAGGACTGCCAGAAGTTTAGAATCCTGTTGAACTGGTATGATGAAGGCACAATGACATAGCAGGAAACTGAAATAGTGTGGTCAAAGCAAACTAGATCACGTCCATACATCTTTTATCTCCACTTCAAGCAACCTGATAACCAGTTGTGGCTGAACTAAGGGGAAGCCAGTGTCAGGGCAAGTTTGCCAGGAGGCTTGAACTTCTGTCTTTAGACTGACAGTAAAATATTACAACAGCTCTTCCACCATGTTTCTGTTCCAGCTGTCTTCTCTCCAGGAAACAGCTTCATCCAACATAGAACACACAAAACCCCCAGCAAAATGCATGGTTCCCGGGGTATTACCTGCCAGCTCTCTGATATTATTCTGTGGTATAATACATCATTTCCTTTGACCCTCAGTGCCTGTGATACTCACTTGTATGGACCTGCATATTCCAGGCATAAATACAGGCTGGGAGGAGAATGGATTGAAAGCAGCCTTGAGGAGAAGGACTTGAGGGTGTTGGTTGATGAAAAGCTGGACATGAGCCAACAATGTGCGCTCACAGCCCAGAAAGCCAACCACATCCTGGGCTGCATCAGAAGTGCGGCCAGCAGGTCGAGGGAGGTGATTCTTCCCCTCTATTCTGCTCTGGTGAAACCCCACCTGGAGTGCTGCATCCAGCTCTGGAGCCCTCAGCACAGGAAAGACATGGACCTGTTGGAGAGGGTCCAGAGGAGGGCTACAAAGACGATCAGAGGGCTGGAGCACCTCTCCTATGAGGACAGGCCGAGAGAGTTGGGGTTGTTCAGCCTGGAGAAGAGAAGACTCTGGTCACACCTTATAGCCCCTTCCAGTACTTAAAGGGGACCTACAGGAAAGATAGAGAGGGACTCTTTATCAGGCAGTGTAGCGAGGGGACAAGGGGTAATGGTAAGAAGGTAGATTTAGATTAGATATGAGGAAGAACAACTTTACTCTGAGGGTGGTGAGACATTGGCACAGGTTGCCCAGGGAAGCTGTGGATGCCCCATCCCTGGAAGTGTTCAAGGCCAGGCTGGATGGGGCTTTGAGCAACCTGGTCTAGTGGGAGGTGTCCCTGCACATGGCAGGGGGGTTGGAACTAGATGATCTTTAAGGTCCGTTCCAGCCTAAACCATTCTATGATTCTATGAACCTGGAGGATCTTCTGCAGAAGTCTTCCTTAATTTGTCTTTAATATTTCTGGGTTCCAGGCCCCCCAGAATTTGCAAGTCCAGGACATTTCAAACCTGTGTGCTGGAAAACTTTTCTTTCACCTACTCTTGCACAAGAAGCAACACCTCACTGTTTCTCTTACTGATGAGAATATGTTTGCAGTTGGGATGGGTCAAGGCCTTTACCTTCCTTAAAGTATTTTCTCTCTGTGAGCTTGCCATGCATTTGGATATGTAATTGTGTTCACAACCAGCTCTTCAGCCCTATAGTGCTGGGTATGTGCCTACATGCGTATAAGTTTGCAAAATCAAGTGGGTAGTATAGGTAACAATGTAGGACAAATTCTCCATGGCTAATGCTGTCGTTCCGCACAATTGTATCTTGTAGTTTTTTTCTGGTCCATACTCACTTTGCAAGCATCCTAAATTGCCCCGAAGCATTCCAGCAATTGAAATCTCAGCCAGTTCTGCATCTTTCCTCTTCTGTCTGATTCATGTCAATTTAGACAGAAGTACCCCTCTGCCTTACCAAACCACGAACTCTTTCTGAGCATGCAGGAACTGACCACAAAAGCATGCTATGATTCTTACCATTTATATTCTGACAGTGTGATTTTGGTAGCTGTTACGAGAATAAACAGCAAGGTTAGATCTTCTCAGAATGGCTGGAGAGGGGTCATCTGCTAGTCTGGGCATTGGCAGAGTGAGAGGATCAGCAGTACCACCAGCAACTTACGAAGTAACAGAGGTCATGCGAGACGCTTACACTACGCTTCTGTTGCAAAGAATTTGCCAGGTGTTTGCTGTAAGCAGAGACCCATGACAAGGTGCAACCACACTTTGATTTCCCAGCAAAATATTTCAAGAGGACATGCTAGAAACAATCTTGAATTTATGGATTAATCTATACTGCCTTTGGGACTCAAGGAGCAAGTTCTGGTCTCTGAACAAGTGATATGAACCAGGTCAAACGTTATGTAGCCTGTAGGAAACAGGACTTGGAACAACTCTCTATTCAGTGTCCAAGTTTCCTTAAAGAGGGAACTTTTGGCTGTTTCTGACTGGAGCCAAAAGCCGTATGCAGTATAGATGTCTGGGGTACCTGAGACATAGTCTGAAGCAAGGAGTGAACCAAATGGACTGTAGAGAGAACACACAGCATGAAAATGCTCACTACATCTACTCTACAAATGGCATGGTTAGATACTTAGAGTAAAGATGGTCTTAGTCAAGGAGATGCACAGGGAAAAGTAACAGACTTGCAACTCTGACTGCTGCCTGCCACTTCTGTAATTACTCTGTGGAAGTTATACTGGAAGAGGCTGGGGACCCCTGGGTTTCTGGGCAACCTGGTTATTCTTACAGAGGTAATATTCTGCTCTGGTTTGTGTACAGCTTTGGCTAAGGATGGAAAGCAAATAGTTAGCCTCCATAATGTACTTTTCTTTCCCCACATGTTTCCCCTGCTAGCACTGCCTCTGCCGTAGTTGGGATGTATTCCAATATTGTTGCCAAGTAGAAGAAGAAAGTGACCATACACCTACTCATTATTTTGCACTAGTAACTTTTCTGGTATTTACTATGATTACAGGACTTCATTTCTAAAAAGCTTGATAGTGTTTTTATTCAGAACTTTTTCTGTAGGAAGTGTTTTACAGATGCCCTTGTATACAACTCTACCACTGCTCTGAAAACACTGGTAATTATAGCTCTATTTGCAGGTTTCGTGTATGGAATGGTTTTTGTGCTAGAACCCCCAGAAATCACTCCATCTACTAATATACTGTTTTGTCACCAGTCAGTTAGACATCCCCACATGGCACCCACTCTGAAATGCCATTTGTTTCTTTTCCTTCTAAAGCCTGTAGTATTCTTAAGTTTTTCAATCAGTGGCTGGCCTGAGAGGCAGTTACGATCCAAAGCTGGTAACAAGATCCTAGTAGCCCCCCACGCTAAGGCAACCGAATCAAGCTTCTGCATTTAGCCAGAAAATCCCCATTTTCCAGGTAAATACTCACTCCCTCACACGTCACGCTCCCATTGAGCATGCATCACATCACGCTGTAAAAAAGCAAAAAGAGTAAAGAGGTGGTGCCACTGTCCCTGAAGTTCAGAATAGGTGTTAATTTAATTTATTTCAAGATTACTCCCTTTGAATGTTCTCAAAGAGACATTAATAAAAAAAGGTCTCACAAACACACGCTGCCTTTGTGTTGTGTGACACTTCGGACAGACATTGCACATTGTTAGCCGGCTGTTTGTCTCTCTGTAATGCTGTTTCTCAGTTGTTATTATATTTGTTTCTTTAATAAGCCTTTGTTTTTCTCTATGGTAATGACTGGCTTACAACTACTTACAAACAATACAGAAAGTTATGCAAAAGCATTTCATTTTAAAGTTGCAGAACAGAAAATCGGCCAAATTTGAAGGAACACACATCCCTCACACATAGCCCATATTCGCAAAGCTGTGAAGTCAAATGCATTACAGCAGTACAAACCCCACCTCGTCTCTCTCTCAGACACATCTGTCTATATGAGCACACATCCATGCAAACACACGCACACATACAATGTACATTACTGTCGAGTTAAAAGCCTAAAGCTAATCCTTAATCCTTAGGTCATCCCCTTCATTTCAGCACATTGAGCCAGCCAAGTCTCCCCAACGTGCCTGTCAGCAGTTAGCTGACGTAACTCTTCCCACTCAGGTCCCATTACTTCAGCAGCTTCACCAATTGTGTTCCACCAAGTTCATCAGCTAAAGCTTCAACTTTTGTTTAAACACAAATTCAGAAAGTTATATTTTTTAAATGTTGCCATGAGGCAGTTTGGCTTAATTTTGTTCTCCCTTTAGCTGAAACACACTGATGAATTTGGTGTACAATTTTGTGAAGTGATAAAGTCTATTCAACATTGGCCAGTTCCGTTCCTCCTCCAAAAGATTTGAACTGAGATTTCCCAGTCCTTTTAGAAATACACTTTTGTTTTAAAAAAGTTTGTTGATATTTTGCTAGCCTAGTAAGAACCTGGTGACTTCTCTGTGGCCATGAGTACGTGTGTGTCGTCTGGACTTCCATGTCTTCCCTCTTAAGGTTTCCACTGAATGTCACTATCTTTCTGCTCTTTACAAATCTTCTTAATATATACCCCATGTCTGAATACCCTTACGACATATTACCCAATACAGAGACAGGATCTGGTTTTAACAGCTCATGTTCTGGACTGGGGTTCGGTTCCTAGGCCAGCTTTGGATCCACCGCATGATTCAGACACCTCATTTTCTTATATATTAGTTTCCCAGCAGTAAAATGGGAATTATACTTCTCTACTTTTCAATGGAGTTGTCAGAATAAAACTAATTTGCAACCTGGAGATAGTCTAGTGATGCTGAAGACCATGAAGTAGATAGACACGCTGTAATGGCAACAAGAAATCAAGATACATGTATTGACTTCTCTCTCCCATCACCATGTTTATTGTTTTAGAAACTTGGAGTTGATTTCATGTGCTAAATCACTCAGAAACACTCTAATCCACCCTAAAACCATCGTACATACCAGGCATCAAACATATAACACTCTCATACAGATAAATGATCCGAGGAATGGACTCAACGGCTGCTAGCAGTTAATTTATATCGTGGTTTCACCATAAACTTTTAACTTTGGAAATAATCTGCCACCCGTTTCAATTTTTGGCTGCCACATAATGCACCTTTGTGAAGTCACTTTTCTGTCTAATAGAGATATTTCTTTTTACGGGTGAACATTTGTTTAAAAATAACAAATAGTTATCTCATCTACCGTTCACAAAAAGCATGCCACTTAACCGTACGTAACCAAGCCCCATTTCATCTGGTTTAATGTTTAGCAAGGCATGCAAACTAGTCGGTATTACAGGGAGAAGATGATTTATTTAATAAAATTACATTACTTTTTTTTCTATTAAAAAACCAAATAATTGCAACAAAAAAAAAAGTGTTTAAAGTAGAAAAGCATAGCCTGCAAAGATTGATACTGAAAAGTCAGCACATACTGGAAAGTCTGATGTTAAGCTCAGCTGCTTCTTCACCCCGTCTCCACTTCTGCTCCGTATCTGGTGTGCAGCCAGTCTCTGTTTCTGAAGTCAAGTACTCCCTTAGTGATTACGGATATCCACCATAATGCAGTTAGCAGATAGCCCATTTGTTCCGCTGTGGATAAGGTTGCAACAGAACTTTTTTAAGCACACTTTTTTCCATTGGGAAGGATAAAGTTTAGGATATATATAGATATAGTATGTAACATACAATGTATAATATATACATTTACATGTTATATCTACCTATCTGTATTTTCCTTGTGGACAAGAAGTTGAACAGGAGTCAGCAGTATGGTCTTTTGCCCAACAAGGCCAACTGCGTACTAAGCAGTTGTAGCTAGCAGGTCAGGGAAAGGATCCTTCTCCGTTCGGCATTTGTGAGGCCACATCTGGATTACTGTGTCTGGTTTGTAGATCCCCAGTGAAAGAGAGCCATGGAGTGAGTCCAGCAGTGGCCAGCAACCTGGCTAGGGGGGTGGAGCACACAGCATGTGAGCAAGAGGGGGATGGGTTTGTTTAGTCTTCAGAGGAAAAGACGAAGGGGAGACATTATTGCTGTTTTCCACGACCTGTTGCATGGTTACAGAGAACATGGAGTCAAGCTCTTCTCAGAGTGAAAAGACAAAAAACAATAGAAAGAAGTCATCTGAAGAAAAAAAAAAGTGACCCTGTGAGTGGTCAAACACTAGCACAGGGCCCCAGAGAGTCTGTGGAATCTCCTCTGGAGATGTTCAGAACTCAGATAAGCACAGTCCCAAGAAATTTCTTCTGACTTCAAACTTCAATATAACTTCAAAGTTAGCCCTCCTTTGTGTAGGGTGTTGGATCAGAATATCTCCAGAGGTACCTTCCACCCTGAATTACTTGATTTCATGGTAAGACCTAAACCCTGTAAGCACCCCAACAAAGTGAAAGGCTGTGAGTTCACACCTGTTTAATGCCAGAGATTCCTCAAAGGAAAGCTTATTTATGAATGTCCTGGCCACAGGAAAATCTTCCAGTGAAATTCACAATCAACCATGCAACACAAAAGTGTATTGAACCTGGTCTCAGCTCTTCTTGTGGTCCCAAAACTATTTAGCATAATGTAAGTGGAGGAAGCTCACGCTTCCCACTCACATTGGAAGTCACAGAAAATTGCTTTTGATGACATTTTATGGTCATAGACTCCCTGCTGTGCTGCTGTTGTTTATCTTCAACACATGTAGAAACTGTTTTCGGGAAAAGATAGGCTAATAAATGTGATCTTTTGTTTTGACGTAATGAATTCCTCTTACTCATTAGATGCCTTTTTGAGATTAACCTAAGAATGTTGCTCTTGCAGTCAACCAGATAAGGCTTCTTTTTTCTTTTGGGGAAGGGAAGGGTGGGATGTCTACATTTTTTTTTGGCTAGAGCAACACTGGTAGTTTTTGCAATTGGGCCTTTATTCTTAAAATAAACACATAAACTTGGCTTAAAATAAGAAGTAGTAGAATTTGTTTGTTATTAGAATGCACTTGTGATTAGTGGAACTATTAACCAGCAGCTGTCCTTTTGTACTGTGTTAGATGACCACACTTTCCCCACATATTTTGGAGGACAAGAATGGCATGTGCTATGATGCTAAGGATGTCAGAAATGTTGAGGATGCCTTTTAAATTACATTTACTGCTCTGTGTTTCTCCAACCGAAGACGCATTGTAAGAAAACAAGGAGACTCTGAGCAAGACAAGCAGCCTATGCCAAATAACTTTTGTCTCTGAGCTTGTCTTCTAAGACCAGGCTGTGAAGCACAGTTTGTTTGGGATAGTGCCCTCTGGGAAAAAAGTATACAAAAAAGGCCATTCATGAATACTCACACATCTTTCTAGGAGTGTCTCTAGCACTGAGATACGCACACCAGAGTCTGGGAACCTTTTTCAGAAGGCTGTAATTGCTTCAGTCCCTTGTATTCAAAGTTGTTTACATCTTCAGATACTGCCCAAGAAGTGTCCGGTAGAAAGCTATGGGGGATTTCTCCATGTTCTACCCTTTGTTTAAGCCATGGATCTGGCTGCCAAAAGGCACAGTGAGTGACTGTCAGACCATGCCCCTGCTCTGTCAATACTTTCAGAGAATCAGAATCACAGAATGGTTGAGGTTAGAAGGGACCTGTGAAGGTTGTCTTGTTCAACCCTCAAGCAGGGCCACTGAGAGCCAATTGCCCAGCATCACATCCAGATGGCTTTTGAATATCTCCAAGGAGGAGTTTCCATAGCCTCCCTGGGCAACCTGGGCCAGCGTTCAGTCACCCACCACAATCAAAGAGTGTTTCCTGATAGTCAGAGGAACCGCCTGTGTTTCATTTGTGCCCATTGCCTCTGGTCCTGTCGGTTAAACAGGACGCAACACTTTTGTAGTGGACCAATGAGATGGAAGCTAACTTATGTATTTTGTTCCAGTGTCCAACTGAAGTGCATAGCACAGGACAGTCCCTGGTGAAATCTCTGGTTCGTGTAAGGGAGAGAAAGATTTGAGTCTTGCGGTTCACACTGAAACATCCTCGGTGCCATCAGGAGCTTGTGGATGCAGGGTTTGGAAGTGGACGTGTCTTTTAATTCAAAGGTTGAAATATTACCTTCAGTCAACTTGACAAGCATTTTTCTTCCAGAATTCAGCCTTCAGACCAACACATCTCAGCACGAAGCAGCAGCACAAGTCTTTAAAACTGGGCAGTGGATAGGACCTGCTGCTTTTAATTCTCTTTTAACCTGCACTGAGCTGATGTTCTTTCAATTGCTGCTACAGCTACTTTATTTCCCTCCCCAGCATTATCTGTTCTTGTTGTTGGTTTTGCTGTTGTTGTTATTATTATTATTATTATTGTTTCTTCTTGCTTGAGTGGGGGAAAATAGCCATGTCACACTGATGCACGAGCCCTGGTGATGCAGCAGCCATGTCACAGCAGGCAGAGCATTGGTGGTGGCCATGTCACAGGCAGGTTGGTTACACAGCTAGCTCCAGTGGGCACAAAAGGGGCTGTACCAGCTCAGGCTGGCAGACAAACTGACCAGGTGAACACGGGCAGGAAGGGGAGGGCCAGGCAGGGCAGGGCAGAGTGGCTGCTCCACCCCTCTTGCATCTCCTATGCATGACAGCTGGACACACAGACAGGGATGCAAACAGACCATGGTGTGCTCCTGTCCTCTCCTACTGGAGAGCTGTCAAAGCTCTGCAGGACAGATAAGTACCCCATCACAGTCCTGCAGGCAACTGAAAGCTCTCCAGAGACATAGGCAGAGGGAGCTCGCCACCCTGGGTAGCCAAAAGTTGTCTGGGCCCCATATGGTCTCCTGGCACCATCCCTGGTGATGAAATGGCCTCGTCACAACACTGGGGGTGGCCTATGTCACAGTAGGGTGAGTGGCATGGGTGGCCCAGGAGGGATGTCTCTCGGCCATCAGGGAGATGTGGGATGGACAGCATTGGCATAAGGCTGGGAGAACACCAGGAAGGGAGGCAAGGGCTCTCCATGCAGATGAAGGGTGGCTGCTCTGGTTGCCGAGTCTCCTGTTCTTTGACAGCCACAGCTTTGGATACGGGAACCAGACTGCAGCCTCTGCCACTCAGCTGAAGAGTGTTGCAACTTCCTAAAAGGGCAGTGATCTAAGATATGAGGAAACACACAGAGCCCCAGTCAGCCACCTCTTCATAGTCCTATCAGCAGCTGGAGGTTCCTTACAGCCGTGGCCAAAGGGAGCACCACACCACTTACCATCTCTGTATGCCACCATAGTCCTACCAGCAGCTGGAAGCTCTAATCACAATAAATCTGCCTGACACAACAGAAGAGGCATTAAATTATTTAAAGTTAATTTGTCTCTAAAAGTAAGTGTGATTGCAATTGGTGAAAATATCATTGCTATACAGATTTTAGAGTGCAAAACTCTTGTGCAATACCAGTCAGAAAAGCACAAATTCAGGAAAAGCAGTGCAGCCCATGGAAGCCAAATAGTAGCTTTAAGAAAGGGGTATTATCCAAAAGGTCACTTATGATTAGGAGCATCTTGTGGTGAAGAATGAGACAGCAACAGCTCCAGTGGGAGCTTTGGCCTTAGCTAACGCCTTATAAATACATGGATGTAATGGGAGGAGGAAGAATTTTCTTAAACCGGACTTTTCCCCATATTCAGTACATGCACAGACCTCACATCGTGGCCTGACCTTCACTGGTCTAAAACACTTGAAGTACATTACTTTTGGCAGCTCTACAGCAGGGTCAGTAACCTCCTGCAAGAGCCAGTAACAAAGAGCTCAGGTGCAATAACATCTTAAATCACCACAGCTGCATGTTTGGCATATGTGAGTCACAGGTCCGAGTGGATGAGTATAAAAACCTAAAGGTTACATCTATATTAGTAAACTAAACAGTGTCAGGGCCATCAAGCCATCTGGAACAATCTGATTGCATCCATAATATTAAACTCTCTTAACCTCTAGAACGGGACAGCCGCCTGCATGTTGCCTATTGGCAGTGGTCCCTGGCCTCTACTAACTCACAAACCATACCTAGGAATTGGTTGGGAGATTGTTAGTTGATCTGGGCCAAAACCACACCAAGGACTGTTCTAACAATTGAATAGCCTGGATGAGTAAGTTCCAGTGCCTGTGCCTGTGCCTTGACACTGTTTAATTTACCAGATACGTGTACCCGTATTTTTCCGAATGTGTCACTAATCCATCTCCTGTCCCTACGTATTTTGGTCTCTGAATTTACATATTTAAAACATATGCACCCTGACAGTACCTCTTTACTCTACACACTCATAATCGGTGTGTTGGCATGCTGCGCCCAAGCTTTCCTCCATAAATATACATTTTTTGATGACTGCAAATGAATACATCTCTACTTGGAATAAAAACCCCCATGTTTGGTCAAGCCAAGCATACTTTCAGAACTGGAGCAGTCTGGAATGCACATCTGGAATGTGTGATGGCGTTAAGGGATCCTGAATACCAGAAGAGCAACAAATTGGGCTTCTGGAGCACAGCATTTACTATATTTCTTGCACAGGCTTTGACTTTCTCTGGTTTTCAGGCTTCTACAGCCACTGCTCTGGTGTGAAGTGTCTTGGTGCTTTTAACCCATCAAATCTTGGTGGAATTCAGTAGGGTCTCTGCTTCTGGTCCCACAAACATATGCCAAAGGTAGATTTCTTGTACAACAGCTCTCTTGGAAAAGTAAGGTCTTTCCTTCAACCACCCTAAACGCAAAACCATTCTTAGAAACCTCTGAAAATATACATCCAAGCAGGTTGCGTACGCACCGACCTGCTCAGACACCAGTCAGACATTTCAGGCTCCTACCGTAGCTCTTTAAAAGCACACAAGTTCATATGTGTATATGCCTCGGTCCCTCCTCTAACAGCAGCTGCTCCCCAAGCCAAAAAAAGGCAATGGGTCTCCCCATCTTCTCCACCTCCAGTGTGTTTCTCATGCTCCCTGCCTCAGCCTGGAGAGCGGGGAGAGTTTGGCTTGCAGGGCAGGGACAGTCCTGAGCACAGATAATGTTGCGATTATCAAAATTCTTCCTTCCCCAGCTCAGCACCAGAAGTACTGAGGGAGGGTATATAGTCAGGATTAAGACTTTTCAGGACTCAAGGGGGATCTTAGTGGCCCTGAAAATCGTATATGATCATGGAAAAAGAAAATCCATCCTCAGGCCCTCAAAGTTTTCCAGATAGTCAAAATAACACTGAAGTACTTTGCCCAAAGATTTTTGCGTTTACTACCAAAGCAGTTTGAGTACTCCTTGCTCTGCCCCTCACTGCTTTCACTGTTCCTGCAGAGAAGAGCACAGGGGGTTATAACTTAGGGGCAGTAAATGCAGAAACCTGAGAATCTGCAAAACAAGCCCCAAACATAACTTTCCCCCTTTAAGTTGTTGGCTTCCTCTTTGCTTTAACCCGCTTTCCTTCCAAATACAACATGTTTTTCTGGAACATTAACATGCAACATGCTTTGTTATCATTTAGTTAGCTCGTTCTTACTACAGATCCCTAAGCAGATCTCAGTTCTTTATATATGAAAAAAATCACCTTTTTCAGAAAACCCATGAGCCACAGATCGCTCCCCACCTCCGTGTAAGAAAGTTTCAGGAGCAGGAAGATTCTACCATTTTTAAAAGTTTTTTTCCCAGTTGTTTTGACATTAATTATTTTTAATGTGATGTCAATAAATCCATTCAGATTTGGAGCAATATTGGCTTGAATAAACAGGAAAAAATTCAAAAATAACCTTTCTCCTGTATATGTTCCAATAAACAGGGTCATGTTATACTCAATAGTAATTATGAGGTGACCCTATAAATTATTGTCCAGTGATTCATGTTATTCTATAGACTTTAGGTCATACACTTCATTTCAAGCTGGAAGTGCTGCAAAGGATATATTAGGCTCTGGAGGAAACAGGGAAAGAATATAGTGTACACTCCATATTGGTATCATGGGAGACCTGGCTGTGAGAAAGCACTTTCCAGCAAAATATGCTGAAATTACTGCAATGAACCTGAGCTGAAGAAGAAACTGGAGTGCATGTTTCCCTCCTGACTTGAGAAAGGGAGGTCCTCAGCTTGTCAGCAGAAGCAATGACTAGAATTAAATCTCCATAAGTTCTTTGTTCTGTGCTAGACAGAAGATTAAGTGTAATAACATAAACACCGTTTTGCTTCACAAGACAATTTATGATGAAGTGACACTGTGTAAGAAGAATCAACAAACTTTATTATCTCACGAAGTTCTTCAGTCTACCTGAAAACACTTTCTGTAGGAGGCAAATAGACCTTAATTTTAGAGAAAGGAAACAGGCATGACCAACTAAAAGTGAACTGTGTCCCACAACCACTTAGAAGCCCCAAAATCCCACTGGGAGTGCGTGGGCCAAGGCACATGCTATATCCTTTTGATTTCCTGAACCGTTTTTTTCTGTATCTCATTGAGGAATCAGTGCTCCTGAAGGAACCTAGACAAGCTCTCCCTCCTCAGTTGACTCTGACAAAAAAACAAACTTATCTCACAAACAAATCTCCACTTATTATGCAGCAGGCAATGAACAGAGGACTTTTGCTTGTGTATTGGCAGAGCCCTCAGCAGGCTGCAGGATGCATCATGGTTAGTGGTTGCTCTCCAGAAACAAGTTGCTATGCTACTGTAATATTATTTCTTATATCCCAGTGTTGTAGTGTGGAATACAAGGTGAGGAGAAACATGAAGTAATAACTCAATAATAAGGACTGTCCTTTGCTGTGTAATATGATTCATCGCTTCCGGACAGATTTACTTTTCCCTCTTCAGAAGGTCAAGGAGTTTAGGGCAGGTGTGAGAGCTGCTGCACAGAACAGCCGAAGGGTTATATACTGCACCTTTTACTGGGTGGTCCAACAAACACTTTTGCATGGGGCCTTCAAGTTGGCCCTAACATGGTTTCCAAAACAAGGTCAAGCAAATGCATTGGAAACTACTGCTGCCATCATTCAAGGAGCAAACAACATCAAAACATTAAAACCGTGGAGTAAAATGTACCATATGTTACTGCTGTAACCACATCCAGCTTTACCTCTGCAGCTTTATTAGCCCAGAAGATCCAGGCAGCACGTGAAACGTCTTGGCCGAAATGCGCCGGTCAGTCAGACGATGGCACTACAGACCCAGCTCCACTGGCTGCCTTCTGCGCTCATTAAAACCTCTGCTCGGCCGTTCATTATTCTGGTTTCATTCTCCATCCCGGTTTTCCCCTGGTTACCTGGTTGGAAACTGTACCCCCTGATAATTCATACGCTCGCGCAGACAGCCCATGGCAAACGTTGCTAAGAGAGGGACTGCCACCTGTTAAGAATCCGTGGTTCGGGGATGCAGTGAAGTGTGCTCCTTTCCCACACTAGTATTTTAAAAGGTTATAGATCATGTGTGCATAATAGGCAGAACATTAGGTCACTTGTCTCACTTACAACAATAATCCATTTTGATATGGGTCAGGTTGACACAAAGGGTCCACCCATACCAGATCTATTGACGAAACTGATCCCTTTCCCCCAAACTAATGAAATTTTCAACTAATGGGTACTTAAGTTAATAAAGTGTGCCACACATCTGCTAGAAGCCATTTGTAAAATAAAGCACTGGAGTTCAATTTTGAGATCATTGACATAATGTTTGAGTGGCATCCCACAGGGACCCAGCATGGCACCAAATTAAGGAGAGTAACACAATAAACGTGTGAGAAATAACGTTAGTATATAAACAGTAAGTAGGAGCTTCTCTTTCTTTAAAGGAAGCGTAATACTACTTGGGGTTCATACCATCACTAATGAATTGAACGGGACAAATCCTGATCTCCCCTCATAGCCAATGAGCATTTGGACAATGACTTCAATAGGACCAGGATTTAACCTGGGGAATTATTTTGACGGAAATTGGCAACAAGCTGGTTCTTATAGCTAAAAAGTATCTTTTCACTGAACTTTTGCATGGCTAAAATTCTCCACTCCTCTCTATTTTGTCCTGTCTTTTGTGGAGGAAATTGGAAGGAAAAAACATTTCAGCAGAACTGAGAGATTTATTTTTTAATTCCCGAAGTTACCTAGCTTGATACAATTCAAGATAAATGTCTCTTAGCAGTAACAAAGGTCTCCTTTTCTATAACCTTTGGGGATTAGACACAGGAGTTGTTCTAGAATATCAGCTGAATTTTAATAGTTCACTTTCCTGTGTCACTCACTGCAAACCAAAGAGCAGCCTGGAATATCAGTGACTGTTTTGTCATCTCCAGTGGCATTGCTTTTTTTAAAAAAAGATACATTTCAAAAATTGCATTATTATAGTTGGCCAACATTTTTGCATGAAAAATATTTTCCATTGAAAAATGACATTGAAAAATGGAAAACAAGAAAGTTTTGAGAGTATTATTCATAATAAATTTTCTTTTTAAAAAGGTAAACCAAACATCTGAAAAAACTCAACAGATTGTTTTTGAACAAAGAAAAATCATCTTACTTTTTGTAGTACTTCTGTCATATTTTGAAGAGGTAAACTAGAAAAATTGTGACATTAGTAAAACTAAAATTTGAATTCAAAAGCAGTGAGAAGGATTTACAGCTCTATTCACTGGTTACTCCCTTTCTGAGAGTTTATAGAGAGGAAAGATACGTTGCTTTTATAAGCAAGATCTTTAAATCTCCTCATTAACATAGTCCTAAAGCAGTTTTTCAGTGAAATGGGTAGATGCCAGGTGATGTGGAAAGCTTATAGTGAAGAATCAGCAGAGTTTATGCCTTGACTTTGCCACAGATGAAAATTGACTGTCCCACTGCAGACGGGACGAAACGTGGCTGTAGACAAGAGCTCCAGGCCTGCCTTTACTCTGCAGACCCTGCAGTACAACCCTTAAAAATGCTGTTAAACTGTGATTGTGTTTACAACAAACATTGGAAATGATTCAATGTGTAATTTTTCCTAATAAAGCCTCACCATTTTTAACCTGCTTCATTCATACCCCACATAAATTAACATTGTAAGCACGCTTCTTCCCCTCTTTTCGATCAGTTGTCCTCCATTTCGGCTTTTAGCTTTAGAAAACAGGAAACAAATACCCTTCCAAGTTCTTGGGCTGAGACTAAATCTGGCCTTAATCTAAATGCAGTTGAAGCCCCCTTAACCACCCCACACTGGCACACGTTCCCTCTCATCCCTCAGCACATGCACATGCTGTTCCAAGAATAATGTTTCTCACAATATTTCTAAGCTTTCAACACTGACTCCAATTGTCTTTTACAGCACATATACGGGGGGGCAGGGGGGAATAGCTGGGGATGTGCAGAGGAAGATCCCACTCCAACATCACTGCTGTGAGGCTGTTTTTTCCAAGCTGGTTCACTCCAGGATACGTTCATGCAATAATGCCATTTCCCAAAGCAGACCATTTCTGCATTCATCATCTTATATCATGCAAATATATGGGACCCTTCAGAGCGATTGCAGTGGGTTTTGAATCACAGCCTGCTTTTTTCAATAAAAATAACTCAACTCAAGCGGACTCAGGTGTCCGTCGTGTCTGCCGTGGCTGCCCACAGCTGAGCGTGTGGGTGGGTGGACACAGAGTGAAGTTTAACTTTGGTCGGGGCAATGTCCATGCTGGCTTGGGTCACTCGGCTGCCCGCCTTGCCTGTTTTACCCTGCTCTCAAATATCACCCTACGGCTTCGCCTCTCCAGGCTTGAGTGGTTGTCAGTGCAAAGTGCTAAATACTTGCTTTACTGAACCCTGCAGCAGCTGAATTTGGCAACTTTGAGTCGTCTGGCTCTGTCGTCATGATCTCTGCGGGTTGTTTAGGAGGGCAGAATCTGGAAGCCCAAGGGAGGCGAGGTTGCAGCAGCTCCGTGCCCCAGGTCCAGCCAGCGCTGGGGCTGAGTATGTATTCCCAGGGGGTACGCATACACAAACACACATAGACACGCTCAAAACATAAACAAATGCAAACAGTTCCCCCTCTGGCTGATCAGGATGAAGGTCTGTTGGTGGAAAAAATATAATGTGTACATAGAAATTTGCAATGCGTATGCCTCCATCAGCTGGGCTCAGACACCCAGTCTGCCCAGTAGCTGCCTGTGACCCATCTCCCCAGTTGCTGGCACCTGGACATACAAGCCCCTGAGGCAGCAGCCTCACTCCAGCTGCTTGTACAGACCATCTCACGAACACACACGTAAGCACAAACACACACATGCTTGTACAGCTCTCCAGCAGCCAGCCAGGACTTCCCTGACCCCTCCAGTAGCCAAATCCCCCATGGTCTCACTCTCAGAGACCCACATCAGCGCCGCTTTCTGGCCATTCCATCTACTCAACAGCTAGTCCAGGCTGATCTGTGCCATCAGTCACACACCCGCACTCACTGATGTGCCTGGCACTATGGACTCATAGACCATCTGACCAACAGTCTGACACCAGGTGCTGGCACTCAGACCCCCATACACACACATCCACTCCAGATGGGGAGTCTCTCACCCAGGAAAAGATTTAGAAATGGAGTTTAATGAGAAGATGGGACAGAATGCACTGATCAGGTGCCATCAGGTTCCCTACCTAAACGTCTCATCATAAGTCCAACGCAACACCGAAACACATCCTGTAACATGTCCTGCACCCCTAGGGTAACCCCTCCCCCCCTTCAATCCTAAAGGATTGACTCATTGTGTTGGGTGTCACACCTGGCCACTGGGGCTGAGGGCCTCCTGGGATAGACCAGGGAGGGAGCTGGATAGGGTGTCCCTTCCTCTGAGTCCATAATTTGGTTTCCCACCTGCCTTTGTGCCCCTGGGCTCCCCTGTCTTGCAGAGACGGCCTGTGATGGGCTGGTGACTCCTGGGATGGACCTGCAAGGAGCCAGAGCAGGGTGTTGTTTGGGCTTCCCCCTCACCACTGCCTCTCTGTGCTCCTCTGCGGGTGTGGGGATAAGCTTTTATCATGTAAGCTAACATGAACAGTATGTGATCTTAATGAGTTCAAGCATGCTGTTCTAAACAAGGACCAATAACGAAGTCCAGGAGGTTTTGGGATCTCAGAAGCTTGACGTTTTTTCAACTGTATCTCTGGCATTAATAAAAATATTCTCTCTCTTCGTAAACCCTGCCACAAATACCCTGTTGCAGAATGTTTCAGCTGCAGGGGTGAAATTTCACAGTAGTCTGAGTTTTACACATTTTTTTTAGTGTAAGAAACAGAACCACAGAGATGTGCTAATCTCACCTACAGAGCAGGTCAACGGTAGGGCCAGGAAAAGATTTCCAGCTTCCCAGGTGCCAGGAAGGGCGGAAGACTAACCCAACATATATCTTAAATCCCATATTTGACCTCACCTGAAATTCTGTGTGTTCATTTCTAGCCAGAAAGGCTCTCCTGCTTTTCAATCAGAGTAGACTAAGCCACTTTGATGCCAGGTGATGTTCTTCTCCTGGATTGGAGATTTAGTTATTGGTTTTTTTGTTTTCTTTGTAGATGGATAGTTTGTCAGTTTTTCATAAGCACATTGGCAATTCTTCCCTGCTTGGACTCACCACTAAAAAGGAAGGAGGAAAAAAAGAGAATGAAAGAAAAGGAAAAAGGAAAAAAAAATAATAATCCAACTTGACTTGTGACTTGCTCACAGGACTTACACTTTGAGTTAATTTCGACACATCACTTATTTGTTGAGATACTGAGTGATTCCATTTTGCGAAAAGAGAAAAAGGAAGGAAACAAAAAGTCGTGCAAACTGAAGAAATTTGCCTCCCCTTCCAAGACTGTTACTTATTCACCTCCCATTCAGTGAGACCTACAGAGAAGAGTCTGGGCTGGATTGCAGCTGTGCTAAAAGGCAGAAAGGCGGCTGTGCAGGCACGCAGGGGAGAGAAAAGGACGAGGAAAGGAGAGGGAACTGGGCAGGTTTATGGGGATTAAATTGTTGTGCATTTGGGGCAATACTTGTGAGGCGATAAAAAACGGCGAAATGCAGAGGCCAGCGTGGGGGACCAGCCGGCAGGACAGGACAGGCAGCTCAGGGTGGCTGCCTGCACCCCAGTGCCATCTGTGGCTCTGGGAAGCCCTGACCTCGTAGAGGGGATTATGTACTTTAGGTAAAGGGAGGGTGGGTTCCTCATCCTATATATTATTCTGTTTTCCTTCTCTTGCCTTTTTCTCCCTCCCTCCCTCCCTCCAAAGAAATTACTCCTACTCGTTTAATCCCTCCTAGTGACCAGATTGCCAGACATTTTGGTTCAGTCTTCCTTGGGACTCGTGCATGCAATGGAGTGAGGATTCTCAGATGTTGCTGGTGGGTAAATCCTGGCCAAAAGATGAAATATGTAACCTGAGGATGGATACATATGTGTCTGTACCCACCTTGACGGGTTTTATGCTGGAACAGCACAGTCCCCACTTACCAGTATTTAGTTCCAGTTTTTTACCTAAAATCATCTGTCCTTACCCAGCTATGCTTCTTCCTGTGTATTCCTGAACGTGTCTGAAATGTTAAGGACAATCCAAAATCTTCTTCGGCCCCAGAGAGGAAAAGATTGAGGTTATCACAGCAGACATTTGTCCATTCCCTCAAAGCCTGAGTGAGCCCAGCACTAAACAGATTGGCCAAGCGCTTGACAGCCGCGTTCGTGCAGAGGTAAATCTGTCTGTATACAACATCCCAATCCAGTCCACATCCAACACATTCTGGTGGCCACTGCACATGAAACGCCATGGGATGAGCAGAGCCTGGCTGCTTTCTGATCCAGAGATCTCGCTTAGCACTTCCAGTGGTATAAAACCATTAATGGCAGTGGAAGTAGCCCTGGCTGAAAGACGTCCACATAACACTTGACAGCTTTCATGGACAAAAGGTCCTTCTTTTTCTCTTTTACTCCCATTTCACATTCAGACCTCCATTGACATTAACTGATTTATACCATTACAAATGAGAGGAGACGCCACCCTACAGGTTACAGTTCTGCACTCTCTACCAAGGTGTGACTTCAGCTAGTGTCCTTGGGGATGAAGCTGCTGTAACTAAGGACACGGTGGGACTGTCCTTTACCTATTTGGACTGAGGCTGGCACCTGAGGCAATGGAAAGTCATCTCCCCTCCCAGGCTGCAGAGTCAGCAGGTTATATTTTAGCAAAATTATCTTGAAATTGCCAAGTAGAGCTGATAAAAAAAAAAAAAAGAAACTTTATTTCAAATGTTTTCATTTTGAAGTATTTCTCTTTTCCATTTTCTTGATTCCTCCCCATGTTTCTAATTCAAAAAGCGTTATGGGAATAGGCACCAACATTTTTCATTTATCAAATACAGGGGTTTTGACACATGATATATTTTAACATAAATTTCCTTACGCTTCCTATAAAAATGTATTTAAATAATACATATACAAATTATTTCCTGGTCAAAACTCATGCCAAAAGTCTACTTGCCCATGCTATCTTTTGGAGGGAAGAAGTTGCCATCATATCTATTATCAACTCTTCCTTTTTAGGGAAACACCTGCATAATCTGCACACGGAAATCTGGCAGAACTCCACTTCAACCTCCTCATGTCTCAGTGTTACTATTACAGCCTGAGGTTAAATTCTGCTGGCAACACACATTTATGTTCTGGAAGCAATTTTTTGTTAACACCTATGGTAGCTCTTAGCATCAAGTTACTTAACATGACAATTAGTAGGAATCATAGCAGTGGTGCTCTCTTTTATGCCAAATTCCTACCAAGAAACCAAAAAGGGAATTAGCTACATCAAATGAAGAGAGGAAACACCATCTAAGCATCATTTGGAATAAGGAAAAAAGAGCCAGACTCCATGAATCCTATTATTTATTTGTGCTGTTGATTTTATGTGAGCAATTCTTAGATATTACACATGCTATATATATGTCAGTGCATGTTTTAAAACAGAAGTAAAAGTTCTCTCTAGTCCTTCCTTTCTCCAAGATGGAGTAAGTTTTTGTGTATCTACAATTTCGAATTGGCACCTACACCCTCACACAGTTTTTCTTCTGAAAGGTCACATTTTTCCAATCAAAGAATATTTGCTATGAGCTTAGCAAAAGGACCTGAAGTACCTCCTAAGAGATAATGATGTTTTCAAATTCAGCTCTCACCTCTCTGGACAAATGAAGTATGGACATCAGACATCCAAACCATGAATAAGATATTTTTCATGTCCACTTCAACATTTGTCCCCTGCACATCAAATCAAACAGAGTTTGTGTTCTAACTGTGCAACACCAATAGCATATACTGCCGATCTCTGGAGCAGTGTTAATTATCTCACTGTGAACACAAGGTGAAATCCCTCTGCAAACCCATTCCATGTACCTAGCATGTCACCTTTGAGTAAAAAGCTGCCTGGAATGACTGAACTTCAAAGTATGTGGCCAGGATGTATGGCTGCACAGAGGCAAGAGAGGAATCCAGATGACAGCTTTTTAAGGATCAAATTTCAGCATTAAATTATCAGTCTGTTTATGCAGTAGCAAACTGGAAATGGGAAAGAAGATGAGTTCAAGGGATCGGTAGCTGGACCCCATGAGGCAATCATGGCCCTGACCCTCAAACACATCTTGGTACCTAAATATCTTTGTAAATTTTGATCTCAGCATCAATGTAAGAAGACAGAATCTGTGCTCCAAAGAGGATTAATTCATAGATTTCCTAATTAGACATGCATATTTCTAAAGAGAATTAGATGTGCATCTTTTCAAAGAGAATTCACAAATTTCTTAGAGAAGAAGAGCAGAGGGACAGATGTTCTGCCACAGGGGAACTGGAATCAGGTTGTGCAAGCAGCATCAGCAAACTCCATCTGTAATTGTCATCTCCCTGGTGGCCCACACCGTCAAGCACCTCCAAGGTCTGTCATGGTCTCTTTGCTCTGTGGCGAATAAGGATATTCATCAAAAAAGCACCAGGTTCCCAGCTCTCGCACATGGGTGGCTCCACTTGGGAGTGAAAGGATACAACTGTATTGGAAAATAGCCACATTATAAATCCAGCAAAGGAAGGGATTTTGTAATAAACAGGGAATATCAGAGACAAATGAGAAATAAAAAAGTAAAGAGCCCCCTCCAGTGTCACCACATACGTGATTAATGAGACTTAAGGAATTCGCCAATAGACTCTCCAAGCAACTGAGTTTTGTTTCAATGGTATGCAGTCAGGTTGTATTTGTATTCAGAAATCCCAGCTGTACTCGATACCCAGGACTATTCCATATATGTGAAAAGAATTACACGCAACTCAGCTAAGAAAAAAAGGAATCGCCATTCAAACGTAGGATATTTTTAAGGCCAGGATATTGCTGTGGGCATTTTTGCTATCCAACAGTTTCTCCCCTCCTTCTTTTAAGTGGAATGCAGGGAAATTAGAAAGAGCTGAAGTTGTTAAAAAGTTATAGGTTTACAGTGGTTTTCAGAAAAGCTCAGTTTGGATGGTACAAAATGAAATGAAAGTACTTTTTAAAAGAACAAAATACAAATACAATGTTGTGAAAAACAAAGATAATGAGGTTTTGTCTGCCTGACTTTCGTCTTGTTATCTACTCGCATGCTTAGCTTCTCCTTGAACCCGATCCCACTGCCAGTGGAAAGAAGACACACTTTCCCCAGGTACTTTATTTTTCAGACTGCTGGCTTCAGATCTGAAAAGTCCCCTGTGCGTCTTGCACATTGGTCATCTTTCCATGTGTTGGAGGCCACACACTGGGTCTTTGAGATTGTGGCAGTAAGACTGAAGACTAATCGACTTCACATCTGCAGAAAACTTAAGGAGAGAAACCTGAATAAATATTTCAAGGGGTGGATAAAGTAGCATTTATACAATTCTGGTCCATTTCTAATACCCACTGAGATCACTGGCTGTTTCAGTGTGAAGCCAGAAGTAAACCGAAGTTGAGTTCCTTTCCCATTCATAGTTGTTCTGTCTCTATTTAAAAACAATATTTTAAAACATTTAAACCATATGGTCTCTTTATAGATAGTTTACATTTTTCTGCAGTCAAAAATGTATCGATAGCTCCTTATTAACTGATAATATGATATGATGATAATATCTCAGTGGTTGGATAACAATTAATACATAAACCAGGAGCAGTACCTAGCCTAAAAATCAAGAATCCACATTTTAGGACAATCCAGAAAGGGCTACATGGTGGTTGTATGTGGTTTGGATGGAATGTTCTACGAGGAAAGATTATGTTTAGTCTGGCAAGGATTCACTTGAAAAGTGGTTTAATGATAGTATACAAAACACAGACAACTGAAATCTGGACAAAAGACAGAGGTATTAAAGAACCTAATTTCTTCAAATACTGTAAGATGATTAAAGTAAAAAAAACAATCAGATCTTATTCTAACAGACAACTGCTGGTCTTGTATAGCCCTTTAGCCTTTTAAAAATAACCAGGAGAATTGCAGAACAATTAGTAGAACAAATATTTGTTCTTACAAAAAGCATATTGAATAGATTTGGAACACAGGATGCAAGTAATTATTAGAATCAAAATAGGCTAATGTTCTCCCGATGCTATTTGTAAAGCAATTTGAGTTTCATTATTAGAATGTGTATTTAACATATCATTTTGAATCTCATTACATGCTATTTGGACTAAACTTAATAGGATTATTATTTTTGGCATTCATGGTCATGCAATATCCATAAACAATGTTTCCGAAACCTTTAATACAAGAAACAGACATATGGTGTCAAGAAATGAGCAGATCTTTCTGCATTTTTAACAGCACTCTTATAACATGCTTTTCATTCCTATATTTCTAAGAATATTTGTGATTGTGTCACCGCTAAAGTATTGCTTGTCCATCTCTCTGCTTATCTTCTCTGCCTTCTACGAATCAGAATTACTATGGCTTGATTAAAAACCTTATTATATTATCTATTGCCCCTGGTTATGGTTCATTTTGAATTTTTTTCAAGCACATTTCTGGAGAATTACTTAATGCTTATGAGGTGATAGAGAAAAAACGTTAGCACTCATCTTGTTCTAAAAGTACAAGAGAAGGAAACAACATAAATCTTGTTTCTCAAATATAAGCAGTCAAATTGCCTCCTCCCCACATCTAGCATATTTTCTAATATACACGGCAAAGCCCCCATGACTGTCAGTGGGCTGCACTACAGTGTCTGCACAATGAGGCAATGTCAACAGAGATATTTGAGATCAACCTTGTGTAGCCCAAAGCTCGAACAAGGTGAAAGTTGCCCTACCCTTCAGATATGAAACCACGATGCGGATAGCAACAAAGCTTAGCATTCTTATTTATCCACTGGGGAACACATGTGTCACTTCTTTCAAGCTGTGGGCCTGAAAAGAAGGAAGCAGAGAGCTAGAGAGCAGGAGCAAGAACCAAGGGACTGTCTCCTGTGCTTGAGGTGTGCAGCTGCCTGTAAGATCAAACACAGGAGAAAAGCTGGGATGAAATGAACTCACACATGAAAATTGGGCATGGTTTCCATTTTAGGCTGCATGTCCATCATGTGCTGATGTTACAAATGGTCAGTGATCTTCAAGATGAACATTTATGAATGGATATTTAGACACAGAATCACAGAATCGCAGAATGGTCTTGGTCAGAACGGATCTTTAAAGATCACCTAGTCCAACCCCTCTGCCATGGGTTGGGCATCTTTCACTAGATGAGGTTGCTCAAAGCCCCATCCAATCTGACCTTGAATATTTTCAATGATGGGACATTCACAACTTCTCTGGGAAACCTGTTCCAGTGTCTCACCACCCTCATCATAAAATATTTCTTCCTTATGTCCAATCTAAATTTATCCTCTTCCAAGTTAGAACCATTGCCCCTTGTCCTGCCACTACAGGCCTTGGTGAAAAGTCTCTCTCTATCTTATAAACCCCCTTTATATAATGAAAGGCTGCAATAAGGTCTCCCCCAAGCCTTCTCCAAAACTTTAAAAGCTTGCTTTCCCCACACCCCACCAATCTCCGCTTGCTCTCCATCGCCCATCCCATAGCACCTCTTTTGAGAAACGCTGAAAAATCACTTCTGTCACTTGCTTCTGCACCATGGCAAGTATCTAACTTGTCCAGCTGGGAATCTGCCACGTTCCACTGGAGATGCCAAAGAAGAACACAGGACTTGGACAGAATAAACCTTTTGTAATACGCCAGCAAGAAAAGTTTAGTGGTTTGATCCCTGTGAAGTCAGTCATGATTGCCCTGATAATTTGTGTTGAAGGGAGGGAATGAATCTCCTGACAAGACGTCAGATGGAGTCTTCTTTACAAGAGGTACTTTTGCTTGTTTTATCCATATTATCTAACGCAGTGTGACATCCGTAGTATCCACAAACATCCGTCAATGGATTTTGTGTGGGAGAAGGAAAGAAAAAAAACCTGAATATGCATGAGAATATGGTGATTTTAACCATTAATATGGAGTCAGGAAGAAGTTCGGAAAAGGAACTGAAAACAGTAAATAGTTGGTGCTGCCTGACATAACGTATACCAAGCCCATCCAAGTGATTTGCTTCTGAGGTTTTTTTTTCTTTTAATCTTGCCTTGAGTGAGTCTTTGTGCTAAATTATAAGCTCTTTGGGAGAGGGATTGTGCAAATGTTTAAGGAACACCTACTGCAAGAGGGTCACAATTATGACTTGGCAGCATGTAGGAAATAATGAAGAAAAGAAGAATGAGAATTGGGCTCTTGAAATGGTATTGTTCAACCTTCAGTATCCCACAAAGATACAATTGAAAGTAACTAAACAGTAGGCTAAATCCCACAGGTCTGAAAGGATTCCTGAAAGAATTTCCAGCCTCTTCAAAACAACAAAGGAAGCTGCCAGTCTGGCATGTAAGGATAGATTGGTGCCTGGTGGAAGTAAATTCCTCGTCTGAGGCAAACGTTTCAATTACATAGCAGGAAATCCTATAGCAAAGAGTTTCTGCCACATTCAGGAAGATTATAAGGGCTCGACTCTATGCCTTGCACAGCAGAGAACGCTGAGGACATTGCTCTGGCTTCTCTGAGCGAGAAAAAGGGCGATACTGTTCACTTACTGCCTTTTATCCTTAAGCAGGTCCTGTGATAAGAGATTGTACCCAGGTATCAATGAAATGTAGTTCATGGTGAAAATGCAAGTAAACAAGAAGCAGGGAGACAAGATTCCAGCTCCTCTCAAACTGCAGAGGAGTCAGCCTGCAATTATGCAACCAGAAACTGGCCAAGGATGCAAAACTTAGTAAATCCTTGTTTCCCACAGTTTGTTAATACATCCTCCAAGATCAAAGCTTTGCAATAGATGCTGTTTTCATGAGAAAATTTTAATTGCTTTACACCAAAATTTAGGCTTTTGTAATTCGGTGCAAGCTTTCAATTATGTTTCGAAAAATGTGTGTGATTTTAGCTTCTTGTTGTATTTCAGCACAGTGAAAAACTGAAGTATTAATAATTACCAGAGAACTACGTTGTGCTCAGCTCAAGCTTTTGTCTTACATCTGAGACATCCCTGTTAGAACTGAATGCTAACTCATTCAATAACTCATTGGATTAATGGGCTTCCTACTGACTTCTCATGTGATTTTGGGAAGCACTTCATTATTTGAAAGAGTCCTTTTCCAACACTGTTTTGGCATAAATTTGCTTAACTAATTAAATGTGACAAAAACCAAGGCAAAAAATAGATCATAGATTAATGAGATTTATGGACAAAAGAAGAACATTGTGATGATCCTGTCTGACTCCTTGTAAATATGGGCTAGCACGGGAAAAAGGGACAAAGACACAAGAGATGGGTTTAAGACAACAGTTTCCAACGGCTTTCTTCTTTTACCATTCAGCAGCAAAACTGAAGGTAAGTCAAAAAAGGCATCTGATCATTACTTGGGAAAAGCTGTAATCAAGCTTGTTATTAAATATGCATTTTTCCTCCCAATGAGAACAGGATAGTGCTCATAAGAGGTGTTTCAATATGAAGTGCTTGTCTATAAACAGTTTTATACCACTGTGACTAAATCAACAGAAAATTACGACCAGCAAAATTGGTGCAGCCCCATAGCATAAAAAGAGATCTCTTGAGGTGTGTATAATGCTGTTTGTACGGCATGACATTTTAACTAGAGGTTTTTGTCTCTGTATCTGTCCATTCACCCAGCAGATGCCATAATGACTATAGATACACAGATACTCCAGGTACCACTGTGTCCTGGCACTGCTAGCTCCAGTAAGAGCTGTCATAAGGTGAGGTTGGGAAAAAGGCTGCCACAATGTCAATGTGTCTGCCACCTCTGTCCTGTCTTCACCTGATTTCTCAAGACACCAAATTTCAAGCGCAAATGAACAAATGGTACAGAAGAGAGGGGGCCCAGACTTATTCTGTACCTCTGCAAGGTGAGACTTTTAGCTATACAGCTCTGTTCATAACCAAACTCTTCTTTCAGCTTTCAAAATGCTAGTTTGGAGGAAGGCAGAGAAATGGAAATTTGGGGGAATATACCATGCAGTTAATGTTAATTTAAAAGACCTAAGGGGAAGATGAGTGAAAATGAGAAGAGCGGATACAAAGAAAGCATAAATGTTGATCAGAAGTAGAAAGGCTTTAGCATATTTATGAATAAAATTAAAGTGTTTTTTATCCTGTGCTTAAATACTTAGAACATTTGTGTTTAGAAACTTAACAAGGCAAAAACATAATTAAAATAGATTTTGAAACAACATTCATGGCACGCAAAGTGTATAAACTTTAATAACTTCTTCATATCAAACCTGTTTTGTAAAAGAAACCACTCAGAGGTAACAGAGTCTCCATGACAAGGAGTATATCTCTGCACGAGAGAAAACAGTATCACATTTACAGAAAACTCTTGGGGTAAGCCAGTCTGCACTCTCTGCCTGGCCAAATCCTGCCATCATTAGCACTTGAGAAGCAAGGAGGCACGTAGAGAGTGAAGGGTGTTTGAATGCACTGGGTGGCTCAAGGCTGGTTCCCAGGGATGGGTTGCAATAATGACATAGAACAGTCCCCACTGACAGTGAACACAGCTGAGCCCCTTGGGTCTGCTTGGGAGACAGGCAATGCCGTACTGAAGGTAAATGCAGCCTGAACAACTCAGGCTAACCCTCACTAAAAAAACAACTAATGTGCCAGAAACCCAGAAACTGAGTTTTATGTATGTTGGTAACATAGGAGAAAGCAAAAAGCATGAGGCTGCCAAAAGGCATAAAATAGAAATCACAGTTTGCTGAGCAGTCAGGACTATTTTCGCACTTTACCTTTTGTTACAGCAACCCATTCCTTACGGTGTTTCACTAGGTTATGAAGCGTGGTTTCCCCCACAAGGAGTGTCTGTCTTTCAGGCTAGATACTGCTCCAGCTTGGACCATGGCACCCGAACCATCCTGCTGAACTCATGGGACACTGGACTCAATTGCATGGCCACAACTGGGCACCAAACTTGTATCATCATCTGGATCAGAAGTGACTATAGCCAGAAATAAAGGTGTATCCCACCCAAACTAACTTTTTCCAGCCTTTACCGCATCCAACTCGCGTCCTTCCACAGTTTTATTTTCTAATGACTACTTGTAGCCATATGCTAAGCAAATATATTTGCTCATCCTACTCCCCATTTGAAATTCAAACACTAAGAGTGCATTCCCAGAAGACTTCATAAATAACGAGGGAGGTCAAACAGTGAGCCCATCTTAAGACCTGCCTCCCTCTCCTCACGGGCAGAAATGACCCCTTGCTGATTGAAGCCGTTTAGAGAACCCTGCTTCTGCTGGCCTGGGATCCGCAGAGGGGTACCCTATTCATAACATAAGCCCAGCTTTTACAAGAACTGGCAAGACACTAGAGAGCCAGACGGCCTTCAAAGTGGACACACTCTGCGTTTGCAGTTTACGTTGCCACTCAGTGAGAAAGAAACACAAGTCAGTCATTTTCAAATGAAGCCACCAAATCACAGAGCTTGTGTTTTATACGCTTCCACAGACAGTTGTGATCCCCCAAAGGACTCATTTCTTGGTGGGGGCTTTTTGAAAGGCACACTCTGAGTGTTATATTTCCTTTTCTGCTAGTGCAATATAGGCTGGTGTTGTTTAATCGGCAGCAAATAGTGATGTGTAACTTAAAGTTCTGCTTGCCATGGCTAAGATCTTAGAAATTATAGCATCCAGAGGGTCTCCTCTTCTTGCTTGAAGAGGATACCATGGGGTGTGTGGCAAGTACTTATTTTTTGACAATTTTGTGTTTTGGAGTCTTGGGGTTTTTTGTTAAATGCAGATAACGGTCTATTAGAAGCTAGAAATGAGGAGCCTTTCAGAGAACTATTCTGTAGATAAACGAAATATTTGGAAAAGGTAGGTTTATTTATGTAAAGTATTTATTTTGATAGAATGTTTGCTCATATTTTAAAAAGAGAAGAATGTATTTTAGTCCCTAGCAAGGATTTGTAATGTTGGTTCTCAAAGAAGGCAGCTCCAGTTTTGTTAAGCTGGTGTAACTTGGTCAAAAAGCTGGTCTAGAGCGGCATCAAATATCCTTAATATCCATTTCACACACTGATCCTGGAAGAACAGGACCTGTAAATGAGATGTCTCAAAGAGAATTTCTTATAAGCCAGTAAACCATGATCAAACCTATAAAGCAGCTTAGAATTTTTTTTTGGAAGAGGAGGGCGACAAAAAGAATCGGCAAAAAGTCTCGATTTTTCACAAAGTATGCCTCCCTACCTGTTTCCTATTACTCAAACTCAGATTCAAACCATCTCATTTCAGGCATTTAGCTCCAGCAACCAAGACAGAGAAGCCTACACGTCTTTATGTTCCTCTTGTGGCCAGTGGATGGAGAGAAGTTTCCAGACCATGATGCAGCTTCTGAATTGTCCCCTAGAAGAATCTTTTTTCACTGACTGTTGGGGGTTTAGAGGCTCCTAGTTGTTAAATGGCTCTGGATACATAGGATGGATCGAGGCTGCAGAACTCAGTGAAGCATTTGAAATGTCCACCTCATTTCAAATTTGCCAATATTCTAAATCAAAATAAGTAGAAATTGTTCCTATAAGTTCTCTAAAACCTCTTAGCCTTTGAGCTCATGCAGACTTTACTAGCAGAGAAAAACAACCTAGAACCCAAGCCTATGATCAGTAGCTTTACAAGTTATATGTGACTGTGTCACTGGTTGTATGTTGTTAATATCATTCCACCTCTCCACCAATGCACTTACGGTAATGAGGATACACATCCATCAGGCATGAAAATGAGGGCAGCCTTTCTCCTTCACATCATTTTCACCTTCCTTTCAGTCTTACACTATGGCCATATTCAGCCAGTAGCTAGCTTGCAAATAGAGCTTAAACCAAATATTAAATATATGTCATCCATCAAACAGTTTAAATAAACTGCAGTTAGGTTGCCAGGCGACAAGTATGCACCCATCAATGTATATAAGCGCCATATATCATAAAAGAAAGTAATGCCAACTTAATGTTTAATCTCTCAGACTGCATAGTAATGACGATGAAAGATTATTTTGAATGTATATTCAGTTCCTGATTCATCAGCATTCGTGGATGGTAACCGTGCTGTATTGCTAGGGGGTATTTCTCTTTTTTTTTGAGTCTGATGGAGTGAGTATCTTATTGACATTTATGAGGCAACTTTTCTTTTACTTACTTAAAAGCTGTCTTCCATGCAGGATTGACCATGCCAAAATACACACCTGATTTATGTGGTGGATTTGTTGTAGCACAATTGCCACTACACATAGTCATAAATGATGCAAGAAACCCATTAATATCTCTAAGTCAGCATTCAAAGCTGTTTATTTAGATGTAGCCAAAGCCATGAGGTGTCTGGACAGATCCCAGCCTGGACAATGAGTTCAGCCATAGCTCTGCCAAAGACAAGCTCCTTCTTTGCTTCCAGGTGCTTGTCTACCACAGAAATTACTTAACACCTAAGCTGCCATTCAATGGTGTTATGAAAACGCCCCATTTTCCTTAGCCCTTGTCCGCAGAGTGTGGATGGCACCAGCTCAGTCCATCAGAGTGGTGGAGTGAGATTTTCCACTGTGCTCCTTTCACTGGACCGGTGTGCAATTACGTTCAGAGGAAAATAAATCTTTCTAGAATAATCACTGAGCTCAACAAGCTTTAATCCAGCAGAGCACGCTGGCATCACCTACTTATATAATAAATACATGACTAATAAATAAATGTCTAAAGGAGGCTTCATGGCAATAGAATCACATTAACAAGGGTCAGGGTTTTACATCAATGCTTATCAGAGCCCTCTCCAAAGCAGTAGGCTGTTTTTCAGGTCTACTGTGGAGGTTTTGCTTTCTTATACAAGCAAATGTGGTTCACCTCAAGGGAAAAGAAAACAGATCATTTGATTGTTCGCCGTCAGCCTGCACGCCACACTGCTAACCATGAAGGACTCATGGATATACACCAGGTGGAAGGCACCACAATCTAATCCAGCAGACCTTTCCCTGGAGCCGGCTCTGGGGACCAAGTCCTTCAGAGAATAATAAAACGGTGAGGGAAAATGCAAAAACAAAATGCAGAAAGATTAATTAAATAAAGGGCATCCTTCCAAAAAAACTGTAACAACTCTGTGAAATGTGTTTTCAACACCACAATACTCCTTCTCTGTTTTGTTTCACAGCAAAACCATTACATGTAAGTGTTGCCTTTGAAACTCCAGAGAAAGACACTGATGAATGTTACACAGCAGACCAGAGGCTGCCAAAACTAACAGATTTCTGTTTAGAGACCCTAAGAGTGAAATCCCTGTGAAGTAGCAGAGCTTGAAGAGTAATTAGCCACAACCATAACATAACAGTGAGCTACTCACCACTCAAATCTCCATGACTTCTCTGTTGTTGTAACTGACATTGGTTTTGCAGGTTGCTGAGAATGGACTGTCCATGAAAGAACTGCTTAGCAAAAAACCAGCCCAATTAATAAGATTCAGAAAGGTCATTTGTTATGATATACAAAAAAACTGTCAACATTAGTGAGCACCGTTTTACCTGTTCCCACCCTTTAAAGACTTAAGGCAAAATTAATCTCAATACAGTCCCGCTCATTCTGGTGGAGACAACACCAGGGGTAACCGTGGCCGAGCAGTTACCATTTCATCATCCAGGATTAACTCAAAGACTTTTCTTTGTATTCTCATTAGCTGGGTAAAAGGAACTTTCTCAACAACTGTTTTATACCTTGCTCAGGAGAATTTTTGGTAATATATTCCTACTTTTGCCCTAAAAAAGGAAACAACAGAAGTCCAGCTTGCATATCAAATGAACTGATGTGACACCACGGAGAGTGGTGAAGTGCCGATAATTGGTTTACAGTGATGATCCCACATTGGCTGTGTACCTTTCTAATAAAGCACCCGAGAAAAACCTTATAAAACCCAGAACTACCTTTTTAGTTCTTCAAGGCCAAAGACGGATAGACTAGAAGAACATGAAAAGAGACATTTTTATAATATCATCACATATTAATAATAATCTTTAGAAATGTAGGGTTTTCTTATTTCTGTGCTTCTGCACTGTTTTATTGATGATTTTCTCTATAATGTTGTTTGCAAACTGATAAGTATCTGCTCTTCACTTTCCACATAATTGATTGATCAAAAATAATACTAAAATAAAAATTAAAAACATCTGAAATATAAACCCTATAGAAATGCGAATTGAGTAAAATAAGTTCACATTGAATAAAGTAATAGGGATCAGATGTTTTGATATGACTGATCATTATTTTCCCTAACCTTCAGTGAAGCAGAACCTCACAAGAGAACACCTTTAAACTTTGCGGAAACCCAATGTGAGATTTCCTAGGACTGCTAAGGGAGACACCTTAAAAATCATAAAAATAGCCAGATCTAGTTAAGTTGTCACAGGCTTTTTGTAGAGATGAAAATCAAACAGCAGGGTAGTATTTTATTGAATTTAGTCTACTTTTTGTTGTACATATTTCAGCCAATTGCCATTTTGACTATCCTGGCCACCCTTTTGACTATTCAGTTTTTCTGTAATTTCAACACATCAAGAGAGCAAGCTTGGAAAAATGCCTTTCCCACCAAAACTACCCACAAATTGCAGAATCAACACTGAACTATTTTGTAGTGATTATTCTAGCGACAGGATTTGAACTTAACATCCTCTGATCCAGGGGACTGAGATAATTTATTCACCCTTTATGAAAATAAAACCCAGCAATGTCCAAAGGAATTACCCTCTTCTGTAGGCTGAAACAATTATATAAAATGGTTTCCTTGTCAGCCACAGGAACAGTAGTCCTTTTGACATCACCGTTTTTTCTAACGCTGTCTAAATGGAAATATTAGGATTCAGCATTATAACCTCAGACTTGCTGACTCGGAAGTGTCAGTATTACTGTACAATTTAGTCAAAGCATCATCTTTCTTTCTGAACTGTTATTCTGTTTTATGTAGAACTTATTTGTATACTGTGACCTCGGCAATAAAATGCGTAAAACCCCAGGTTTCAGAAAAGTCTGGTTTCAGGTTATTTTGAAGCGGAAAGAGAACTTTGTGCACTATCTAAAGAAGTTTGCCACTTGACATAGTTACCCAAGGTTCTGTAATCAGACTGTGACAAATCCTGTCACTCATTTTAGGACTGATTTAACATTCCGAGACTTTGCCATGCCAGACACACATGGGGAGGCCCTTGCTTGCTGTAGCAACGTCTAGAGACTTTAGCATAAGATTGGCAAGATCTTGAGCCCTAGCTGTCCCATTAGCACAGCTCTTTCAGTGATAATAATTATGGACATTAGTGAGCACAGGTGTGTGACCTAAACAGCATGAGGGCAAAATATTTCCATCTCCTCCATGTTACAGCTCCTATTTTACCAACACAATGACTTTCTATATTACATATTTCACTCCTCCTTAGCTTCAGAAAGTCTCTTGCTGAAAATAGCAAGTGCATGAACTGGTCCCTTACTGTTGATAATCCCCTTTTCAGCTGCCGTTAATCAGTAGCTGGGTTATCCCATTAATCTTCACTGTGAGAGAGGAGGCATCCAACCTTCCAGCTCACAACTCATTTCCTCTGGCTCCCAGTGGACCACCAGTCCTTCCAGGAGCTTCTTCCTCTGATTTCTCTTGGTAATTTCTCATAGCAACTTTTTTCTGACGTAGCTTACTAGACAACAAGGAACAGCTCCAGCAGGACTATAGAGAACAGCAATAACATTGCTGGGAAGACATGTGTGACTGAGTTGTTTAAAAGCCTTTCTGAATCTCCACATTAAGTAAAGATGACTTTAAGCTGTGACAGGAACAAGGTCCATTTGTATAGGAAGATGCAATCAGCACCTGTGCAGTCTAGAACTTGTTGATCTAGCTGTAAAAGAAAAAAAAAAGGGAGCAAAGATGTAATTATTCTTTAAATCTTCAGGAGCAACATAAGCATCAGGTAAATAAATCTGCTTGAAGCTGAAGAAAATGTTGACAGAAGAATAAATGGATATAAACTCTCCATAAATGAATTCAGCTAGCAAATTAAAAACAAAGAACAACTTAATCTTGGGAGTGGAGTGATGTTGAAATGGGGAGAGTGGAATACAATTAATTTCTACCTCCGCTCAAGAGTTCCTAATTTTATCAACAGAGCTGTCTGACGGGATTACCTGTGACAGCAGTAGTGGCTCTTTCAGGCCTTTTTCACACTCCTTCCCCCAGACCCGCTACTTCTACAGCCATCCCCCAGCTCCCGCGTGCAGCCCAGGAAGGACAGAGCTGATGGCAAGCACAAAGTCTCCCCGTTTTTTTCATACCATTTTGCCACCCGCTTGTCATAGGCCATTGCTGAGTACCTCTTCTCATTTGATATAATTTTTGGTCATGTTTTGCAGTAAATATGTCGAGATGTCTTCTGCAGAGATCTGAGACACGAGTGCAGCTGGTTTGTGTAACAACAACTGACCCCTGCCTCTGCCCATTTCTGTTTCCAGAAAACAGGAAAACAGCAAACACTTTCAAAAGCACAGCAAAGAGGCTTTATTACAGTTTAATTTTCTCTTAGCTAGGTAATGACATTTCCAAAATCTTTCTGAAACCTTTCCATATTGCAGTTCTCAATTACCTAGCCAGAGGACGCTGGAAAGCGATAATTAGGTGTTAAACACCAGCTATGTTTCTGCAGATAGTCCTCCTGCCTGCCATTTAACGCTTACTTTGGTGCCAAAGGTATGAATGATGTGTTTTTCAACAGCATTTAGGTGCTAATAAATTATCAACAAGGGCCTGCTTAGATGGGAGAGGCCACGGGCAGTGATCTCCCTGACCTGCAGCAACCAGAGCCGTATCATCTCAGGAAGGGTGGGACAGGCTTCTTGGTGAAGCTGCTGTATTTCCACAGCAGCAGAGGCAGCCCTGCACAAGTCGAGGGTCACTGTCCCACACTTCCAAATGCCTCTTTTGGAAATGGAAAGCTAACTTATTTGTGGGATTAGATCTTGAGATCCACCTCTTGTGTGTCCAGAGTTTTGTACTTCCAGACGGGGTTACCCCATGCAGATACAGTCGTCTAGACAGGTAAATTCCACTTGTCCTCTTCTCTCATTATTAAATGCTCCTTAAGTACAACTTACTTAAATCCTTTCTGAAGCAATACTAAGCCAGAAATGCTGCCCGCCAGCCAGTAAAAGGATGTCAAGAGTTGTAATTCTTCTGGACTATGTATGTTACGTTCACCTCCTTAGCTTATAGCAAATAAATTCTCCACTAGAAATAACGTTTACGTGGATTCACAGTTTAAATCAAAAGCACCAAAAGTACTTCAGCATCTAAACTCCTGTCTGGCAGCTAGCACAGGTTTTGGAGGTACTAACAGAGTAGACATAAAGATGTCATGTCAAAACTGCCCCTCTGTGCTAGATACACCAACTCCTGTCCCAGGACTGGAAATTACTTACTACTTTATGCTTCTATGTCTATACGCCTCGTACCTAGGTAGAATTTGCTGTGGAAGACACATGGCCTCTATAAGTGATCTACAGTATATGATACCAACAACTCTGTCAGGATTAGAAATGGGCTCAAATGGGCTAAAACATGATTTATCTATCAGTGGCTAGATAGATAAATCTCCACATGCGCATACCTTCACATACATTTTCCCAACAAGTGTTTGCTATGTTCTGAAGCTGTTTTTTCACTCAACAATCATATTTTTTGGTATCAACCAAGGATCACCACAATGCAGCAATATGGCTTCATGGGAGGTAAAAGTCTAATAAGAATGAGATAAAAGCAAGACCCAAAGTGACACATAACATAGGTATGCCTAAAATATATATGTTTTTGCTTTAGGTGTTTCAAGGCAACCTACCTGGCATTTACCTGCTGCCTCAGGAGGCTGTAGGCTTTGGCAGGTCGTGCGTCTCACATGCCAACCTCCCGTGAGCACCCTGCTGTACTGGAACTGGCTGGGATAGAGGTAATGTTCTTCACAGACACCTGTATTGGTGGCAGAAACAGTGCTGGTAACACACCGGTGTTTTTACTACGCGCGAACAGAGCTTGCACAGCATCAGGGCTTTCTCTCTTCCCCACTCTGCCCTCACAGTGAGTGAGCTGGGGTTGCACAAAAAGCTGGGAGGGGACACAGCTGGGACAGCTGACCCCAGCTGACCAAAGGGATGTCCCACACCATATGAAATTGTGCTCAGCAATTAAAGCTCAGGGAAAGGAGGAAGAACAGGAGGTGGGCTTTCGTGGTTATGGCATTTGTCTTCCCAAGTAACCATTATGTGTGACAAAGCCCTGCTGTCCTTGAAATGGCTGAACATCTGCCTGCCAATGGGAAACAGTGAACAAATTCCTCTTTTTGCCATGCTTGTGCACACAGCTTTTGCTTTCCCTATTAAACCACCATTATCTCGACCTGTGAGTCTTTTTGCCTTCTCCTTTCTCTCCACCCTTCTCAGGGAGAGTGAGTGAGTGGGTGGGTGGGTGTTTCGCTGCTGGCTTAGAGCAACCCACCACATCTGGACGCCTAAGGATAGCACCTAAATCTATATTTAGGCATACAACTTGGTCTCCTACTGTTCACCCTTCAAGAAAGTTTTGTGTCAGAGTAACAGGTACACAAAACCTGAAAGAGTAGAAAGAAATAGAAATGAAGCATAACCACAAAAACAGCCAATACTCATTGTCCCTTTTGTATGGTTACACCTAATGTGAAGAATATGATGGCACAGAGGCTTACACACCTCTTCCATTCATGTATTGCCTGAATCCAGCCCCATCCATGTCCGTTTCCCTTCCTGATGTTGTGTTTGCTCTAAGCTCTTGACCATCTAACGTGACTAAGAAAAGAAGGCGCAGCCAGTTCTCTGCACTCACTGCTGTGAGAAGCGCTGGCTTTGTTCAGTACTGCGTTTATTTGGGGATTCCATTTTAATGGCAAGCCCAAGGACAATTGCTCACTTATCTCCTTCTGGAAGAAACTGAGCCAAATGCCATCCAAATGTACGTTTGTACTCTATAGCCGCATTGTCTTTGATAATCAAGGTTCTCTGCTGGCAACCAAACATCTCACATACTGCAAGTCTTCTGTGAAGAAATGAAAACAAACAGTTAAGGAAAAATCACTTAAGAAAAAATTTCAGCAAAACTGGACCAAATGGTTTAAGGCTCGTCTTTCTCTGTAAATAAAGTGATGAAGAGAATGAGATGTTTCAGTGGAGCGTTCAGCTTCCGCAGAGGTACAGATGAATGAAACCAATGTATGCACAATTAGAAAATGTTGAGTTGGGAAATTGTTCTACAAATGCCTTTTTTCCTTTCTTCTTATCCTCCTTGTACCTGCATTCCTCAGGAAAAGTGCTGTTTTGTTATGGCAAAGGAATTTTGCAAGTACAAATATTCAACTATCCCTTAACAGAAGGAAATGCTTGAGGTACAATGTAACTTGTACCATTGTAGTGGAGTGGTCCAGTCAGTAAGTTTTCTGCAAAGTCACTGAATGATTCAGGATTTATACACTCTGACAAAGAAGAACCTTTTCCCATCCTCTATAAGCAAGGTCATTAGAATCTAGTACATGTATTCTTATTTGTATTATAGGTATTTTATATCCACTATGCCAAAGTAAAAAGACCTTGACATAAGTATAATGGTTGTCTTACGGCTTCTTTACATTGCCAGAACATTTCATAGACATTTTACAGAATCTTTTAGAAGACAGAGGCTATGAATCCTCATCACTGTTAAGTTTTAAGAACAAGCATCTGCCAGGGATTACACAGCTAGAGCTGGTCTAGCCTCAAGGGAGAACAAACGAGATGACATTTTCCAGCTACAGAATTTGCAGCAACTTGCATTTTTTTTGTACAGAGAACACGCAGCAGCTGTACTTGGGTTTACTTCTTCTGCTTGCACACACCTACAGTGCTACTTACAGAGCAAATATCTGAAGAACCTGCAGAAATAAGCTGGATGGCATCAGCAACACTTTCTGATTTTCATTAAATAGCCATCACTCTTTCTAATCACCTTGCTCTGAATCAGGTACTATGGAAGGTATTTACAGATGAATTCTGATTGACTTTCTATTATGATTTTAAAAGGTGATAAAATGGCTGGAATCATAGTAAGTGAGACCATCAGGAACTAGCTTTCTGCAACCCATTGACAAGAAAGTTTGTTAACAACACATGTAAGGCAGAAAGAACAAAAATTGAAAAATGTGTTTAAAGCTGTGGAGTGAAGGTATTCCTGCTGTTTTTTCATAGCTGAACAGGATAGTACAGAAGAGGAAGAGAATTCAGTGAAAAATGGTGGAGAGGGGTAGCAAAATTGCTGATCTACCAAGTCAAAGGAAAAAATGCTGACTTAACCTGAACAATGATCTGGACTTTGTATTTTACACTGTTTCTGCATTTTCCACTACTAAAATAATGCCAGATTGGAACCCTTTTTGTGGATTTAAGTTGTGAAGACATTTTGAATTATTCCAACCATTCAGAAACAAATAATCTTTAAGTGAAACCCTGTATTGGGTTTGGGGTTGAACTCTGGGTTTTAGTCCAGAGCCTAAAAATAACAATTTTATCTACCAGGTTAGGGTTTCAGAAAGCATTGCCAATTTATCTTAATTGTTGATTAGAAACCGATACCATGAAAAGGTTGTTAAATTTCCATCTGTGGATATATTCATAACCTTCCTCGGAGAAGGCAATATGGTCTAACTTTGGATTCAGCCCTGCCCTTTGGGGCAGAGGATGGGACCAGATGACCTCCATGTCTAAATTATTCTGTGATTCTATGAGTGGTAAAATATAATTTCTAAGCTGCTGCTATTTATTTATTGTAATTGGGAAGAAATTTATGAACTTTTCTTGCCTTTGGCTTTCAAACTCTTCATCAAACTTGCTATTCAGAAGTATTGGATAGAATAGAATGGTTTGAGTTGGAAAGGACCTTAAAGATCATCTAGTTCCAACACCCCTGCCATGGGCAGGAACACCTTCCACTAGACCAGATTGCTCAAAGCCTCATCCAGCCTGGCCTTAAACACCTCCAGGGATGGGGCATCCACAACTTCTCTGGGCAACCTGTTCCAGTGTCTCACCACCCTCACAGTGAAAAATTTCTTCCTAATATCTGATCTAAATCTACCCTTTTCCAGTTTGAAGCCATTCCCCCTTGTCCTATCACTACATGCCCTTGTAAAAAGTCCCTCTCCAGCCTTATTGTAGGCCCCCTTCACATACTAGAAAGCTGCCGTAAGGCCTTTCTGGAGCCTTCTCTTCTCCAGGCTGAACAACCCCAACTCTCTCAGCTGCTTTCTCTCATGATTGTTGGTATTAGGGACAGGATTTGTGTGAGTGACTTGTGACTTTAGGTATGTTCTTTCTCACAGCCTTTTAAGGGGCGCCTACCTGTATGTATGGTCAGCAGAGCACTGTGAACCTGAGAAGTACCCAAATCCCTGATGGCGGCAGCTAGCCGACAAGTTAAAAGGTATCAATGGAGCTGCTGCAATTCTCCCTGCGTGCACTCTTCCGTATTGCAAATATAATGTAATTTAGCTTTAAATGCTCTGTCCCTGACAGCAAAGCTGCATTACCGTGCCCTTTCCATGTGTTAACAGTATGTTCACAGCCAGTGGGAGCACCTCAGATGTATTGTAGCTTGTCAAGGAACAGGGACAAGATGATGTATCTGAGCTTTCCTGTGCTTTCTTCTGAACTTTGACTACCTTCATTATTAGTCTCCTTTATTATTAATCTACTTAAGAAAGCAAGAAAGAGTGACTTGAGTAACCACTGAAAGGTGATAAACTCCCAGAGCAGTTCTTCAGAAGGTCTAATGAAGCCCAAGCATCAGTCAGATTAGCAATTTGGCACACTGGTGGCTCCAGGGGGCAGTTCAGCCCCCCTTGAAATCTCTGAAAAGGCTCTGGGAATTGGATGATGCCCTAAATGAACAAGGGCTGTTGTTCCACAGATTGAGTGACATTAAGTATTCCCAAAGGGTTTTCTTTTATTAGATTAGAATCAGTTCTTAAATCACTAAATTGTGTGGAAATTTCCCATTCCAGAAGTAAGCAAATATTGAAGAGTATATATATTTTACTTAGCAGCTACCACAGAAAAATATACAAAGTGGGAATCTGCATAATACAAAACCTAACTGGATATAAAAATGTGTTCCCTTGACAGGTCTGTTTCTTTAATAGAATTTCATTAAAGAGGGCACCATTGTTTTATGGAATATTCTGTGGTTTAATTTATAAAATATGCAGCCGTTTAATATATCTCAAAAAGTTCAGTTTTGCATTGTATTTTAATTTTTCATCAGTATAAGTTTCTCTCCAATAACTCTCTGTAAAAAGGCTTCGCTTTGCTTCAGTGCTTGTAAAATGGTTTCTTTGATCAGGTTTATTACTGCTGAGTTCATTTGTATTTATGCAATTCAGATAGGTGACACTAAGTTAATGATAGTTTATTAATTAAGAATTGAACAGATTCTTGGGACTGGATTCTTATAAATCATAAGTTTAGGGTCACACTAGTATGGGTGAAAGGGGGTCAAAAGGGTGAAAGCTGGGAGATGTTTGTTATGTATTACTGGCACATCTCAGGGACAATGGAGGGGACACAACACTGTATGTCTATTTCAGAAATGCTCTATTTCACCTGAGAAATAAATATTTGCAGTGCAAATCTGCTTCCAACCTGAAAAATCTCCACCAGTATTCAGAGTAGAAGCGAGGCAAACATTTCACACAGTCAGAACAACTTATGGTTGAAACAGCTTTTGTAGGACAGACCCTCCATCCTTTGATTCGAGACTGAAGGTCTTCTCAGTGGCATGCCTTAGCTCACACATGGGTAACACAACTGATCCAGGCCTGACTTGAGTAATTTTTTATAGTGCTCTTTGTAGCACATCGTACAATATGGTCACAGTAGTCTCTTCAGGTCTTGTAGGAGCAAACCAGGAAGTATATGCAATATCTTTCAGGATACTGGGATAGAGGGCCTCTGTGTCAGACCTGTCCACTCACATGGTGAAACAGTTTAAAACATTACCAGGAAAAAAATGGGGCTGATTCACCCAATGCACTGGTACAAAAGCCTCAGGTTTGCACAGTATTGAGCAAAGCTGCCAAATTTAAAAGGATACCAATTTAAATTTAAGTTAGTTTATTAAATAACTTGGCAATATTTCAGACAACATACCTGCCCTCTTGTTTCTCTTTCTTTGTTCTGGGGGTTTAAGATCACAGTTTGCTTCGTTTGACCTTCAGCTTGTCTAAATTCCAATTAACACTAATGGAGGTATGCTAATGTACTCCAGCTTGGACCTGACTCACCGAGAGATTTGGGGATTTTTCACAGAAGTGGTTTGTTTCCCATACAAACGGAAAAGGCCGATTATGGAATGGGAAAGTGAAACCACCGCACCGCTTCCACACGGTGCTGTCAAATAAATTAACGTTCCCGTCCCAGAAGGCGAATTTGATGTGCAGACCTGTGAACGCAATCGGTGCCCGTTAACGCAAACAGAGGGACGGTGGGGGAATTGTGACTTGCCTGCCAGGGGCCATAACCAATTATTCTCCTCGCTTTCCCACCACTTCTGCACTCATGCCCTGGTTCTTCTTAACAGTTGCGATGGTTTCAGCCTCTGCTTCCCTCGTAGCGTTAAATGGCTCGTCCGCGTTCTACATTAATAGGTTCCCTGGTGAAGAATGCAGGGTGTAATTTTCACACTGCAAGGAGTATTATACGTATAGCCTGGCATGCTTACAGGCGTACGAGTGTCTCAAACCACTCTTCCACCCTCCCCTTCCTACGTGACAGGGCAATACGCCAGTATAAGCATTTGTCTGCTGTATGTATGGCTTTCATGAGAAGAGGAGACAGTGTAGGTCAGCCATGATATAGCAGGTGAGGATGTCAATTTTTCTAACCAGAGCAGCATTCATTAACTGAGACTTGTTCATTGTAGTAGCAGAATGTCACAGCCTCTCTCACGTCATGTTGCGGAGCACGATGCTGCTTTTGCCCTCTACTTCTACCTTGACCAGCACTGTTAAACACATAGCAAAGTGTACAAATACTCCCGTCAGCCCTACACATGCTCCATACCCATTTTAACCACACATATCATTGCAGCAGCAACAGTTTTCATGCATTGTAATCCCATTCTGGCGTGGTTCTAGTGTCAATCACTGATTCACTAATTTATTTAATAGAAGCAGAGTCCGGGTCCATAATGAGCTCTGCTAAACTTCAGAAGCCCTAAAAACCCAGACAGTGAAAGAGTGGATTTTATCTTACATACAGAATAGGTCATGAAAATTTTCAGACCCGCAACCTCACTACTGCAGTCAGCTCCCTGTGTGACTTCACTCACAGATTTCTTGTGTGGAAACAGTAAACCAACAAATCTTAAGCTCAGCTTGTATTGGGGAACTCCAAGTATGTCAGCTAGATTCCTTTTGCCCTGTGAAAAACTTGGTTATGACACTATAACATGTTGACAACATACAATTACTTTCTGATCTCTTGACTATAGGGTACCACAGCAATAATAGCACTTGAAGATGCCAAAAGCAGTGTTTCTGAGACTTACAAATATTGTGGGTTCTTTTCTCATTATTGAGCTATAAGTTTTGTGGAGACAGTCCCTCTACTAAAGCAGCAATAAGCTCCGTTAGCCACAGCTGAATGACGCTTGGTCTTTCATTCATATACTTGTTCTGATGCTCTTACTCAGCGAACTCCTTGTACCACTGTTAATCTGTCACCTGGAAATGACACTACAAATGCTATTTATATGAACCAAAGTCAGTCACAGGCAACTTCTACAGGAAAATTCATTAAGTTTACTACACGGAATATCAACTATGCCATCTTCAGGCTCTTTTTCCACTGATTAATTACAAATTTGTTTTAAATACATGCTGAGAAGACAACAGTAGTAAACCTTAATTCAGCAAAAATCTAAGCACGTAGTTAGTTTCCACTGCACGAGTAACACGGCTAAAGTCGTCATGAATTGTTTGTTGAATATGCTTTGCTTTGATGCTTTGATGAAGCCATATCTGTGGAACAAAATCTAGTCTGCTGCACTGGATGTAGTAAGTTTTTACCCATAGAAGATGAGTTGTAAGATCTGATCCCTTATTCTGCTCTGAGCTACAGTATAACTCCTAGCTTAACCAGAGAGAGGAGGAACAACAAACTGCCCAATCAGAAGATGTTGGCAAAGCCCCAACCATTATCTTCAACCACAGTTTGTTTGAAAGTGGACAATTTTCTGAGTTCACCTTTCTCCTGTGCAAAATGGGATTTCCTGACTCCATTTGCTTCTACCATTCTCATACAAACCTATGGTCCAGGACAACTTGATAGGATCCTTTCTGGGGAGACGTAGCGAAAACAAAAGTCAAAGATTTCCCCCAGTAGGATACCCATCATTTTCAGTGCCCTTAGCTCTCACAACTCATGAAAATTAATGTTTGCCATAACAACATCATTTACACTTTTTCTGCACTACTTCTCTGCCTTCACCCCATGTTTGTCATGTCTGGAGGGATTGCTACCTCCTCTAGCCCCAGTTTACACAAAGCTTAGAGGACACAACCATATTCAGTTCATAGCTCCTCCTTAGGCATTTAACTATTGAAATTCAGAATATAATAATAACAATGACAATTTGCAATCCAAGATACGTGCCTAATGTCAAATAATAAACTGGGCTCCTTGTAGGTCAGTGGAAAGAAAGAGACTTCAATACCTAGCTGCCAAATGCCTGAGTGAAGGCATGAATTCTCCCACAGAACTTCTTAAACATCTATGTAAAATCCAGACCTCACTGCAGAGGCCAAACTTATATTAACTTCAGCAGCGCCAAGATTTCACCCTCAGTTTTAAGTTCCAGCAGGGTAGAAAGCCAACTTTGGAGAAAGTGATGGGACTGGGAAAAAGGAGAAATCAGAGAGTTGGGGGTGCAATAACAATTAAAATGAACAATTAATTTCAACTGAGGTAGAACTGGGAAAAACTGTCAATGCTGACAGTGCTGTTTCAGCTGAGATCTGATTCTACTTATTTTATGAAGAATACTTCAACAGAACAAAAGCAATTTAGCAGTGTCTTTTCTGAAAACTGTCTCCTAGTTTGTCCAAAGACAAAGCCTGTTCTTCCTTTTCTTACGTGTTTTTTTTAACCTATTTACCTATTTTTACCTTCTACTCGCCAACACTTTTCCAAGTTGCTCAGCTTGGTTCTTCAGTCTCTCCACAGTATGAAAGCTTTATTGTTCTCTGTGAATGCTCCATCACTTACCCTTCCCAGCTCCACGTTTTGGCACAAATGGCCTCTTTTGAGCTTCTGTGTGAAGACCACCTGCAGCAGACCTTGAAATGACTAACGTGGAGGCAGGCTGAGATCAGCTTAAACCTGAGTTTCAAATGTACTCTACCACTCTTGCTGTTTCCTACTCCCCAAAACGACTTCATTTCCTACACCAACTGCTAAAGCAATAGTCCCGAAAGAGGGAGCAATAATTTACAGTAACTCTTCTTAATACATGAACATTAATTTTATTTATTGTACCAAGAACCAAATTTACTAGAGACATAGTCCATGATTGGCATTTTGAAGGAAATATGGTAAATTACTCAAATCTATGGATATAGCTGTAGAGATTTATAAAACATTGCCTTCGATAGTTAGAACATGATATATGGCTGGTGCTGAGGTCATGTCCAATGTTCATTTTGCTCATTTACTTTTGCAGGTGGAGTTGGAATAGTTGCCAATTCAGAAAATGAAGGACTTTTTCTGATAATAATATGTTGAAAAGTAGATTTGTGGAGACAGACTAAATAAAATCTGTTACTTAATAGCAAACACATAAACTCAAAAACTATTTGTGAGGTTTTATCCTGTAAATAGAAAAAAAAAAATCTATTAATGGTCTGATCTGATGAAGACTAGTCAAGTAATATACTTGATTAGTCCCATGCCTGGCAGAGAGTGCCGAAAGGGACTGCTCACAGCAGTTACGCGCTGTGGCTGATGATATTTGCAGGGTCAGTAATGATAGCTCAGTTCTCTGGCTGTTTCCTTAATCAGGTAAGAAATACATTGAAATCAATGAAATTGCTCAGGATTAACAATAAGGTGGCTGAGTGCGAAATCAGCCCCAATGGGAAAATTTCTTATAGTTCATTGTGCAAGTAAGCAGATAAGAAAAAGCTGCTGTTTTCAAACATCCCAGACAACAAGAGCCAGACACAGGCACCAAGCACGTGCTGGGGAAAGGAAATTAGCAAGTGGTGTCATTTGTTTTAGCATATGATCACATCTGACAGGCATGAGTTTGTCTCTGATGTGTTTTCTTGTTGGTGCTGGGAAGAAGAAAAATGTGAAGCCAGTTAGGAATGTTTCCGAATGTGATGCTCTCCTTTTTTCCTCTTTCTTTCTTTTTCCTTTCTTTCAGTAAAAACACTGGAGATGTTTAAAATCCCTAAATCATCCAAGGCATATTTTTAATATCTTGTACTAGGGATAACCTTTTTAATAGTACTGGAAATCCCCATATACCATATCTAGGTGTATCCAGATGGATTGCTTCCATATGAAGACATTTTCGTTTGCCATTTTTCATTCTATTGTATGTATCTGTAACGTATGCTTTTTATAATGAAAGGCTACTCTTAATAACCTTGTATTTATTTTATTTTATTTTTTTTTTAGAAAGAGCAGATGTGATGAAGTGAATGAGAGCTATTGGTTTAATAAAGCACAGTCATCTTCCCTCAGATGTTACAATAAACCAGATTAGATAGAGCTCTAATGGAGAAAGCTCCAATGTTACTTCTGCTGTTGATAAATGGTCTGAAATTTCATTTTCTCTGCTCTGTGTATCTTGCATACATGCCTGTGTTTAACTGTTTAGAATCTGGCACTGCAACAACACGAAAGCAAAGAACCCCAGGATCTCAAAATAGCTCGTTATACAAATGATGATTCCTACCTGATAGGGAGAAGTGAAAGGTGACAAATCCTTCCCTCTCAATTAAATTCCTTTCATGAGAGTCTTTAGTACATTTCTGACTGTAATGTCAGTCAAGCAATAACAGAAAACTCAGTGTCATTATGGAAAAAAGACATTAAAACCTTTTTAGGGGTGGAGAGAGGGGATATGCGAATATACTTCAAAGAGAGGGTCTTGTTTTCCTTTTATTCCCTCAGTATTTCCATGAAACCTAAGGCAATGACATCACAACAAAACAAGGTTGCCAAGATATACTATACAAAAACATGTTTTCACATGGTTACATTTTCTGCAAATTATAGTTCTTGGAGTATAAATCAGAATAATTGTTTAAATCAGAGTGACTGTTGAAACAGATTTACAGAGATCAAATCAAAAATGTAATAATTCTTGTGGTTTCACTAATGCTCAGAGCACCAAATACTTCTGAAAATTTTGGTTGTCAGTTATATATAGTGTTTACATTAACATGCTGCTTGAACAGAGAAAATATATATTTTAAGATGAAAATGTGAATCCAGGGTTACAAGAATGTTTCTGAAACAGCTAAGTCATCTTGTTTCAAGTAAAACCAGATGTTTGCTTAAAGTGAAAGGCAATCATTTCTTTTAATTATGTTCACTGGTTAGGCCACCAGGAATATCCATATGTGCACACAATGATCCGATTAAAATCAAAGACCTTACAATGGAGAAAGCAATCAACAGCTGAAAGACCACCAAATGACATGTGAGGCACTGACCTGGATTCCACTACCTCCATTCGCTCATTTTCACTCAGCAAGTCAAACAGGAGAGACTGCTGGAGTCCACCGAGATGCCCTGGGTAAGTCACGTCCCCGGACCCTGGAGGTATCTTCGGGACCGATGGCCTCCTAAACAGTTGCTCCAAATTGGACTAAACGCATTTCTCAGCTTTGCACAGGGTCGATACCTGCAAAAGCCGTTCGGTATGCAGTAAGGAAACAGCTGCATCGCGCTGCTTTGGTCATTTCAGCCTTTAGGATATGTGATATTGTGGTGAGTCTAGTGGAAGAAGGAAAAATATGGGAACTCATAAAGCGTTTTGCGTGAATACTTCACCAGAAGAGAAGTGGATGGATAAATGGATCAAACAAGTGGATTTTCATGTCCTCCTGAAATCCTGCCTGTAGATGCCATGTGACTCTGCTTAGCAGAGATGATAAGCATGAAACATCAGCGTGAGGCTTCTTAAATAACCCAGACTCTGACAGCTCTTCCTCTCCTGGATGTTTCATATGCACTTATCACCTGAATTTTTATCGGTGACTGATTGCTTTGAAGCTTTACAATGGTTTTCATAGTTTGAAATTTCTATTCAGAACTATGTTGCTCATGAATACAGGGATCTATTCTTGGTCCTCCTGTGAAGAAATACCAAAATCTCTGGCCTGTGGGAGGAGATGCACCTTCTGCTGCTTTACAGGGCAATAAACCTTCGTGTGGGAACTGGCCCCTACTTCTAGGAGGACCTGCTTAGCTCTTCTGTGATCCTACCAGCAGACAAGTACAGCTCTATAACCATCTATTTCAATGACAACTTTGTATTGTATATAAAAAAATTGTGCATTACATTTATTTACTATATTATATACACATAATTTTCACATAAACACACATGCACGCAAGCATCACATATATGCATGTAATATGCTGCAGATGGATATAAAATAACATCATATCCCCTGATTTTTTAAAAATATTCTTTCTGGAGCTGAACATTTTCCCCAGGAAGACTTGGCCAGTTAATTACTTCTTCTGTACATAGTTTTCAATCGGTACTACCTCAGCTTAAAGGTAAAGGACCCTTTTTTTCTGTGGCACACATCTTATCCAGTGAGCCTACTCTTACATCTTTCTGGAGGATACTCAATTTTCTGGTGGTCTTTTATGTCAAGCAGTTTCTTCACCAGTTTAAGAAAAGAAAATAAAAGAAAAGAAAAAAAATAGGGAAAGAAATCTTTGCTTCAGTAACAGATGTTCTCTGGCCACATGTGTTTATCAGAGACACTGGCATTTTCAGAAGGCCAGACTGATTACATATTCAGGTGATAAAATGTCTTTACAAAAAACTGGGTAAAACATATGGGTCCAGTGAAGCCATTAGGGTTTTTAACCCTGATTTCAATGAGCCCAAGAAACGTCTCTCTCTGTTTTTCCATGCTACTTCTGTCCCGGTGGGGTACTTTATTTCACACGCAGTTTGTGTGCTGATGGTGTTCTCCGCTCCTGTTTGTGCGTGATCTGGGCTCAGTCGCTGTTTTGCTTCTGTTTTCTAGTCTGTTCTTTTCAGCAAAGCCCTTCACTGAAGGAGACATCCTTTCCTTCCATCCTAATTGCTCTGCAAGACAACCTTTTCCTCACCCAAACATAAATCTTAGAGTAAGTTCAGCCTCTACAGTGTCCTTTGATAAACATGTATCTGTATATGTAGACACCCATCTCCATGACAATGTTATTTTGGTCTTCAGAGTCCTGAGAGTCCTGTGGCTGTGTACAGTCTTTTAAATTTTCCTGTTTCACATGGCTTTACTTAACTGTCAGTGTTCTCACAGGGCCCTCAGTGCATTGCAACCAGTCCCTTAAAGCTCCTCTCATTGTTTTGACTAATAAGCAGTTACATTAAAACTTTGGGCCAGGATATTTAGAGAGAAAAAATCATGCAGACCCTGCAAATTTAGCAGCAGACACTTGATCTTTGCTGATTAGCTTGTAGACAATGTTGCCAGCAATATCTTCTCCAAGGCATACTCCTGTCTTGAAATATAACATCTTCACCAGTTTTCAACTTGAGACAGGAACCGAAACTAGTTAGCATTGGAGTGGATGACCTCCAAGTACCTCTGGCGCTGCTCGATGGAAAGTAGATGGCATTAATGCTGATATAGAAGAGCAGCAGGCAGGCTGATTTGTAACCCAGCGGGATCCCAAAATATGTCCAAAATATTATTTATGACTAAAAGTTATAAAACAGAGTTAAGGCAGACTTTATTGTTTACTTATCCAAGTCATAAAATATACAAGCACAGCAAATATAAACAACAGCAAAACCAGCTGAGCAAAGGCAAGATTTCAACTAGCTTCATCATCTCTAAGTTCTAAATATTATCTCATGACGGATGGCTGCTGGAGTCCGTGAAGGACTATACCAAAACCCGTTCCCTGTTCCGCGCAGACCACCCCTATTGAGGACACTTCCATCCAACTGTATTATCTTGCCTTGAAACAGAAAACTTTATTTCCTCATCACCATTTGGTGAGTCTTATGCTGGAAAAGGGCCTACTGCCTACCTTTCTCTAGACCAGCTTTTGCAGATGGATTGTTCTTTTCCAGTGTCTTTGAAGGAACAGTCAAGAATGTCTCTCCTACTATGCTGGTCTGGGTGAGTTTTTCTAGAGTGGTTTTTATACCCTTTCCATCACTAAATCCTAAACATTTACCAGTGATACGTTAAGTGATACAAGCAATATCTGTTACATATACTGTGAGTTCCTGCTCGTTCTCATTTACTATTCTTCTCTCCCATACTACTTCAGAAGCAGTACATACTTCCTTCTGTACATACTTCCTTCTGTACATACTACTTTCCATACCGCACCACTAAGTAACCTACTGCTTATCTGAAAGCAGCTCATGAAAAGGACACAAAATCAGAGGATAACATAAAAATTGGTCACAAACTATATAAACAGGACGTTTAATATATCTGTGTGCCCATGCAGGGTCCATATATTCACCATGACAGCCACGTGCATATCTGGTTTTAAATCCTCCACTGACCAGGACTCTACAGCCTCTCCAGACAATTTATTCCATTCCTTGACTGTGGGATTTTTTTCCTAATATATAACGAAATTGTTCCTCACTGCAAGTTAAACTGGTTACTTCTTGTTCTATGCATCATGGCTGTGAAAAGCAGATTGTCTCACTTTCCCGTATTTGAAAGACTCCTAAAAGCCAAACAATTATTTCTGAAGCCCCCTGACTACATGGGCTGGATTGAGCATATCTGGAATAACTTAATTAACAGAATTAATACTATATGACTTACTTGATCAATCTGAACCAATCTGAACCAATCGTCCTATTTCAAACTAGGCTGAAAAAAACATTTCTAGAAGTTGCAGACAAATTGTATTTTGGATGGAAATGTCATTGTAAAACATGAGAAGTTTGCCAAATGAATCCATTTTTATAACTACTTTGTGAACTTGGAACAAGGGAGGCTTAAATGAGAAAAGTCCAATATTTGTCTTTTCCTCTCCCACTTCTCATTTCATTTAGCCAGAAAATGAACTCAGTGTTCAACAAAATTGTGTTTTATATCAAATAATATCTAATTACTACATTTATTAAATAAAGATTAATAATTAAGCAGCCTGAATTGCAATCGCTATTATAGTTTACAGATAAGAGAAAAGCATTTGAAAGGATCTTAAGTAAACTACAAAAACATGGGCTAATCTTGAGAACAAATGAAATCCACAATCCTGCTTAGGCCATGGTCTGCTGGTAATGCATTAGCAATTAAAGTACTGCGTGATTTATGGAAGTCAAAAAGGAAATTACTCAAAAACATCTCTACTGAATGCTTGCAACTAGCTCCCACTCTCCCAAAGGACAGGACTTTAACCACCGCCACGCCTCAGCTGAGAAGATCTTTCACTTGTTCTGCAAAATGTTTGCTTGACTTCTTCAACCTCATGGGTTAAATGTGCTTAGCTCAGTAAGATAACTGGCACACAAGGTTACGCAAGACTTAGAATTACAGTATCAATCCTTATAAGATATTTTGTAACAGATAGAAGAGTCTATTTTTAGTCTGTTTTCATATTCCTTGAGGGAAATGTTCAGACTATTTAATTTCCATTAACATCTAGAACTCAGCACACCAATAAATATAATTATGATCTCTTTGGATTTTTAAAATTTTAGACTATTCCAGTCTGTTCTAGTTATTAAAAGATCTAGTCAGGATACGAATATTAGTGACAATGATAAAAATTAAAACTTTGTTCACAAAGAATCAAAATTCCAAAGTTGTTTTAATTTTAAAATCTTTAGAATAGACTGTTTTTACCATGTTTTTTAAAAGCCAACTTTGTTTAAAATTGCCATGTTAAAACATACCATTTTGGTGGGGTATGTAAGTTATAGTAAAAAAGAATTCATGAAACGTAAGTATTTGTGAGTTTTCTTTAGTTGTGATAATTCACCAGAAATCCCGAGTGGACAAAATGCAGTAATATAATAAAAAAGCAACTTGCAGTCATGCATACAGGTTGCTCTCAACTTTCTGATCCTGTTTTAATCATATATTTTTAATAGGAAAACTGGGAGTGAACTACTAATTTGTTGGTATTGAGGAACAAGATGCAGTTCAAGGCTTATGTCCACGTAAGCCCCTGATTCGTGCATATTCACCTGTACTTTTTGTCTCCACTGCAGAAAAAGTCCATTGTGGTGATACAAGAGGCAGAGCTGATTCCCAACTCTGGCAGCATTAGTCTTATCCTGAGAGATGGAACTGATTTTATAAATGAAAAAGATATGACTGACCTTGGGAAAAAAATGCAAACAAAAATATAGGATTCCATGACACTCCCTGAGCTAACAAAATGAGAAGTCATCCTCCACACAGTCTTTCCCTGCATTTTAAGGGCTGCTGTAACTGATGGTGGTGATTCAGCTGGGTTCTGAAATGATTGCACTTTTAAACTTCATCAGTACAGTGAACATACAGGATCCGCAAATTGCTCGTATTTACAGTCTATTTGATCTCCACAATGCTATTGGGAAAACTGAGTACTAACAAATAACAAATGCATTTGAAAATGAACAAAGTTTTGTTTGGTGGTGAAAATCTACACCGAATGAGATTCTAATTCATCATTCCTTTTAAAAGCTGGAAACGTCAGATTTCTGCTCTGCAATCTGCAGATGACTAGTACATGGAGAAGGAGAGGTGGTGAGGGGCTGCAGAACCCACGGCAGCTGGGAAGGGGCTGGAAGGACAAACCATCCTTAATGGTCCTCTCTGATTAACAAGTGAGCCAAGAGATGGTGAGACCCCAGTTCTGCAAACGCAGACAAAGAGCTGCAACCTCCCAGTCTGTTGATGCTACTCACAGACCACTTCCATGCTGCAGCCAAAAAAAGATAACGGTATCCCATCAACACACCCAAGAGAACTTCAAGAGACTGTGCAAATTCTGATTGCAGCCTGGTAATAGAACAAGAACAAGAGGTAACGGGCACAAACGAGCACAGGAAGTTCCATCTAAACCTGAGGAGGAACTTCTTTCCTTTGAGGGTGGCAGAGCACTGGCACAGGCTGCCCAGAGAGGTGGTGGAGTCTCCCCTCCTGGAGACATTCAAAACCTGCCTGGATGCTCTCCTGTGCAACCTGCTGTAGGTGACCCTGCTCTGGCAGGGGGGTTGGACTAGATGATCTCCAGAGGTCCCTTCCAACCCTGACCATTCTGTGATTCTGTGTAACCCTGGTGGGTTTAAGTTGTGGGGGCAGGAGGTAAAGGGGAGAAGCTGAAGGAAGCAGTCTCCCACAATCTTCCCATCCCTCCAAGCAGCAGCTCCAGAAACAGTCTGGAATTAGTGTGAGAAGACAAGAAGATCTCTGTTGGTGGAATTGCCATCATCACTATCCCAATTGCATCTGCCCTGGACTTGAAAACAGCAGCATTATAATAAATTTCAAGGAATTTCTGGCATTTCTCGCTTTAAGGGATGAAGATCCTGCTTGGGATAGGGGATGTGAGTGCAGGGAAGGGTTTTATTTGGCCTGTAGTCGTGTTATTTTGTCATATATCCCACCTTGTTCACCAAATTCCATCACATTTGTCGGCAAAACAGAGAGTTCATACATATTAAGCTTCTAAAAGATCTGGGAAAGAGACTACTGGATTAAGAAAAGACCGCAGGTTAGCATCCCTACTGTCAGAAAAGCTGCTGTGTCTGCACGGTGACGTTACTAGACACCAGGGAAGCCACTCAGAAAGATTCCCTCCAAAGCAAGCTTTATTCAGGTCTGCTCTTCATGGGAACGATTTGTATTTTGTTTTTGTTTATCGGTTTCTTGCTCGGGGTTTTCTGAGGGAGCTTGATGCTTACATTGTTTCTCACTTATGGTGAAATACTTTTTCTGAATACAAGACCTTGAGGAAATGTCCCAGATTTTCTGGGAAACAACTTTCTGGATGGTGGTAGAATTATCATATCCAGTTGACTGGTATTATTTTGTCACCAATGCGCACATACTTTGTCCCCCAACAAGTCTGTCTGTTTAGAGTAAATAAAAACCAACATTTTGTTTTAAGGGAAACAAAGGGGAAATCCCGTTTTCCTTTGTGTATCATGCATTTATCTATTAAGTGCTCTCAGATATACAGTTTAAATTTTAAAAAATTCAGCTTAATAAAGTTGCACTTTTTTTTTCCTTTTAAGCTCACAAAACTCTTAAGTGGAACTAAAATCACCACGAAACACAGTGTTAGGTGAAACAATATGCGGTAGGTTTCTATAATCTGTCCAACTCTATGTAGGAAAATTCCCATTTCTACAACTGAGTTAGAAATTGGCATTATAGATTTTATACATTTCAGAAAACTGAAAGTGGGGATTTGAAGACAGACTATTAGACCATTTCACACCAAAAGATTTCTGAAGGATGCACGTTCTGCTGGATACGTGTTCTGCTGAATGTCTGTTTATGGATTTTCTTATCCAAACAATGTACGTGGAGCCTTTTGTCCAGTTTTTTAGTCCTGGAATTCTTACGATTTCCTGAAAGGTTATATATATATATATATATATATATACACACACACTTTCTTTTTTTTTTTCCCCCAAAGGAAGTAGCTGAATTGCAACAAACTCGCTGTTTGCCAAAATCAAGTTGTGAAGTCAGATGGTAGGTCATATATACTGGATGAAATCTCTTTCCATTATTTCTGCTCTGCTGTGATGTCTTTTTAGATGAGTTACACTTATGATCGGAAAAGTCTGTAAAAAAAATCTGTTCGAATGTAGATTTCATTCTAAGCATTGTTATAAATATCAACACATTACAAGATCAGATTATTTAAATTCCTAAGCTTTAAAGGTAAATTTTGGCATACATTTTGAAAGAAATACAAGCAGTTCCTTCTCATCAAAAGCATCTCTCCATTACATTCACGTTCATCTTTCCTGACTCACACATTCTTAGTCTAATAACCGATTAATACACAAAGGTAACTTCTAACAGCTTGAAACCAGCTTAGGAGCTTTTCCGTTGCAGAAATATACCAGTTTATGCATTGTCAAATTATGGAACATGATACTTCAGCATTTCTATGTAATTAGATTTACAAAATATTTCCTTTAATTATGTAATTTTGAAAATCTTTTGGAACATGAGAATAAATAAATATTTTTATTATCTCTCTTTTTAGGCCCAGGATGTTTCTTCTACAGTGCATTTTTTTGTATTGTGCAGTTTATAAAAACTGCAACTTGCTAGAAACAATGTTCTTTCTCATTTTGCACTATACACATACAGGCTGGTGTTTCACAAAATTAACGGTCTGCAAAAGGCAATAGAGTGTCACAATTTAAACGATTTACTTTTTTTTTTTACTTTTCACATTTCCTTAGGTGTCTTGGAAATAATTACACAGGCTCAGACTCTTCCCTTATAATAGTAGTAGATGTTTATCTCAAATTTCTCGATATCTCTGTGGTTTGAGGCATATGTGACTGTAAGAAAAAACAGGCCCTTCCCAACCATGTCTGTAGGTGTCCTCACAACTGAAAGAGAAGCACATTACTGGGAATACAAGAAGCTTTTATCCTACCAGGATGCTCCACTAGCTTTCTGCAAGTCCCAGGTAATTCATATGACTCTGTCACAAGGAGGTGATCTACGAGAGTGACCTTGGATAACACAACACTCCTCTATTGCTTCCGCAGCTTAACAAGAGTTTCAGCAGGGAGGGAGGGGTTCTGCTTAAATGTTATGCTGGAATAATTGCTACAGTCCATTTCGTTTCATGCTTTCTTACATCTAACAGCCCAACGTGCGCATCTGATTCACTTCTGTGTAGACCACTTAAAAAAAAAAGACCACTTACAGCAGTTTTTACTGATACGTGCAACATCATCTCCCATTTCCTTCTGGAAAGAGCAGTCTCTTTCTTCGAGGAACTCACTGGTAAAACATTACAACCCAAACAGTCACCCTGATGTTGTATCCCTTACAACTATTTGAATCCGCGAAAATCCATAAATAATACTCAGATGCAAACTTCAGTCGTTATCACTCCTTCTGCTCTTTACTTCCAGTCTTGAGTGGTCTCTGGGCTCAGAGTCTGTGACCCAAGCAGATGGTTTTAGCCATTTAGATAAATGTATGGAATAAAATAATTGTTAATATCGAAGCACTGAGTATATAAGTAAATAAAGCCGCAATTATTTTAGACAGAATTATTCTGGAAATACATTTCAAGCTTATTCCAGAGGCAGTGGAATTAATGTCTGCATCAAGTGTGTGAAGAAATCTAGGATCCTTTCATTTTAAAGTATCCCGCAGCATTGATTTACGCATGCAAGTATTTACAAATTGTTAAACCCCAACTCTAGATCTTCCTTCTGAAAAGAGGACTTACTTTCAGGTGAGTTTTTCAGTAACTGATTTACTTCTTGGTGCTCTTCTTTGACACCATCTCATTGGTCTTCATAGGTCTTTGCACTGTGGACATCAAAATAAGGCTCCAGGGTGGTTTGTACCAAATTTGAGGAGCTATTGATGACTGAATGCTTCCCTTTTAGATATTCAAATATCACGTTCACCTTTGTATCCATTCGTCCACATGGGGAATCTGTTTGCAGCCATTTATCCACTATGATTTGTCATCCTTTTTAAAGTTATGACCTTCTTTTTCATCTGATAATGATTCTCTGCTTAAAATTATTTATTGGGATCTATTCCTTAGGCAGATTACATCTATTTAATATGTTATGTTGATTCCATGCCCTTTCCATCTCTTAACGAAAAAACATCAACAAAAATTAAAATATATAACACTGACCTTTTTCTCTTATCATCAGTGTAATAAGTTGTTGTAATGTTATTGCTACATCGAAGTATTTTAACATCTATTTTCATAAGCAAATGCTGGTTGTCTAATTAAATTCTTTAAATTTATTATGAATGAGGTTGACTAATGTATATTCCATGCTTTTGTCTGAAATCAGCCTCCTCCCGACAATCCTGTAATCACCAGCATCATCGTATTTATTCCTTTTATGTATAGGCTTGACACTGTCATTTTTCCAAATGTCTGGCATTTCCAAAGTCTTGAAATACTCACTGAAAGTGAACATTATTGATTCTAAAATCTTCCTTGGGCAGCTATTTTAAACCTCTCAAATGGAATAAATCTGGATCTAATGCTGATGATTATTTAAGAACTTTGATTATTACTGGATAATAATATTTTATATAGTGTAAATGAATTATCTACCTTTGTCTTTTAATTCAGAATAAACACATTTATTAAACACAGTTGCCTTTTTAAGCATTGTTATTTTGTTCTAAAAATGGATCAATAACTCTGTTCATTTTCTTTTTTTCCCCAAAAAGTACTTTCTTCATATTGCCCTTAACACTTACAGCCGAATTTCCTCTTCACGGTGTAAGTTTTCCACAGCTTCCAACATAAAATACCCAAAAAAACCCACATTATAAATTGTTTTCTTGCTAAACCTGTTATAGATATAGGTATTGTTACTGCTGCTCTCATTGGTAAGCATTTTGGTTCTTTTAAACAAGCTTTCCAGTTGTGGGATTACACTGTTTAGGGTTTGAAGTAAACAGCTTTTAATTACCATTCACATTTTTCCGATTAAATTTTTAGTCCCAGATGATTTGATTCATAATTGTTTTCAGCTTTGTGAAACTGATCCCCGTAAAGCACAAAGGGGATGCACACAGCCGCTCATGCGCACACCCCCATGTTACAGCCATCAGTACATGCGTGTCTGTGTGTGTGTGTGTGTCTGTGTATGTGTGTGTGTGTATTTAGGAGTGCGTGCGGGTGTGTGTCTGTATGTGTATTGTACAGCCTTGCACAGATGGTTGGGTTTTTATTATGTTTATACAAAGCAATTATAATCGAGTCGCAAACACTTGAGCTGAACCACAAGTACTGGGAAATTCTTCTACTAACTTGATGCCTAACGCAGAGTTGTCCTGTGCTGTATGCAACGCTTTCTGACTTAGGCAATCAACATGTACGATCTTTTGAAATTCTCAGGACATTCAGTACTGGCAGCATGCAGCCGCCAGCCAGCATTTCCCAACCTCCTCAAATCCCCCCAAAGAAATTCTTCATCCTTCCCTGAGCACTGAAGATCAGTGCTGCTTATTTGATTTGAGTGTTGCGACCAATACTGACAATAATTTAGAAATAAATTAAGCCCACAATATGAATAGCAGCATAGCAGAATATAAATGCACATTACAGACCTCTCCATTAATGAATTATAATCATGTTAATGCTAAAGATGGCCAGAAAATATTGAAGAGGCAGAGATTCGGAACTTAAAATAAGCAGGTGATTTCCATGGGCAGAGATCAAAAAGACAATCTGATCAAACTCGATCAAAACTTATACACTCTGTGGTGTCAGATAGAATAATTTCATATTAGAAATTAGAAATAAATGCATCAGTCATACAGTTAGAGGTAATTTAGCATTAGTGGTATCTGATTTTCCTATATGTAGTGGAATAAAAGTTTTTATCTTTGATGAACTTGTAAGACAAGGGTTGGGCTCATTGCCACTGTTTATTTTGGCATTGTTTCTACAGCCATACATAAGGGTACCGTAGCAGTCACCCAACATCTGTTTTGAAACCCAGGAAGAGGTTGCATTGTCTAAACAGAAGGATTCAGTGTCATTTTAGGCACGGAGTTGTGTTCTACCTGGCCCCCACCTGACTCTGTGGAAGGGAGCAGAGTTTCCTGAAGTCCAGAGACCTATGTCCCAGCTCCACTCAGATATTTTAGATACTTTGAGGATCTCAAATGTCCCTGGGTGCCCACGTTTAGGCAACATAATCCTATTCACAGCCTCTAACTTTAGATTGGGTGGGCAGGATTTCTTTCTTAACAGGTTGGCCATCTGCTAAGAATTTTCAAAGTAAAACATGATTTTCACATTTAAATACTTAATGTCTTTCTTAATTTGTGTTCACTCTCCTTTTTTATTGATCTGATCATGTATTTTATACACTTCATACACGTATGAATTCATATCTTAGCTGTATTGTACCAATCCTCATTTTCTTACCAGTTTTTGTGTTTCAGATTTTAAGTAAAACTCTGATCTTAGTGTTTCTGATGCAGAATTTTGCATTGTTCTCAGTTCAGATCTGGAGGCAGGGGTGTCAGCATTTCTAGTTTTCCTTCCTTACCTTCTTCTGTCCGATCAGTGCCTCTTAACTGGGTTGACTGTGAAGTTCCCAAGAACTTCTCAAGTTCTCCTTTTGCAGTGATGCATGTCCGAAGTACATCCTTCTTTCTCCACCAAAAGTAATCTAATGATTCATTAAAATGCAAGAGCCTTGCAAAGATTGGAAGTAGGCTGGACAAGACAAGATACTCAACTCTCCATCCCATGCAAGAGCAGGGCATTTTCCACATTGCCTATACCGAGACATGACAACCAGGGAGAAGCTTCACCGATGTCTCTTTCTCCCACTTTCTCGACTCTCTTCCTGCTTGTGCTCAGAACATCAGCACGACTCCTTTTCCTGAAGCTATGCAGAATGCTGCCTGATCCTGATGCTTTCAATTTCACACGCCTGATTTCTTCTATCTATCTACCTATCTACCTACCTACCTAATTTTGTTGCCTGATCATCAGTTCTTCTTTCCTGAATAATAAATAATAATGAGTAATGATAATAATGAATAATAAAATCTCCAAAAATCTATCACATCCTCTTCAGTGCCTAATTGTCAAAATACTTTTCAACCCCTCTTTAGTCTTGGCAGTATAACCAGTACTGGTCCCCCCAAAACAGAAATCTTTTCATTTTGCAGATCCAAGAAGGGGAATTGAGGACCACAACTGCTGAGCAGAGAAACCACATACAGGTCTTTTTAGTAGGACTTTAGTAGCGATAGGACAAGAGGTAATGGTTTTAAACTTAAAGAGGGAAGATTCAGACTAGGTATAAGAAAGAAACTTTTTACCATGAGGGGGGTGAAACACCGGCACAGGTTGTCCAGAGAGGTGGTAGATTCCCCATCCCTGGAAACATTCAAGGTCAGGATGGACGGGGCTCTGAGCCACCTGATCTAGTTGAAGCTGTCCTTGCTCATTGCAAGGGGGGTTGGACTAGATGACCTTTAAAGGTCCCAACCAACTCAAACTATTCAATGATTCTATATCGGACATGCTTTTAGCCCACTGTGATTTTGAAATAAAATGTTTATTTAATGGATCATTTTTTTATAGATGTTAGTTTGCTCAGAGGCAAATGTACCCATGTTAAACATATATTTGCAGCATAATCTTCTTAGGGAGGGGCCAGGTGAAAATGAGTAGATTCATTTAAATGTGCTGTCTTGGGATCACTCAATAATCATCAGAAAAAGACGAAGGTATCTCCAGGGAGGGTTCATTCCACTCATTTCAGGATGGAATTAAACAACCTTCTGATGTGTCTATTTCCCTACACGGAGCATGTAGCTGTATATGTCAGACACTCAGCATTTAGACAGCTGAAGTTAACTGAAAAGAATCCCACCCTAACCATTAAATTGAGAAATCCCCTTTTCTATGAATCATTATAAATGACCATTAAAAAAATATATCTAGCCTCTGCCTTTGTTAAGAGCTTGATTTATAACAGCCCTCAGGACATTATCTACTGATTATGATGACAGATTAATCAAGCAGTGTGTTAAGAAAATTTATGGCACACCATATAACATCTCCAATCTTAGGAAAATGGAGAAAAGAATAGTATGTCTTAATCTTCTCTTTGAACGCTGTTTTCATTTGGGCTTTTCTGATGCTTTAATGTTTATATAACCAAATAATAAACCAGGATGCATTTACCATAATGGTTATGTAGCAGTTCACATAGTGGTTAAAATTAATGTTCTCATTAACACCCTCAAAGATCAAGCTATTACATATAAGCATTCAGATGCAGTGATGACAGGCACAGTATATGATCTCAAATGGACCTGTATTGGTTGGGTCAGTGCATACAGGGATGTCTTAAACCATAACTAGAACTTCTGGGACCTGCCAATACACAAGTAGAACTTGTTACCATCAGTCGCGATTGAGCAGGAACACTCAGTCAGCTATTATCTCCATGGCAAACTACCACACCTTTCTTGAAAGCAAAACTATCTGAAGTCTCCCAGTCTCTGAAGATGAGCTTTATCAGAACACAAAACCTTAAACTGGGAAAAGATGCTAGATAACAAAAAAGTTCAAAATAAATTTTACCCTAAACCCATTGTATCCTAACGTGGCAAGTTCTTTTCTCCCATCTAAGGCCTAGGGAAGACCTAAGAATGCTCAGCACCATGTTCCATTATTTAAATTGTGGCTACAAAGAAGATGGAGACTCCCTTTTTACAAGGAGTCACATGGAAAAGACGAGAGGTAATGGGTACAAGTTACTCCTGGGGAGATTCCGATTGGACACAAGAGGAACATTTTTCCCAATGAAACAATCAGCCATTGGAATAATCTCCCCAGGGAAGTGGTGGATTCCCCATCACTGGACACTTTTAAGATTCAGCTGGACAGGGTGCTGCGCCACCTTGTCTAGACTGTGCTTTTGCCAAGAAAGGTTGGACCAGATGATCCTTGAGGTCCCTTCCAACCTGCTATTCTATGATTTTGTGATTCCATGATGCTATGATATTGCTTTCTAACTGTTCAGCATTTTCCTGGTTTGAATAAATCCTACCTATTTCTTTGGGAAAGGCTCCTTTCTTAAACTTGCCTGTGAATTTCTTCCCTGGTCCTCTTTGTAGTCACCACTGTACCCTAAATGTATAGGCTTGCCTGCTCCATCTTATATAGCAGAACATCTCCCCAGCAAGCACCCCAGCTGACCTCCAGAGCAGCCTTACATGTTCTCCCTCAGGAAGGTTTTACCTGAGACAGAGTGCAGCAACCTGAGCAAAGCAAACAGGCTGCCCTCCTAGCAGAGAGAATGTTAACATGCAGAATAAAGTTTAAGCAAACAAGTTTTGGTGGCACCAACACCATCACACACAAGCTGTGAAACTCAGGCAGTGCCACACCATGCCTGAGGTCCCATGGGACACTCCCAGCAGCCTCTCTTTTACACGAGCAGAATTTGTACCTACATTTCCACTGTTATGCTGTTCACAACACAATAGTCCCCTCATTAAATACTAGCTTGCTCCTCATCTTCTCGGAAGGACGGGTTAGCAGGATACATGATGCAAAGACGGGAACTGTCTGCAGAATGACAGGCTATGTGCCTAGATCTAAACACCTGCACCTCTAATCCTCTGCCTTGCTCTGTTTCATCTCCCAGGGGTGCCTTAGGCCTTATTTCTTGCTCCACGTTTGCATTTCCCTGTCTCTCCAAAGTGCTTCTCTCCATAAGTTGATAGGGTGAGGATAGCTACTGTGTTCTAGAGCGGCCTTCCTCTTAAAGGACTGATCAAAACCATAGTGATTTTGATTAAATTCTCATTGGGTAACACATTCCTGATTGTTTTCTAGAAAGAGTGCACCACATTACAAAAGCATGGAACAAGTGATTGCTCCAAGTGTGCTCCATCGTCACCGTCAAGGATATGTGAATAGCTACAAAAATGAATATCCTTCTCAGTGATCTAAATTGGATGGTACTATCAATCAATGTTTTGCCATTGAACTACTCTGTGATCTTGTGCAATTCATTTCACTCTCTGGGCCTGTTTCCAACCTTTTCTTTCTTCCTTCCTTTTTGTCTGCTTATCTATACGTCTGGCTTTTGATTTGTGTTCGAGCAATGCTTGGTACCTTTTGGCCCTGATGCTGGGTGGGGCTCCTACGAGCTACTGTAGTATTACCATCCTCATCATCCTCAGCCATGCATGCTGGTTTTTGACCGCATGTCCCACGATATGCCTGAACATCGATGTGGACTCCATGAAAGGAGTTAGATGCGGCCCTGATATACATGAGCATTGCTCCCCGTGAAATCTCTGGGAGTTATGTGTACATCTCAGGGCAGAGTTCGGGCCATAAAGTTTAAGTACAAGCATCTGGGCACAATTTTCTCCAGTGAGCAGGATTCCAAGTTTCTGTAACATCTGCTGTGGGAACTATAAGTACTTTATATTAACGTTTTACACTGTGTTAGCTATAATCACCTTTTTAATGGGAAAAAATGCAGTCATCTCCACCTGGTGATTCCAGTGATACAGACACCTGTCTGCTAGGAGTTGGACTGAGACCATCAATGCATTTCACACAGGCAACTGAAGGGCTATGAGATGGTAATGGCCTTAGGTTATAATTTGCAAGTGACCCATGCGTGCTGGGTTTTTTCCAGCAGAACATCATTTTCAGATAAGCTCTTGTTCCTCTGTAGGGATTCAGCGAGTTCTATCACGTCATATTTTTGCAAACTGTTTGGCTAAGAGATAACAAACGCATTCACACGCAGGAAAGAACCCTTCAGCAGTGCTGTTTATACAGAAATCGGAACAATGCTGTAGAATCTGTTATGAGTCTTTTAATCTGTTTCCTACTTCTATATATAAATACATAGCTACTAATGATGGTTTAATGCTTTCCAATAACATCAGCAATCCTCTTAGCTGTTTGTGGTTTCTTGATGTTTGTTGTCGATCTCATTATGCACGTGGTCCTGATTAAGGAAAAGCACTTGACTACATTTTAATCTTAAAGCTAATTTTTCTCATCCATCTAATTAAGAGAATAGTGAAAAGCAGCAGAGTCACACAGCCCACATGCAGGTGTACGTTGCCATTTGTAGACTGTTATCGATCCTTGAGTCAGTCAGATTAAAAGAAGCTGGAATAAATCTGCACTGGCACTTTTTAACTACAGTTGTAAAATGTCATTATAATAAAAGATATGTTGTACTTGAACTATAGATGGAGTTATAAAGAGCTAGGTATGTACTCAGACACATTTTAACTAAAAATAAATCCTGCAAGAATCTTTCTATTCGAGGAGGAATATTTTACCTCTCCTGCTCCTATGCCTACTTCAGTTCCAAAACCACCCCAAAGGCATTATTTTCAGCTGCATTTTTTGATTAGTTCTTACTGCCTGGCCTGTGGAAAACGAGCTGAAGAAAAAGTAAAATTTAGTGGTAAACTTTTCACATAGTTTCCTATTTTTAATGTGATACACTGTTGATAATCAGCATACCATTCCTTATGAAAAGGAAGAATATATTTAGGAAAACTGATGGGGATTCAGTCTATTTCAGTACCAAAGTAAATCAGGTCCTGGATCCCTGTCTGATACAGTACCAGGCCATACCCTGGTCTGGTGTCAGCATCAAGAGAAGGGGTTTCTGAACTTACAGACAGCTATATGGATATATGTATGTATTATAAATATAAACAGAATCTGTGAGATGGAATGCGTACATAAACCCTAGCAGCCTATTAAAAAGCCATGCAGGAATCTTTTTACCACCAGTAAAGGAGAAACCACTGAACAGCTTTCATCTCCCCTGAATGAACCCCAGTATGAACATCCTGGAGATAAAATCACCCTCACTCAGAGGAACGGTGCACAAGGGTGTGCCACGTGTCTGCAAAAGCCCAGGAAGAAACTCCTCTCTTCCTCAGCAGTTGTAACTCTCAGGTCAGAGAATCTAAATGCAATTTTGCTTTCTTGGATGAACATGAATGAATTATTGAGTTTTTTGATCATGCACGGTGTGTTTGCTAAGTTGTAAAACCAAGTCACAGAAGTACTTCTGATATTTGCCTCTGAGTCAGGGGTTAGTAGGCAAGATACCAACATAGCTGAAAAAGGTTGGTTTGCTAAAGCCAACTCAAAGTCAATATGGGAGTATAATTTTCCTCTACTTGTGATTTTCTTCCCACCGATTCCAGCTCCAAGCATTGAGATGGACTGATGAATGCATGTTTTTACTGGATAAGCAGGTAGGGAAGTCACAGACAAAAAAATCCACAGAACCTTTATTTTTACCATACTTAAGTTGTTGCTAAGGAGTAGGTTTTCTTACATGCAAAATAAAATGAAATTGAATAGATTGAAATTCTCCAGCTTAAACTGCATGTTATTAACACTGGCTAAGAAAAGTCCTAATTTTCTGGCACCTTCAAGCAGTATGCCTTCAAAAGGAAAAATTAATAACTTGCTTCTTACCACAAGAATGGACCATAAGTGGTATTGCCAGTCAACAGCTTTAAGCTCTTCAGTTGTCTGGATGTGAATGGCCTACAAGAATCTTTCTGGATTCACCAACGTTGTGGGAACCTTCCACTTACACTTGGCTTGGAAAGTGTGAATTCTTATTTTGCAAAGAGCCTGGGGATCTTGCCAAAGCTAATATTCTGGGGTCCATATGTGTTAAGTGATCGGCAATTCTGGAATGTGGCACCAGGGAGTCAAATGGGGGAAGCCTCTCAGAGACACTTCAGCCAAGGAAAGGAATTTGGGCTTTTTCAAGAATAACTTCAAAGCAGAGAAATGGCCAAGAACAGATCATTTGAATTTTGGAAAAATTTAAGACAACAGAACTTTTGTCCAGGCTGTGTGCATCACAAGCAGTCTTGGGGGGTCCTTTTTACAGCAATTTTCTGTGTTGCTCTAAGTGACATACACTTTCCTTAATATTGACTGTGTAAAATGAAATGTCACTGCACTCAGGACTGTAACCTCTGAGACCACAATAATATACATTTTTTACTAAACCTTTTCCACATCGATTGCAATGAATGTATGCCAGTTAGTGCAAGAATCCTGACAGTGATAAAGCACCAAATACTTACACATGGTAGTTGCCCATTCATTACATATCAGGAATGCAAATCATTGTTGTGTACTTTCTGATGTTTTAACAGAATCTGGCTAGCACTGCAAAAAAAAAATCTTTTTTTCTTTTCTGTTTGTCCACCAAAGCTCTAGATGTTCTCTCATACATAATTCTAGGGTTTATTGTTGGAAACACATATTCCGAACCTCGCTCTTTCTGAGTGATGCTGCCATTGATGTGAATGCATGCAGTGATGGGTAGGTTTCCAAGCAGTATTAAACATATATTCTAAAAGAGAGACATTCTTTGAGACATTAATATAGTTGACTATATAGAACTGGGCAAAATCAAGAAAAATTAATCCAGCCTACAGCATACATATAATAGCTCTAATTAATATCATCAAAATATGACTTAAATGATTCCATCTCATTTATATAGCAGTTAATTTAATCACACATAATAATATGCAGATTATTTTCAATGAAGCTTGATAACAATACCCACTATAGAGATCACTGTTTTCCTGGCTTCCAGGAAAGGTGAACTCCTCTTGGAAAAACACTAACAAATATTGACACTATCTCTGGGATCATTCCATGAAATTATTTTTGATCTCTCTTTGTTTAGTGTATGGATTTTAGTACATTGCTGTATCACTCTGCTAAACCAAAATGCCATGTAATGTCATAAATTGTCAGATAAGTAAAACTGGTATTAAACTTTCAACATTACACATGTAGAATATCTAAAAGAACTTAGTCAGAACATACTGGACTTTGACACTTCTTCAACACAAGTTTGATAGTTCAGTGCTAGAAAAAAACAATTAGCATTGAAGTGCAGTTTGCTTGATCTATGGTCACTGTTTAGGGTGAAAAGTAACTATCCCAGTCGTTCGTCATGACTGCAGCTTTCTTAACAGCTGATGTCCTCTATGCAATACACAGTGGCATTGGCTTAACAAATTTTGACATATATAATTCCATTAAAATGTATGGCTTCATTAAACAATATCCTGTCTCTCTCCTTAGTTAACTCCCTCTCCAGAAGTGAAGAATACTTCTACTAAGGGAACAGTGGATGTTTTTTAAGAGAAGTTGATGTAAACATGGTAACAAGAGGAAGGGCCGGCAAGCAGATGGTCTTTTGACTTCTCATTTTAGAGCTACTGTAACAGGCGTTGAAAAAGCCTTCCATCCTCTTGATGTAAAAATGTGGGGAAAACAGCCCTTTAGGAAAACCACAGAAAAGAGTAATGACTATATATTCTGTCATCTATCGGTGGGAAACATTCAAAAATGCAATTCCTTTCATGGAACTGATTAATATTTCAAACAAACGTGTACCACACAAAGGAGATGTGGCTATTCACAGTGGCTATAAATTACTGCAGATTACTCCAGAGAAAGGTCTGGGAAATGAACACCACTTTTCACAAGGGCCAGGATGTTGGCATGAAAATAGTTTGTATTTACATTCTAGCATTTTCATAACATCAGCTCAAGCCATTTCAAAGTAAGCGTTCTTATTCTGATTTGGTTTCATTGCAGCCTTTTGTGTTTTCCTTGGAGTCCTCCCTGCCACTCACCACAAGTGTGTGTATGAACACACACACATGAACACACACACACAAACACACACACACACACACACACAGAGCTAGGCAAAACCAAAAGCAGATTGCATCCAGTCGTTATAGAACATGTAGAACTATTTGTCACGTAACAGCTATGAATATTCAAATAAATAAAAAAAATTATTTCAGTTAGTTCCTTTCTTCCATTTTTATATTTATTTGTGAGAAGGGGAAGAATGCAAAGAGGTTGAGGAAAGACCAAATATGTTCAGAGCTACAATCCAAAGAGGAGTTCTCCCTTACTGATTTTTTTAAAGTCTAAAACCAAATGAGATTCTAAATTTCTCCTCTCTTTCTTCTGCAAAACACTACTTTATGGTCATCATCCCCCTTTCTGAGATCTAAAATACATTCATGAGGTCAGCTGGCTGGAAGACACAGTTCCTTCATTTTATTGACTCCATAAATAGTCAAATAAGAATGATTGTGCTCAAGTTGCAGAGAACATCTAGTTCACACCACACAAGCTCAGTGGATTAACATTATAAATCACATTCTTTACTCTTCTTCATCACAGTATTCCTATGGTTAATCTTGTCATTTGAGTATCTATCTCTACCAGAACTGAATATCTGAATAGGAAGGATGGTCTTCATCTAACAGTCTAAATGACTTGACACCAATTATATTAGTATTCATTTAAATCAATTACAAAAACATAAAATCATAGTATTTTGTACTTACTCCAATCACTGGGTTTCACTTCTGCTCATCAGATTTTAAGAAAAAAACTCAGATTTTGAAAGGGTCTGGTTTTGCATGTCCAATTTGAAAACCTTATGTTCTTATTTTGTAGACATGTTGATGTATTTACCGCTTGTGTTAACTGCAATTGAATTACAGCTGACTGAGGCCTCAACAACATTTTTTTACAATTAAATTAACTAGATTAAATGAATTTAAACTAAATGAATCTGAGGCATCAAAAATTAGTATTCATGTCTAAAGCCTTTTAGAAACAAGCACTATACACCTCAGAACTAGTACTTATTTTGCTTTGCTGTACAGAGAATAGAACACACAAACATAATGACTCATTGGAATTGTCTTTTCTTAGTATGAATCATGAGTATTTTACACGAAAAGAGTGGAATTACACAAATGTAGATATATCTGATGTAAATAAAGGGGAAAAAGTCCAAATAAGTAACAAAATATATGCCTTTTCTGCACTTAGTAACCTCAAGTACTAATAATCTGTGAAGGAGAAGAAGATAAGTTTTCATTAGATTTATCTCCTGGTTATGATCATACACTTATAGAATGATTTAGGTTGGAAAGAACCTCTAGAGATCTCTAATCCAAAGAGAAACCCCTACTCAAAGTACAGTCAACTTAGATCAGGCTGCTCAGGCCCTTGTTGACTCAAGTTTTGAGCATCCCCAAGTTTGGAGGTTCAACAATCTGTTCCAGTGTTTGATCACCCTCATGGTGAAAAACTGTACCTTAATACGTAGTTGGAATTTCCGATGCTTTTTGCTTAGAACTTAATCACTGAGCATCTCTGAGAAGAGTCTGGCCCTGCCTTCTCTATACTATCCCATTAAGCAGCTGTAGGCAGCAGAAAGACCCTGGTCCCCCTTCACTGGACTTGCTTCAGTATGTCCATGTCTTTCTTGTACCGGGGAGCCCAGAACTGGATGCGGTACTCAAGATGTGGTGACACAAATGCCAGATAGAAGGGAATAGTCACTAAGTTAAAAGAAATTCTGTCGTTTCCTTTTCTGCAAGACTGTTCAGAGAAGAACAAAGAAATTATAAGAAATTGTCTTCTAGGAAATTCTTGTCCATTAAAGTCAGATGAAGAATGAGCACTATAGTAGGGTAAAAAATATTTGAAAAATATAAACAATGGAGGAGAAATACTAATTTAGGAATTTATGATGTGGGTTATATTTGAAAAAGTTATCATTTAAGATGGTCATCTACAAGAACAGATTGTTGGGATTAAATAGTCTAGAAGTCTCCAGCCTAATAAGAGGGAAGGTTCATCCCTTAGCACAGCAAGATAAATGTGACAATAAAGACTAGATCCAGAGCTTTCTGAAGACAGTGGAAAAAATACATCAGAAATAACAGCATTAGAACTGTAAGGAATAAACATTCTCAGTCCTGAGATGAACTGGCCTGTCACAACACAGCATGTATCCTTACAGCTAAATATTCCAACCCTGCCCCTTTTGGTGGCCTCATCATACGCCCAATTGTGAATGGCTCCTGGCCCACAGCAGCCCAAACTGTACCCAGGTACTGCCTAGGAAAATGCTATCTAGCCCAGAATCGTGTGAACAACTTAACAATATGGGTGATTGCATGCCAGTGCTTGAGTCAATGTCCTGGATCTGCTAATGTAACCAAAGAATCCTGTGGAGCATCTCAAGGATACCTTTCTCTACCTTCCCCAGGTGTTTAAATCCAGAAACACTTAGCAACAGAGTTTAATGAATGTAAGTCATGAAGACCTCAAAGTAAAAATCAAAATCTACATCCCACAAATAAGCAATTTCTGTCCTTCTGCCAGGAAGAGTAAATAAATAAATCAAAAAATAAACCAGACAGAATGTTCTAAAGATCTACAAATCAGCATTTTATTAGACGAAGCAGAAAAATGTGTTTCAGTGAGGCAAAGAGTGTATTAGTAACAGTCCTTATCTTCCATCAGAGAACAGCTAGCTGGAGCGTCCCTGAAGGAAAGAGACACATCTATGTGGCGGCCAAAGACCAAAACATCTTCAGCTTTATGGGGGGAAGAGAGCATCTTTAACTCCAGTCTGGACCTAACCATCAATCTGTGAAGTTGCATCATCTACTTCCTGTGCAATGCTCCACTTGCCATAAGAACAGATGTACGGGGTCAGATCAAAGGTCCATCTAGTCCAAAATCTTTCCTCTGACAGTGGCCAGTAGCAAAACTGTTATTAAACGGGAATGGGTGAGAATCAAAAGTGGGGGTCTGCACAGCCTTGAACTTTGAAATCCAAATCCTCAGTCAGGTCCTTAAGTATTCAGAGAGTTTCTGTCCCTAAACCAGGTCCAGTCAATCCCCTCTCACCATCACAAACCCTATCTGAAGGCACTGAATTTGGTGTGTGTCAGTGGGTGTGAGTGGAAAGAGGCAGGAAGCAGAGAGATGAATTCCACAGCTTGAACTCCATGCTTTGTAATAAACATTGCTTTTAAAACATCATGAAATTGGCCCAAGAGAGTTGAATTGTTCTGCTGCTTGTTTCAATAATCTATTAAAGACATACATACTTGCATATTCTCTCACTCTCTGTATTTTCATTTTCTGACCAGCTGGATAAATGTTGATAACATGGTAAATATTCCTATTTTTAAAAAAGGTCCATACCTCAAGGATGTGCATTTATAGGATTATTGGACTTCTTCATGACATAATATAAACTCTTCTGCCAAAGGATGGACTTGATGTTAAGGCCAAATTTTAACTGGAAACACCCTTGGTTTTTTTGCAGCAGAATGCCACACACTGTGTGTGGGAAGACTCTTGTCCAAGTCAGCCTTGCAGGGATTACTGAAATATGAATGCTGTTCCTAAAGAACTGCACTTGAAAATCGTCTGATCACTTGTATAGTTGTGGATTAGTTTGATTAAAAATACACTTAAGCATCCATCCTCTCGATAACTGGAGTGCGTAGCAGAAACAGGATGCCAGACATACGTCGATTCTTCCAAACTGGTGTTTCTGGTGCTGTTATTTACATTATAACCATCATCACAGAGTTTCACTTTCAAAGATCACACCCATAAATCAAACCCAAGTGTGCTCAATTTGTTCACTGCTGCCAGTAATGAATCTGAGTCTTAACTCCAAGTACGAATTGTCTTCTGAGAATAAACCAACAAAATTCTCCGATTTAAAACTCAGTTATGACTACAATGTTTTGCACCTGCAGAGAAAAAGGGACCTAAGAAAGCCATTTTTCCCTAAGAAAACAGCTCCCACTATGGCAAAGGGAGGAAAGATCTGTTTACGTGAGAGAACGAGGAGTAGGCAGGCGTGGACAGGGACAAATCTCTGACTCGCCTTACTCAAAACGGCCCAAAGTGGTTGGCCACAGGATCAACAAGAGCATGTAAGAGTCCATTTTTTCACACAGAAAGAGGTAACATCTCTTCCTTCCAAGCAGGAATAAATTTCAGTGCCCTAATTGTCATGCATAAACACATTTGTGTGTGTCAGTGTGTACGCCTGTGAAGATGGCATATTTCATGGTCCAGAAGACGCCTTAGTATTGAAGTTTAAATCTTTGCTCATCAAAAGGCACCTTCCAACATCTTCCCCTCTCACTGTTTCCACTCTCCTGCAGCTTTCAGGCCTAGGAGACCGACAACCAGACACTGGAAAGCATTTCAACAAAATGTTTACTAATGCAAAAAAAACTAGCAGGAAGCCGTGCATTTTTATGTAATGCCCGTGAACTCAAATCAATGAAAATTTCAGTTCCTCTATAAACATTTCAGCCAGCTCTGAGCAATATACAGCTGACACTTCCTCTATGCCAGGAAGCACTAAGCAGCAACAAAGGTTTCGGTCCAAACTATTACGTTAATAGAGCAACAACAGAGCGCTGTGCCATCTAGTTGACTTCTAAAGGTCCGCTCGTTGCCACACCTGGCCAGGCAGTTTGCACTGACGCTGATTCTGTTGCAAAGACAGAAAACTCAGGAGTCACCAGGGGTAAACTGTGGAGCGGACAGGCGCAGGAGAGGCGCTTCTGCTCTAAAGGTCTAAGCAAACCACTGCTGGTTCTGTTCGAGTCTCTGAAAGTTTACTGTCCCCCACATTTTTGAATTTTCAGTAGAAGCTAAAGTTTTTCAGCCCTATCCTTAACCACTCCATAAAAACAGTGGGGGATCGACTTGGCTTAACTTACACGAAGGGAACAGGGCTGGCTTTCCAACCTGGCAGTGTCTCTCCTTCACTTGCCGAAGCCAAGCACGCTGCCAGCAAGCCCCAGGTGTGCGCCACATGAGCAGGTGAAGAAAATAAAAAATGTTTATGTGCATTGCGATGACAGTTCTGAGTCCATATAAAGCATAATACATGACAAGAAGTGTGGTTATCCCAAGATACTAACATTCCTCATGTGCACAAACAGGCAGAAATCCAAAGGCACTACGCCTTCATCTTCTTGGAAAATTCATTGGACTCTTTTACATAGATTTTTATTTTTATTTTTTTTAAGTTGATTTGTTTTCTCTGCTAAACTTTTTTTTTAATACATTTTAATTTTTTTCCCAAAATAAGCAGCAAGGAACGGCTTTACAAGAAGACAGGATCTCATACTGCATTTACATAACTGCATCAATTTATGTGAGATCAGAATCAAGCACAGACAGGTCCTTTCAAAACCACTAATTAAACCACCCTTTGAAACCAAAGTTTAAATTGGGACTGTCCCTGTGACGAAACTCTCCATGCTTATATAGCTCAAACAAGAAAGATCTAATGCACAGCTTCCTTTGAGACAGTAACAAAGCTGTTGAGGGGTCTGGAGAACAAGTCTTATGAGGAGCAGC
>RSEF01000003.1:81433420-81470567 GCA_003993805.1 Himantopus leucocephalus | reverse complement strand
CTTGGCAGTGTTAAGTTAATGGTTGGACTTGATGATCTTAAAGATCCTTTCCAACCCAAATGATTCCATGATTTTATCCTATGATTCTATGTGACACTCCACCAGCTTGTAGGAAGCGTCCCAAATTGATACTCTGTTGACAAATAGCTTATGCAGATACAACAAAAGCCAAGCAAAATTTATGATAAAAAAGGAACCTTCTTGCCCTGTGTTCCCGTGATAGGAGGCAAGAGGGTTTTTTCTTTAAAGAACCAGTCTGATTATATTTGTGGTATATCTTGAACAAAACCTCTTCCCTAGGGCAAATGGGAATTTATATCATATGAACGCCAACACCTATCCACTAACAAACATTCTATCAAATTTAAAAGAGTGATTTTTAAAATATACGGTAGATATGGCAGAAAATACAATAACCAGCAGGCCAGACCAGCAGAGTCACTTTGGTACTTATATCACTCTACGAACAGTGAGAGAGAGAGAGAGAAAAATGCTGTACATGTGACACAAGGAGATGCAGTCTCATATATTAAACCCCAGGATATTTTATATACCAAACTATTTCAGTTTGGTACATGCTGAAACTTTCTGTTAAGAAAATAACAAATGCATTATCCAACTAATTCAGATTCTAAAATGGAGTTGAAGATAGTGTTTGTTGTTAGGTATAGAAGAATCTTTCTTTTTTTAATCTTAGAACCTTATGAGATTTTTAAAAAGTGTCCAAAATAGTCATACACCTGCTTGATTCAATGCCTGTTTCCAGTATGCTCATTGGCATGGGGCGAGGGCGGTGTATGTGCGTGAGCAAAAGCAAAAAAGAGCGCAAAAGAGCATGTTTATATATATGTTTTTCTCTTATCCAAGCAGGGACATAAATTTCAACCACCAGAATGGGATCATACTGGGTTTAAGTTGAACAACGGAAAACAAAACTGGCCTCTTAAGATTTTATTACCATCTTCACTTTTAAAAAAGGAATATCCTTTAAATTGTAATCTACAAAGTAAATGGAGTATATATATCTAGAACCGCATCTGCATTAGAAACATGAAACAGCCCTACAGTTCAGGTTGGGAGGTAGAGAGCTGGTGGCTTCCAACCAAATGAGTTACTAGCTACACTCTGTTTCCTGAACATGCACTGGCTGCTCTGCTTTGTGGATTGTTACCAGCTTCAGCATTTTTTAAATATTTCCCATTACCCTTTATTTGATATTTTATGCTTCCCCTCATAAACCCTTTAAGCAGATTAATTGTGCCTGTGATGTTTGTTTGTAAGTACAGCTGCTCTTCCTTCCAGTTTGTTTTATAATTGTGATGTCTCAAAGATATCCTCATAAAACTGACGGGTGGATCTGCAAACAACCAGAGTTTTATCAGAAAGGAAATCCAGATTAAAGTTATTGGAGAAAACATTCAAGTAATGCTTAATGTTACAGGGGAAAAAAAAAAAAAACCAAACCAAAAAACAAAAACCCCAAACCACAAAAAAAAAATCACAAAAGAAAATTTAAAAAATCCATAACTTCAGCCACGTTTATTATATATACATAAATACTGTTAATCCTGGAGTTTACTTTGTTCGGAATATATGTATATACAGTTCTGGTAAAGTAGGACATCTTAGAACAAATAATAAATCCAACCTCAAGAGTCCAAGAGTAGTACTAATTCGTTCAGGGGCTGTCATGCTGTACCTCCAACAAGTGCTATATTTCAGGATTCTTTTGGTTATTAGTTGGAAAGGATGGGTGAGGTTTCAGACCAAAGCAATTGCTAACTATAAAACCAGATCAAATAAAGGCTTGTTTGAAAGAGCACCTTTAAAGTCTATTTGTGAGATACACTGTTCAGCTGTTAAATGTCTTGTAAGTTTTCCAAGAACTTTGGTGAGCTTTCTTCATAAAATCTATATTATTTTCATTGAAGATTAATGATAGGCTTATTAAAAAATCAAAAACTTGGAGAGGTTTTCTGTGATTATGAGCAAGGGTCATCACACTACATTACTTTGGAATGTTTTTATAAGCTTTGTCAGTAGAACTACACTAAAAAAAAAATCTATATACCAACTTTTTCAAGTCTGTTTTTCATTTTTAAAGGATATAATCTATTTTTTCTCTTTCGTTTACACATATGCGCACAATAGCGAAATATCATCCTCAGTTCCAGCCATGCAGTATCATTGGCTTTAATTTCGTTATCATTTGTAACTGAGCAACAATGGTCAAATCGACATGGCTACTCAGGTATAAGACAGGGAGGATTGTGCCTGTGGACTAGCACAGGTCTGCACATTGCAAATGAAGACAGAGCATGTATGGAGGGAAAACAGACTCCGATCCTCCCTTTGGTGGCACAGAGATGGGCTGCTGCCCTGTCTTGGTCTGACCCCATGCAGGATAAAGGGTGCAGAGTCTTATACGGCTGCCAGCAAGGATTTGTGTTTCAGGATGAAAAACTTTGATCGAACAAACAAGAAATGCTTTGGGGCTACTAGAGGTAGTAAAGAATGCCACAGGAAGCAAACGATGTGAACCAGGGAACAAATAGACCTGCCTGCCCGCCCCTGGCGGACCATCAGGGTGCAGTGCTCTCAGCACCTGCTGAGGGACTTTGCTTTCTTTTCCTGCAGAGTAAAACGTAGTATTGACTACTGTGGTGGTAGAGCCAATCAACAAGACAAACAGATAGAGACGTCCAGGACAGGGGTCCAGTTACCGACCTGACCTCTCTTTGTTCCCTGCCTCCATGGTGGAGGAGAGGATTACTCTGCCTTTTACCTCGCAGCTGTTGTCCACAACTGTTGTCTCTATCCGTTTAAATGAACTCAGGAATCAGAAAGTGGTTTAGGTAAAAGCATAAGCCACGTTTTCCACAATGCCCTATTTGCGATGCTCTAAAAGCAGCTGAAAGCTGAGAAAGCCAGCTCCTCTAAGACATCAAACATAGGCACTCAACATGCAACTAGCTATCTAGAAGTCTTGGCCACAGTGGCCTGAGTTCATGCCATAAGGGGCAGCATCATCATGGACGGGATTTGTTTTGCCTTCATCCATCAGTCAGTACGGACAGGTATCTGCAGAAACCAGTTCAGGTCTTACAGAGCAATTCAGATGCTGAAGGAGACCGAGTTACTCCTGGTGGTGCCTATTTCTCCAATAATTAGAAAGAAAACAAACTGTGGCTGTGTTCCTGACTCAGGGACCTTAATTTGGTTACCTGAATCCAGGCCTCTGTGTTTAAATATCTTTCTTTAAGCTTATGTAACTTAAGTAACCACCTGTAATGGTATGCACATTTTTAAACAACTTCTTAAAGCGCAAAGTCATCAGTCATTGCTAGAAAACATAACATTTGACAGAGAGAAAGAATATAATTTAGAATAAAGACTTCTATCACTTTTACCTAGAGGAAAATTAGGACTGAAATGGTGGAAGCATGTTGGACCATTCTGGGCAATTCCCATAAGCAATGGTGTCAGGATACCACCTTCTGTTGCCAAGTATCTGAACTTGAAATCAAGGAAGAAGTACAAACAACCTTTTTCTACAAAAAGAAAAAAAGACAAAAGAAAAAAGAAAAAAAAAAAGCAGTGCTGGAATCCATTCCTTCTCTGAGAAAACCCTATAGGCATCAAGATGCCCCTGTAAACAGCCTTTCCCAGTTTGCCAAAATGAAGGTGAGGAAAGGTGTTATATTTGAACAAGTAAAACTGCAGATGTAAACTGTGGTTATGTAAAGCCTGTGGTGTTTTAAGGGATGCAAAACTTCTGGTAGATTAATAATTATCAAAAACCTTATCTATTAGATTAAAATTCTTGAACATGTCCCCCACTGTTACGGCTGCCCTTATACAAGGATCTCTCTCCCCCACTGTGAGGAACTCTGTGCGTTTTTCATCCTTTCCCTTTCCCTACGCATGTTGCCTTTCTTCCTCCCCACGTACCTGGGGTTTCCCTCTCTCCCCCAAGCCGTGCCCTTTGTGCGTGTGCTCCCCTGTTCCTCCTCTCCTCCAAACCAAACTCCCTGTGATGCTCAGCTCCGTCGGGCCCCGGAGCCTGTATGCCCCTTCTCTGGCAAACACGCAGTGGAAGCTGGAAATAAAATCATCTCCGTTATACAAATGGCTCTTCAACCTCTTCCTTCTGGTCCATGACTGTTAGGTACTTCGCAGCAAAGACAGCAAGGAACAACTTTTGAAATGCCCGGTACCTGCCTGATTTTTTATGTGGAATCAGTAACATTCTGTCTATTCACACCAAGAAAATTCCTTGAAATTTAGGTACCACATTTACACATTAACACGTGAGAGACGGAAGCAGACAAATGACATCAGCCAGAGGAGCAACACCTTATGAATGTTAAACCTCAATTCACATAGAATTATTTGCATCCCAGGCTTAGAGATTCGGATCAAATTTGTTGCCCTTTACGAAGCGTGGCTCAAACAATTGACAAATCTTATTCTAAAAACTCTAAATGCACAAGAAACATGAAACAAGAAATGCTATTTCCACTTCAGACGTATTTAACTGAAACAAGGAGGACAAAACCTCTTAGCTGAGGTCACACAGCTCTCCTGAGCCTGCTGAACGAAGGAGTGCCTGGGCATGGGCCGAGCACCGGAACGTGATTGTTTGCCCCATCACCCTGTCAGATGGTCCCTGGCATAGTTTTGGTCTGGGCCAGCTAATACTCCTCCAAAACTGTTCCCCAGCACATTTTGGCCATTAGCATGGGTCAGGGACCCTAAGTAGTTTTATGATGATGTCCTGCTCTGGACAGCGAGAGAGTGGAAGGGTGTGGATGTGAGCGAGGCCATGGCGGCTGGTCTGTGTGATAGGAAATGGGCACCAGCTGCTTTTGGTTTCCCAGCTACAGGCATGGTCGCAAAGGAGCAGGGACAGGCATAGGCCTTGAACAGATGCAACTCTCTATACATCTGAAATATGCAACTGTAGTCACTTTCAAGTCTAAAATCTAAACCTCTGACCAAAACCTAAGGGTTCTGTTGCTTCCCAAAAGCGAAACACCAAAAAAAACCTGAGATAAACTCTCACACTTTGGCTAGTCTTCTAATTACCTGCTAATAATTATGCCACACGGTTCTCCATCAGTGTGGCTATTGTAATGGCAATTCATAATTACATGCGTATTTCCTAATACTTCCAGGCTGACATTCTGCGATGCTCAATCTGCAGAAGGTTTCTCTTGTCTCCGTCACTGTTGAGTTAGGAGCAAACTCCCGACAGCTTCCAAGGGACTGCAAAAGGCAGGCAAGTGTACGGTTCTGTGGAAGAGGTGCTGGGGTCCTCTACCTTTGCAGCCACCTTCACGGTCTTCTCCTTGGTGACACTAATTCCTGCAAAAGTGACACAACCCTGTGGTCGTCGTGCCAATTTAGTCATTATGGTGGTGGACTCTGAAAACTAGAGGGCACCAACCTATTATTAACCCTAGTCACACAGTGCAGCAATCATTTTGAGTTACTACCAACTTAAGCCAGATTTGAACTGCTGACCAAGAAGTGAAAGGCTTTGTATCCTATTACCAATATCCTAAATCATCCGGCCTCCCCTGCAACTATATTTTTTGGATTATTATGTAGGAACAATAATAGCATACCCCATAAACAGGTTCTTTAGATATTCAAACATGTCAGGTTGTACTTTCTACATTTTCAGATAATTGTGGAGTAAATATTTGTTAAATGAAGTATTTTACATCTGTCTTGGACCAAAGCGATCTTTCTGTCAGTAATACCACTGAACACTTGTAAAAGTATGCCGGCCATTACAGAGTTATGCACTCTTGGCAAATACAGTCTTTGAACTCATGTTACTGTGCTGCCAATAAAAAATATGTTCTTTTTTATCAACTGGATGTCTTTCAATTATACAATCATTGTCTGACAGAAAAGCAGTTGAAATAGATTTTAAAAAATCCTTTTTTTTTAATTTCACACCAGTTGGCAAAAGGTTGACGTTTGTTTGCCTAACTCTCAAAGAGACATTTGGTGTAGTTCAACAGTACAGAGAAAATACTGTAGAAAGATCAAAAGGAAAAAAAGCATGTACGCTTTCCTATGAAAGACAACACATGGTCCTTGCAGAAGGAAATGCTTCATTTCTTTCCCATACATCAGAGCTAGTCCTTCACCTCATCATATGTTCATCTGCAGTCAAAGTGAATGGTGCTGGAGCTGGAGGCCTGGGCTGACCAATGTTTTCATAACCCATTTTAATCCTATAGAACACCAAAAGCAAACATCTAAAAAGCAACTGTGCTCGTAACCCAGGTCTGTTAGAATAAAATAACTGGTTCAGTCTAAACTGCAGTTATAAAGACACTCATATATGCAGCCTAATTCAGGCTACACTTAAAATTGCTAAATTGTCTTTTCTATCACTGTAATCACTCAAACTCAGTGAAATTAATTTTCAAGGAGATAATAGAATTCAAAACACCCCCACCCCCACCTGTTCAGAACTGCACATGACAGCATGGATGCACTTTGTGTTCCACCATGCTACCACACTTTATCCATTCCAACACAGCCTCCCCCATAACCAATATCTGCACAAACTTTACTTCATCCATAGATTTACAACTGAAAAAATAAACTTCCAATACTGGATATGTGCTGAGGTCTCTGCATCTCTGACATACATGCAGCTCCATCATTTTTTAGAAGCAACGCTAATTTTTTTGTTGGCACTCTGAAAGTTAGTTTAAGCTACGTCCCTCCTGTGACAAAAGGATACGCTTTTAATTACCATCCATGTAATCATCCTCTCTGTCTACTCTTATTTCTGTGTGCAGTTATGCCAGTAATTGCCTAACTGACGTGTGATTGCACTGATGTGGAATGCACCTGATAACCCTTTATTGTAAGTTGTTCATTTTTAACGAGGGAGTTTCTCTTTCTCTTTATGGGTTGTTCCTCTTTGCACTTCCCAAGAGCGCCAAGAACTCTTTTCTGATGCATGTATTGTCCTATTTACCTTCTGCATTGTGTCACTTGAAAATTTTCCCTTTCCACGTGCAAGGTCCCACCTCATTTCTTCTCCCCAACTCATACCACTTAGTCAATACTTTTTCCACCAGCCACCTGCGTCAGTGCTCTTCGGGTTCCTCTTTTCTCCTTGCATTCTCCTCTATACTGCTACTATAATTACCTTTTCAATGATCTGATTAGTAGAAGGTGTGAAGACACCTCAAGTCTTGTCCATTTGTGCTAGATGGATTTGTTAGTCAAATCAGATACTTTTCTCTTCCTTTAAATCTTATTCTCAGACAGAACATGTGCATTGATAACTTCCCCACACGGTGTCTGTTTTTCACCATACCTTTGAGCTCCTATGAGCTGTTTCTTTTCCAGTGTATACAGACAGTTAAGTAGGCCGCAGTGCGCCACTAGCATGGGAGATACTAATTCCAAAATACCAACCAGCTCTCACATTTTAATCCTTCTGAAGAAAAAGCTTCACTGATGAGCTGCTCTACCCGCTTTTTGACCTCGCCCAGCAAGAATTACTTCGAGGTGCTGCAGTCTTCTGTCTCCTGGGAAGATGATGCTGTTTCAAGGGTAGTGAAGGTAGAGAGAGAGAGGAAGGCAAGTCTCCAGAAGCTCGAGAGCCACCTGTCTTCCTGCCTCTGCCATGATGCATGGGAAAACTATACTTCTTGCTTCATCCCACTGTCTTTTGCTCATGGAAACATTCCCTACAGAAAGCAATAGTTACTTGATCCATCTATAAGTGCGGGAGAGGAAGATGCCATAGCTGAAACGGAGGTCAGTCTGAAGGCCAGATGGGTAGAAGGAGTAGGCTGAATACACTTGGGATTGCTAAGAGACATGTATGTTAAGGAGATTGTATGATCATAACTGCTTCACACAAAGAGTTGGATTCACTGAGGGCTGAAGCATATATCCTTTACTTCTTTAGCATTTTTTTTAGAGAACTCTGATATAAAAATTTCTAACCCTGGCAGAATATTTTTGTGGTTCTGACTCAGGATTTATAAAACTCTGGACCCAGGTACCTCTTTGTATGAGAAAGAGATTTAAAGGTCTCTTAAGCATCCTGTAACACATTTAGCACATGACAACTCCCGGGCAGCAGTAGACAGTCCAGAAATCAGCATTTATAGAGAGCTATTCACTTCACCTAAGCCCCAAGTCCTCCTTTGAATATGCCTCTCTATTTCTATTGAATACAACAGAAAATGTAGGACAACTAAAAAATGTAGGGCAACTTTTGGTAACTGGATTCCTAAATTAAGCATATCAGTAAAATGCCTGTAATTAGACAAGATGAAGCTGAACACAAGAGTAAGAGTCATCCATAAAGAGCAATTAATCCCACCTACCTAAGATACCCGCATTACCTCTGACCCTGCCTATTTCGCTATCTTGTATAGACAGAGAGTATATATTACTATATTTATGTTTGAAATATTCATCTTAAATTGCCTTGTTGCCAAGAGAAATAGACTCCTTCAGAGAATGATTCACTTAACTTAGAGGCCTGTTTTGGTAATTGCATCCTAAAAGTCTCTGTTCATCTCCACTGACTAGGAGGAATTTTGAGGATTTGCTCAGACTTGTCTGCATTATAGCTACCTACATTTGGCTATACAAATGCTGTCCGAGGTATCTACATCTTTTGACAGGAGGCTTGTGGAATTTAAAAAGCCAGAATCACATCACTTGATCCTCCTCAAATAACATGCTGCAGCTCTACCAATAAATCTACAGCCATAAAGGGCCCAGCTCCAAACTTGTCCTCATTCTTATAACTTCCCTCTAACTAAAACACTTTTCCATCCTTGTAATATACTTGTTTCATGAATCGCCAGAGATCCTACCTTTCTTGTTTCTTTTATGGCATTTGCTGTGAGGCAGGATCCTGGGTAGTACAGCCCTCCATTCTGCACAGCTCAGTGGTCCAAATGGATGCAGTGGTCACCTAAATGATTAGACCAAACAATTAATTAATGATTAGGCATTTTCCTTCTACGTAACTCAGCACAAAAGCTCAAATACACTGTGGAAAATAGAAAAAGTATCACATTGTGTTCTGATCCATTATGTCCTCTACGAGCACTTTCCATACTTCAGTCATTAGATATGAGATGCCCTGATGATGGAAAGAGGAAAGATACAAATACAGAGCATAATCCTGCCAGGTGCTGAAAGGTGTTGGGCATCCAGTGAGGTTTTATAGCTAATGATAACCATGGACATTCTGCATCCATCAAGACTAAGTTCATATGAAACGTGCTTTATCTGTATCTATATATCTTGTGTGCATATGGCCATCAGGTTCCAGGGGAACAGAATCTCCTCAAGAAACTGTCTTTCCAAGAAACACACAATAGAAATGCTACTTCGTGTCTTTCATACCCATCTTTTTGAATAGTGAATTGACCTGAATAAATTTAATATTAATGAGATATACAGTCTGTGGAATGGGGTTTCTTTTCACTTTACCATTGAAAAAATTCTGTTATACTCTGCAATGTCAAGCCTCAAATAAAGGCGAAATGTGCCAATTTTTGAATGAAAAATATTAATTATAAGCAATAATTCAGGTGAATTTTTTCATGTATTTTACCAATGAAAACAAAGGAGAGCAAAAGTCAAGTAAATGGACATTTTTTTAACATTGATACACTTCTGGCTGTTTGCCAACTTTAATAATCTAACCTCTGTTTAAATTAAAATATCGTGTCAGCTTTTAATACAAACCCTACATGAGTTGCAAATTCACAATATGTGTTAAGTCTAAAAAAATCATCATCTATCATTGCACTATTTCAGCAGTGGCAGCTGGGTGTTTTTAAAAGGTTCCTATGAACACAGATCTTAGTTTAAATGTAATATTATGTTATATTACTCACACTTGAACTGACCTTCATAAATATCAAATCCTTACAATTATAAGTCCTGACATTTAATACTTTCCTGCAGACTAAGCGGGACCATGTTACATTATAAGGTCACTTGTCATTTGCAGCTTTTAGAGAAACTTATCATTTTAATGAAGACACTAACTCAGACACATACAGCAATGAAATTGTGGACAAACATGCTTCAGATCGGCTCAAGGGTGCATATTCTCGCTGCACCATACGGCACTCAAAGACTTTAAAAATGCCTCGCTAGCTCGCTGCCCGTCTGTATTAACAAGCAGCATATGCTTTGCATTCTTACCATAGGAAATGACTTCTTAAGTGGTCCTACTGAACACTGAAGGGTTAACCCTTCCTGGGATGAAACTAATAGGCTTCCCCAAAGGGTTGCTCTTCCCCAAGCAGTAGGCAAGGAAGGTGCTTTTGCTCACTTCACCATTCAGCCAAGCAACTGGGCAAAACATCAGAATGATCCAAGGATGTGTTGTACCCGTAAGCTTAAATTATGCCACTTAAATGCTTTTACTGAGCCACCTACACCCTAGGCTCCCTCTAGAGTGAATGGCAATTAGAGGCACCTCTGGGCAGCAATTCAACCCAGCTAAGAGTGGAACACTTTGAACAAAAGTCTGAAAATTCTAGCAAAAGCAAAGGCAAAACATGCTTAATTTCAACACATGCACATTTCATCTTACTTTGTCCCTAGATCTGCTGCAATGCCTGTAGTATTCAGGTCTGGATGACAACAGAACAATGGTGGAAGAAAGAGGGAATGCTTGCTTTCTTGCATGCTCCGCATTCAAGTTCCTGGAGATCTTCCTAATATAAACTCACAATCAGGTTTCTGATAGTGTTTTGCATTTGTTGTTGTATTTGTGGGATAAAATAGTGAAATACCCACAACAAGTAATTATGTTGTGTTATAGGCGATGAAGAATATGGTAGAACCTTAAATACAAATAACCAACACACTAGAAGTAGAAATGGCATGTCACATTGCCTCTGGCTTCAAGCTGCCCTTCCACAGCAGATATTATAACCTTTGTAAAACTTTCTACTATCCACCTGTGGTTTTTATAGGTGAACATTGAAACAATATTAACCTTCACTCAGGAAAATCCCTCCCCAAAACTTCCAAATGACAGATATTCAATAAATGTATGGTATGGGAAGAGAGAGAGAGAGAGAAATTACCTAAAGAGAAGAACAAGAGATCATTATTTTTCAAACCATTTTCTTTGCTTTCCAGACTTTCATCTATCGCCAATAACAAGAGTGGAATGGATAACAAAACAGAGCCTAAAGATGTCAGAGATGTGTCTCCCGCATGAAAGCGGTATCATTTCTTTCACATCAGCATGGCCTGTATACTAATAGGATTTCCAAATGTGCTTAAATTGGTGATAGAAAAACTTAAATCAGTCCAGAAATGGAGTCACATCAATGTGCAGACATGACAATTCTTTCATATGGTGATCAAAGTGGTGACCACTGTCATTTGAATAATGTAGAGCACCCAGTCCAACAGATAGTTTTGGGAACATCTTGGACCCATATATATCCCATTGACTTTGTGCACCTGAATGACTTCTTAAATAAGGATGCCAGTCATCCTGGGATCATGCTAAAGCTGACTTGTTCCCTGGAATTGTCTAACCCCCCGTCAGAGAAGCCTACAACTGATCACTATCCCGACTTAAGGGCTTTAGATAAGTAATAGAAGAACATCACTGACAAACAATGAAAATATAGTCTATAATTAGGTCTAATACATCTGGAAGCTGTCATCTTCCTGAACTGGGACAGAAAACCATGAGGGATTTCAGGCATGGAATCCATTTCACAGCATCATCTAACTGCAGTCCTAAAAATGCCAAGAGAAATCTCAGAGAAGATCCTTTTTTTCAGAGTTTTTTGTTTTCCCACTTAAAGAGATGCCTTTCGTGAATCTCACTCTGAGCTGCCTACCATTCACTTTTACATATCTCCCCAATTTTGGCACACACAGCAATATTTTGAATATCACTCCTATGTATAACTTTGAAATATTGCAACACTGGGCACTACAATGACTCATTCCCTTTCTGGATCTGGTCCTGAGTATCCAACAGCAAGAAATCAAGTAGGTTCAATTTACTAATTACCAAATGGCATGGCTTGACCAGAAGCCCAACAGGGACAACTGACTGACTCTTTTCTTATGAACTTCCTTTCCCATGAGTAGGAGCTAATTGAACCGATCAGGTAGAAAGTATGCCCACGTTGCTACATTCATCTAAACCTCCAAAGGGAACTACTCAGGAAAGGAAAAGGTGCGCATTGCCTTTTCTTCAAGGATGACATATCACTGAAGACAGGGTGCGCTGACTGGGAAAGCCCTAGGAGTTCGTGGTTACAGTGATATCCCTCAACACTTCATTCTTAACGATGGACAAGGCATGATCTAGCCCTCGGTGTGCTGTACTGTGCTGTGTTTCAATAATGAGGAGAGACTGCATGTTTCAAGTCCTATAGGTGATTGATACCTGTGTAATTTTATACTGCTGCCAATAAAGCAAGCAAGTCCTGCGTCTGAAACAGTTTTCAGATGAATGTGTATATGGCTACTTAGTCAGGAAACTATATCCAGAAAGGCTGGGTATGTATTACGTTCTGAATGTTTTATCTTGTCCATTAAAAAAAATATTGTCATTCCAGATAAAAAATGGTCTGATCTTCAAGTACTCACCAGGTTCTAAATGGATGTAACCTGTATCATTTATATGAAGAATAACAGCAGTTGAAACAAAAGACAGAGAGGTAAATTGATGCTGCAGTGTTTACTGCAGTATTTGTTACAACAAACCTAAGGTTCTCATTCTCTCCTAGGACTTATATCCCCCATAAATTTGGAAAGACCCATTAAAACCCCAACTGAGAATAAAAACAATCAAAATAATCAAAGGAACTGAAACAAGATGCCCTAGGTTGGAATAATTACACATTATAGCTTCTATTGCAGACTTCCTGATAACTCTTTAGTCAATTCCTTTTCTCACAGTCTTTCACTATTTATAGCTGAAGGTGTGAGCTTTGTGCAAATAAAGCAATTCAGTGTTTATATAATTAAAATGAGCTGTACTTTACCATCAGCATTTATGAGTCTTTATGCCTTGTGTCAGACATGAAATCTGAATTGCACTCACAGAGAGGTCAAAGAAGAATGAGGAGATCCAAGAAGAAGTGATAGATTCCTAAACAAACAAACAAAAAAAAAACCAACCCAAGGAACCAAAGACTGAAGAAGAGGAAGCAGGATGATTGTGATAAAACGTATAATTGTCGTGCAATGGGTATGATCCTCATCAACAATCCTTTTTTTTTTTAAACCATCAGACAAGGAAAAGCAACAATGAGTACATAATGAAAACTTAAAATTCCTTCAGCTTTTGCATGGCAAGCCCTCTAAGTCTGCTATTGTTAATAATCATTACACGAGTCATCAGATTCTGAAGATGAACAAAATTTTTTCTTTTGGCTGCCATTCAAAATCAAATATGGGTATAGTCTAACGATAGCTTAATGATAGTCCTACTTACAATGAGGTCGGTTGATTAAAAAAAGGTTCTCCATTGTTTTATACCTTCAAACTGTCTCAAAACTATCTCCATCAACAAGACTCTTTGCCTGGCAGTCATAACCCTGAATGACTCAAAACATCACCGTCAGGATAGCAGAATGATATTTGTGCTTAAACATCACTGTTTTTCTGGATCAATGTGTGAAAACATACAAAATGGACTTTAAGCATGCTTAACTCTGCGTATCCTACCCTCTCTTCTTTCATTTTCCCTTTAAGTAGTGATGCTGTGAGGTGATGTGAGCTCTTGCTTTTCCATTCACAGCAGAGGACTCCGTGGAGCGCTCTGACTTGTGACCCTCAGTCTTGCCACACATCCTTGCTCAGGAGCATGATCGCTTTGGACAGCCTGCTGTGCCCCACACTGGGATTTACAGTAGCACAGGCTAAATATTATCCATTTCAACTTATACCTAGAGATCCCAAGCAAGCAAAGCTGGAGACCTTTCCTTCTCAGCTCCTAACATCAGAATAAACTAACGTGCACTACATATACACTGTATTGTTGATCCCTCCTTTATGGGCTACACTGGTGGCAGTGTTTTCTGTTTCTAATCGCCATGGCCTTTATGATACTGTACTTAATGAATTATGCTCCTCAGGAGGAGGTCAGTGAAAGAATTAAGCTAAAAACCCCTAACAGTGTTGTTGGCCAGGAGCCAGCTCTTTCCAGGCTGTGTTTCTGCATGAGGTCTACCACAGCTGGAGCGAAACGACTTGCAGGTGGCTCAGTGGGCAACAGATCACACAGTACTGCTCTGTCCGCCCCTCGACAGCAAGGAGGGAGTCACCTATGCCTGCCGTTGGTGGCTGAAAATGAGCAGGAAACGTCTGACAATCTTGATTAAGAACTCCCAAGCATTGAACTTTCCATAAGGAAAAGGCACACTCAGATCTCTCGGCTTTGACATTCCAACTTCCAATTTAAATACTGTTTGGGCTCCAGGAGAAAACGCTAACGCTTATCCTTATGATTTTAGGCTGCGGATGCCTTAATAAAGATGATGTGCACGGCCCAGCCAGCGCACCAAAGGCTGGGTAATGAAGTTGGTATGCTCCGTTTCCCCCCAGGTTTCATTCACAGAGAATTTATAGGTTTTATTTTAAAAGTAGCTGAAACATACTAAGTAATTTTCTGGAGTGTTTTTAAACTATTAATTTCTAAATTACATGAACAGATGCATATGCACAGTGGAAAATAGCATCAAATAGCTTGGGGGAACAGAGGAGCTCAAAGACCCAGCCAAATAAAGTTAGGTTCCACTAACAGCCTGCTTGGATAACTCCTTTCACCTCCCTGGGAACCTCACCACTCGTCTGTTCAGCTTCACTTTCTTGCAGATTAATCATTTGCGGTTTTAAAAATACATAAATCTTAAATATCTACAGAAATTGAGGAACAGAAGGCTTTTCCACACCTCAGTGGACAAAAACTACTGTCCATTTGCCGCAGGACTCATTTGAGGTTCCTTAGCAAAACAGGCTTGGATGAAACAGGAGGGTGAAGGGCTGGAGCGACCCTCCCATACGCAGGCTGGGAGCCAGCTGGGCTGCGGGACAAAGACCAGGGAGAGTGAGGATGGTGATCATCATGCGTACTTCCTCACAAAACATCTTTCCATCAGTAGCCACAGCTAGGTAGGTGATGGGTGTCACCACAGCAGGGGCAACTCTGCCTCTTCTAGGCACCTCAAAAGCATACAGCAAACACAGCATACATCAAAACTGACTGCACGACTGCGATGTTATTAGGCAAAGGTACACAGGAGCTCAGATTTACATGTGCTCATCAGACCTGATGCTGCTTTCAGCGACTCAGCTCTTCCACAGCTACCACAGGTGAGAATTTTATGTGGTTCTAGAAATACCGTGGCTTAGAAGCAACACCCCTAGTGGCAACAAAGCTGGTGCTTTTCTCCAGAACATACTAAGTCAATCCCGTTCTAGAAATTGGAATGCAGTGTGAGGGACAAGCGTGCTGAGTCTTTGGTGCTGGGGGTCCTTGGTTTTGGTGGGACAATATGGCAGGCCTTTAAATTTGGGTTCAGCAAAATGCTTTGTTGAGCCTCCACGAGCATATTCAGTTCTGCGCTCCAGTTACAGTGATGAAGGACGACACTGATGCCATGATGAAAAAAAAAAGGAAGGACCTTAATGATTTCTACCATACTTTTCTAGTTCTTAAAACGGCTTCTACTCCTCCTGCAAAAGCAAAAAGTGAATGGCTTCATCTGTGCTCTCCTGTTCTTTACCAGCTCTGCTTACTAATTACACTTATCAAGTCAGGAATGAGAAACAATAGCTGTGACTAAGATGACCATAAAATCGTTAAAAAAAAAACCCAAAATACACACAAGAAATTAACAGAGATTACAAATAAGTATCGAAGTTGCTATTTTGTCACTGAATATAACTACCAAACGAGTTAACGAAGAGATAACTAAGTCCGTGTGCAAAGAACTCCCTAAAATTATATAGAAAATCATGTGCTTGACCAAACTTTAACGAGCACCCTGTTCTGGCTCTCGATTTACCCACTAAGTCTCACAAACATCTACAACACAGTATCTTCTCCATTTCCGTTGTTGTCGTGGTTTTTACCTCAAACCAGGACAGTCGTGCAAAGCCACGCGGATTCACAGGGACCCGACCCAAAGTCCCACAACTCCAGGAACTTTATTGTATTGCAGACATGCCCGCACGACCTGGAGAGAGTCACACAGAGCCAGAAGAAGCTAACGCTGATAGGCGTATTCTTAATTATCTTCACACTCATCTCGTACTGCAGTACTTGTAGTACTTATGGGCAGGACAGGCTCTGGGATTAACGCTGACGCTAGAAAGCGTCAGTGGCACAGTGTGTACAGCAAAGAGCCCTCAGCTCTTCCCATCTGGTCTATAATCCTCATTCCTGCACTCTTGATCATTAAGTCTTAATTTATTGCAGTTTAAACAACAACAAAAAAAAAAAGTATAATGAGTAACATACAAGCTCGTGTTCCTGGTAGCTCTCATTCCCTATAAATTCCCGCTACACCTAGGAAACTGTGGTTTGATTTTCTGCATTGCTAATTGGTGAGTGCGGCCAAAGAAATTGCTAGCAGGTTTTCATCTCTTGAATTTATTTACCACCATGGAAGGGGAAGGGGGACATTCCTCTGGGAAGGAGGGAGAAACTGGAAGGATTACATTATTTTGACCTTACATTTGAGCTGACATCTAGCACAGTACTAAATCAATGACTTGGCAGAGGAGACGGGATTAGCACGGGTGGGTTACAAGCAGTTTGCAGGACTGCAGCTGTCCTGTGGCTACCAGAGGATGTCAGTAGAGGCTCCGCTTGCAAAGGAGCCAAATGGAAAGAGACAAAGGAAAGAAAACCCTCCAGGTTCTCTTAGTGTAGGCAGTGCAGAATGCAGGAGTACTCCAAAATGGCTAGTCTCTCCCAGCTAGTGATTTAGGACTACGAGCGAGCAGTAGTACTTTAAAGGATGTAGCAAAGCTGATGGGGCTGCTTGTAATTCTTTCTGCTTTCACCTTTCGAAAGCAATATTCTTTCAGTTAATTTAAAAACAATGAACAAAGCCTGGAGGCCCGCTGTTCGAATAGTAGTGACGCTGGACGACAGATTAAAAAGAAGCAAAACATACATCATCTGCTCCCTCTCCTCCGGCAGAGCAGCCACTGCTCCAGGAACACTTAAACGCAACAATAAAAAGCAAAGCTCTCTAATTATTGCTTTGCAGGGGTTGGACCGCAACCTTTTCGTAAAGCAAACAATCTGGACAAGCTAAGCACAGGGTTTTAGCTAAACTCTTAACAATTTTATCTAGAACAAACAAACAAACAAACAAACAGCGCACAAATGGAAAGGATTTCCTTTGTTAAATTATAGCCCATCGCCTTGTACAAGGAAAAGCTGACCTCGCTTCCCCAGTGAACATTCTTGGCGGTGGAGTCACTGAAAGAGTGACTGAACTCCCCATTAAGGGACAGATCCTGATGCCATCGCTTACGCTGAAAAACACGGTTCTTACGGGCAACGAGGTGCTACTGAAAAAAACGGGCAACTCACAGTTTAAAGAGGTTTCATCCAATAAAAGTGGAAAAATCCCATCACCGTTAGACTTTTCCTCAAAGTAAATATGGACTTTTCAGGTCTTTCTATCCCAAAGTAATGCAAAATAAGTTCATTTATCGGATACGAACTTGAAACTATAAAGTTCTGTTAGTGCATGAAAGCTTTCTTGCTCCCGGCTGATAGAAAGCAGTATCCTGTGACATAAGGACTGAGAATCCCTCTTAGTTATTCTAGCTTGGGTGGATACTGTTTGGTTTAACATCTTCTGCTCTTCCAGTCTTCCTAGTCTGTAAATACAAATTATTATAGCTCATGTGGTCACTAGAGCTGGTCAAGTTTTTCAAGAAAATATTTTTTCATCGGAAAAATGCCAATCCTAGAAACTGACATGTTTCATGGGAACATACAAGTTTTAACAAACTTTTGTTGGGAAAATTTTCTTGGGTCCAGAATGGAATTTTTGGTCAAAACCACAGAGAGAGGAGGAGAAAGATCCACCTCGTAATAACAAATACCACAGTGATCATCTTTCCTCATAAATCAATCCTTTGAGGCTTCTAACTATTTTTCAGCCCGGTTTCCTATACAAATGAAAGTTACATGATTGCAGGATATGTCTGTTTATCTCTCAGTCCTCCCTTAAAAACATTTGGACCCATTGGCCAAATTCAGTATTTACAGAGGTTACTCTGCGCTGTTTGGGAGTTTTGGAGAAACCAGGGGCTGAGCAGAGGAGAGAGATGTAGCTGCTCTGCCCACTGTGGGAAAGTCTTCAGCATGAGAACAGACGTGATGTTTTCTCGCTAGCTTGGGAAAGAGTCCCGCAGATGTGAGGTAGGGAATTGGAGATGCTCCAAAGATACTGAGTGGGGAGGCGATCACAGACAAAATGAAGGAACACTCTAAGATAATTGCAGTGGATGGGTGATGAGAAGTGGAGGCACACGACTCATCCATAGGAAACTTGAATTCTCTATCAGCTGTTCCCAGAATCTCTTGCAGTATTTTTCTGCAGGTTGTCAGCATTTTCCTGACAATGCTGTCTTCAGAACTGAGCAGCACAGAGCTGTACAGAGAAGATCTGCTACTTTTCTCTTTTTTGAGCCCAAAACTAATTTGCTGTGTCTTTCAGCACTGCTTCTTCACAGGCATCCATATCTGCCTCGGGCACTTTCTATTTTATTTTTCCCCATGTCTTTTTGCTTGATTTTATATCATTGGTATTGAAGACTGTATCTCAGGTGCCCTGAAAACATTAGTTTCTGCTTTTTTTGTTCCTTTGATTTCTTCTAATTTGAGAAGACTGTCACGTCTGAACTGTGTTCCTCCTCAACTATTTCCCTTCTCCCCTTCTGCAGCTGTAGGAATACACTCACTGCGGATTATAAGGCACAAAGATACATCGGTCAGGAGTTTGACAGTCTTTTAGACAGGTGAAGCAGGACTTGAGAGACCAGACAAGTCTCACTGGAGAAAAAAAGCAACCAGCTTTTCATTTACTGAGACTGAGGAAGCTTCTGTGGAAAAATACTGGAGAATGCTATTAAAAATGAGCAGGTGTATTGCTGTAACTAAATTCTTCTGACACCAGTTTAGCCACAGAAGGGGGAGATTGGCTTCAGTTCACCCTCTGAGTATTTACAGGTTATGAACAGATTTTGCAAAAGCAGGCTGAGCTCCACACAGCCACAGGATACACTCTTCTCAGGGTCTGAACGAGCTTATTTAAAAGTGTGATTGACACGTATTGGCATCTTCAGAGAAACCCAAGTAAATATAAAATAGCTCTAAAAGCCTACTCCCTACTGGTTCATCTGAAAATATTTTATGATTGGAACAGGCTTTTTTCTTGCAGCCCTCAGCACTAGAGTGGGTGCATTGTCCCTCTTAACTAAATTTATCAAAGGGATGTGCAAACCCAAAATAACAAGAAGAGAAAACCAGCATTGTTCATAATGAGTTATTTTATAGGGTGTTTCCCATCTTTAGCTACAGTGTTCTGGTAATTTAACACATGGAATAATACCAGCTAGCAATTTTGGCTTTGAATGGTGTTATTTTATGTCTTATGAGAAGTTAATTGCATCTTAGACAGTCAAAAAGGAAAAAAAAAATCCCTGAGATATGGGGCAGATTTCTTTATATTGCTGCTTTCTATTCATTCAGCACCAGCCCATGCTAGACCAAGCAGAACTGAAAATGAGGGGAGGAAAAAAGTGGACACAGCAGGTGTAACAGAGAGCTCAGAGCACAAAAGGGTGCTATCATTTTCTAACATGAGCTAGCCTTCCATAGCGACCTGCAAAGAATGCGGCCTTTGAAATAGCTTCACTAGAATTAGTAGCCTTTCAGGAAATATTACTATTGTTCTGAATTCCACTTGAAAATTTAATTTGCCCCCTGTTATTTCCAGGCAAATTCCAGCAGAGCTTTATTCTGTGAAATCTGCGTAGGTGCATAAGAAACATCGTCTTGACTCAGGAAACCCATACGCCTTTGTACGCAGAGTGATCTGTTTATCGTGTGTGTGTTTATCTGCTCACGAAGAGAGAGCTTGTGCAGACATAATTCATGTGGAGGTGTGTGTTCTATATTGAAATCTTGTGCATTCTATAATTACATTGCATTATACTATGAGATGCAGAATTACCTAGGGAGTATGGAATCATTACCCAGTAAGTATTGAAATGTTACCTAGCAAGTATTGAAATGTGAAACTTTAGAGTTTGGTCTTAAAAACATGCATAATACCAATACTTCAGGACAGAAAAACCATGATGTGACGCCGCTTTCATACAAACAGTATGCCAGAAAAGCAATTGCCTACTGACTAGAAGTCAGACTTCAATTCTGAACACTCTTCCTTCGAGGAGTGTAAATCAGGTAGCTCTGAGCTGGATCCACTTGTGGCTATCTCCAACAAAGGATGGCTCGCTTGTCGTTCCATCATTATGCCGGGAAGGGGGTAAGACAAGCTGGTTACGTCGGTGTGGCGATCAGCAGGTGTGGTTGGCCTCCAGGGACCTGCTTAAGCCGATTTTAAGAGCAGGGGGCAAGGTACCCGCGCTGACGTGGCTGCAGTCCCACCGGGGCAGTGCAAGAAGCCCGGGTAGCCAGAGCCCCTGGGGGTGCCCAGTGTCCCCCCTCCGGCAGGTCAGGCGTGTCCCCACGAGCTGGCATCACACCTCCAAGCTGCAGCGAAGACACGGCCGGGATCTCAAAGCCAGATTCTGTAACTGATTGAAATGAGTGGATTGCACAGGCATTGCTAATTCACAGTGGCTCCAGCTGCAGATGACATAGACTTCTACTTTATTCAGATTTTCCCCAAGCTTGGGGGGGGGGGGGAGCAAAAACAAACCACCATTAGCAACCATCTCTTAAAAACTATTTATTTAGTTTATGAATCTAACTTCTTTTAATAATATGAAAAATATAAGGTATAAGATACAATTTGGGAAACACATTAATAAGTTGCCATATTTCTGCATTGAAGGATGTCAATGTTTAGTTAAATAGATCAGTAAAAATGACAATAACTGTCTGGATCATCTGTGTAATTCTGAAACTTACTACTTTATAAACATAAAACTGATTTTTTGGATTGGGTTCTGATGAGCTCAGCTAAACAGCCAAATTTCTCACTCTAAACAAAAAGGTGAACAGATCTTTCATTTATTCTGCTTTGACATAGTATATATTGTATGTTTCTTTAAAGTAATATTGAGCAAGTATCACTTTGTTTAATGTCACTGTGTAGTAAGATTAGTGGATTTGTATTTTTGTGTCACGCTAACTTTTTGCTGTCTGGTACAATCTTCAGATATGTGGACATCTCTTCTGCCCAGCTGTACACCTTTTCAAGTTATGACTGGCTACCAGCAGTCACGCTGTATTATTTCTCACTGCCGTGTCTGACAACATGTAACAAAATATGGCAGAACACAAGTCAGAAATTCAGGAGCTGAAATACACATTTTGGGAAAAAAAAGGGAAAAAAAAATATCACCAGTACTCTGCAAAATCTAACCAAGTAGCAAATATGTGACCAGCTAATTGACGGCCAATTTGGAAAGAAACGTATACCACTTCCTTCCCTCTCTACACAATTAGTGGGTGAGAGGGGTCTGTCAGCAGGGGAAGAAAAATGTGAAACTAAGGGCAAGAAAGTCCACAAGAGCTGCCTACATGGCCTCCACTTTGTTTTGAGTTTTGGTTTTCTTTATTTTCTCTTTTTTCTTCTGGGTACATAAATTAATAGCTCGTGGCATTTTCTTTTCTTCTGTGGAAAATGTGGGTCCAGAGAAACTGGACATTTTATGACTTCTAATCAATTCCAACAAATAGTTCATTAACAGAAAAGAACTGGAAAACACCCTAGAAGTTGAAAGATTTCTGGTTTCCCATTTGAAGTGACTTTTAGCTTTGAAATGTATTTCAAATGTTTTGGTTTTTTTTCAAATGTCAAAAAGTAAAATGCCTTAGGAATCAAAATAATTCATTTCAAGTGAAACAAAGCATTTTTTGACTCAAAATATTTTCAATTTTTTCTGTCTGAATAAAAAGCAAAATAGTTTAAACTGCCTTGACTGACAATTATTCCCCTTCCATGTTTCCTGAACTGCCAAGCTAAAACAAAATTTATTATTTTCACTGCAAGGTACTAAAATATGCATAAATCTATCTAGCTTTCTGTTGGATGTCAGTCAGGAAAAGCAGGTGGAAATTCAAACTCAGTCTGTACAGGGAAAAGAAAATGAGGTAGAGGTTAACCAATAATCTGTTATAGATAATGTACATTAATTTTGGGAAGCATGACTCTGAAAGGAGCTTTTTTTCAGAAGAACTTGCTAGAATTAGGGATAGCTGTGCTGAAAAAGAGAGCATTTACGAGCTTTCCATGATTTGATCAGAATTTAAATGCAACCACAGTATGATAAAAAGCATCATATACACATGTATGTATTTTAATTACATTCTAGTTTCAATCTTTGCTATAAAGTTTTGCTGTAGCACAAGCAAAGGGCAAATTTCCAGACACCTGGGGAGCCACTCTTAGCCCCGCTCCCTCGCTCTGCTAATGAGGTCATTACTCACTCGTCACTCCCGTAATACTGCTATAACTGCAATAAAGCTTGTAATAAGCGGGACAGATAACAAACAAAAGGTAATTTTTAATAACTTAAATTATCTTTTCTTTTTCTTCACTGAATATAGAAGATATTTACAATTTTAGCAGTGGTTAAATCTCCTGCCTGAAGTAGCTTGCTTTCACTTGGCAAAACAATGAAGAACTTTTAATAGAGGAACTACCTCTTTCCAGTTCCTGGCATTTGTGTGCCTGATCAATTTTCATCCTGATGCCTGTGGCAGAATATGTATGGTGCGCACCCGTACAGCCTAACTGTAATAACTTTGATGATAAATACTTCATGTAACAGCTGAGTTTTTAGGTTCTGCTTACCACCGACCCTGCATACCTGAGGCCATGTCTTCCCTGCGCAGTGGGCTGCAAGGCAGAAATCTCCTAGACTGTGTTAGATCCAGAATCAGCAGCAGGGCAGCAGTGCCAGGGCAGGGCAACGGACAAGACGATAAGCCCTGCTTCTCAGCAGCAGTGACACAGACAGCTCTAATGCGACGGACCTCGCTTCTCATGGGGCTAGGCTGTACAATGCTTATAGAGCAGATGGTGTTGGTGCTAGTTTAGGTGTCTCCAGACATGGTTCCAATGCCCCGTGTAAGGCACGACTTCAGTTCTTGTGTCTGAGCTTCGTCTTCCTGCAGGCTTTGATCCTGATCTTAAAAGAACACCCTGTTTCTCTGTAGTGTTTACTGCAGAGACACAGCAGTTAATGCCGACCCAAAACGTTTCACGTTGGGCATACAAACCCATTCTCAAAAGCAGTTGGGCTGTATCGGTGCTGCTCCCTGTCCAAGCTCCTAAGGTATCCCTCTCCATAAGGTACTTTAGCTCAACTGTAGCAGCAGAGTGTTGCTTCCAGTCGGCCCGAGGCAAAACAATGGCAGAGGCCTTCGAACACTTCGCTGGTACACTTTGCTGAGTGTCCAGCCCTCAGAAACGTCTCTTGGCACTGACTGATGTACTATCATGGGCATAGCCACGGAATTCAACTTGCTGCAGCTTTGCCACGCTGATGCAACTGATCTCACACATCAAACCCATGCGACAAATGTGAAGTCAATTTGTACATCGGCAGTGGCCATTTGCTCAGGATATCTGAGCACGGGGCAGCTTCACTGGAGCTATTGAGCTTCTCCAACAAGCCTGCCAATTGCCTGGAATTCCTAGACTAACAGCCTAAAAAGCAGCAGGACAGTAGATGATGTATAAAGGTTTGCTGCCAAATATGGCACCTGTGACTTTGGCTCAGTACTGCAGTTCCCACTGTGAAGATCAGTGATTATTGCTTTAATAAGCAGTTCTTAAGTGAGGTATGTGATATCTGTTGTTGCAAGAGATGGAGTGCCAAAGGCACAGAAGATGGGGAAGTTATAAAAAAACCCTAATCCTTGGGGCTCACCATCCAACTTACCTTGGGTTTTATTATTCTTGAAAAAAATTCTTTGAGTTATTTCACCAAAAAACAGTACATACAAAAAGATTTCTCAGTGCGTTGCTTATTAGTTGAGATTTTACAAGTTGCCAAGAGTACCTAGAATTCCGAGTCCCATTTTACAAGAATCAAAACTGCAGAAGGTCTCCAAACCTTGATACTAACCTGTCTGCAATAGCACAACACCGTTCTACAAAGGAAGACATCACCATGGGGTTGGTTCATAACTCACTGATGCCAGCAGGACTCTGCGAAGATTCTTATACAAAAACCTCCATTAAAGCCCGTGTCTCTTTAAACATCAGAAGTGGACATGCATTTATGTAAACATATTATAGGTAGGTCAATTCTGTCAAGCACGTGTGTAGTTTCTCTAAGCTACATTAACATTAAAATAAGAAGGAAAGGGAAGGCAATGTGATGTTCAGAAACAGGTTAGTTGCTGTTTTATCTTTACAGTGGAAACATTAACTGGACAGCCTGAGACTTGGCAATAATTAAGCCAGATGTAAAGAAAGAACCTTTGTCTCTGAATCTGTGTGCTGTGCTTTTCAATAAATGTACATTAGTGAACTATTTTATATATGAATGATATTGTCATAATTGGTCTCATATTCTTCAGTTAATATAGATACAATTAGAAGATCAAGTTTGGAGGCAAAGGTAAAAGGTCAGTGTTGTAAAAAACCCTGTCCTTGAAAGTAGAGGTTGGCTCTCTTAAGATTACCCCAAATAATGTCTCTTTTTGAAGCACAGAAGGTCACATTCTGGAGTCAAGAAAAATTTCAGAACGATGTGACTTGTGGCCTACGTAATTATTATTCCCAGGTCCTATGCAAAAGTTGCCAAAGAATGTTTCCATTACTAAATGGGGAACAGAAGTGTACAGAGGTAGGTTTGTCTCAGGCTTACCAGCAGATGGAGTTGGAACCAGGGTCTTGATACGCATTATCATTAACATGAATAAGGTTCTTTTCTGGGATTGCAGCACATAGCTGGTGTACTAGCGACAGCTCAATTTATAATAGAACAAGTATGCAAGATACAAGTGGAGAGAAATTTTTATTCAAAGGCAAGTGAGAAAACACTTGAGAAGCCTGGAATCTGTGCTGTAACGTCTAATACAATTTTGAAAAGGTAAGAAAAAGGACAAATACAGCTTTTTCCATTCACAGGCAACTGACTGGGTTATGAAAGCGATGTGTAAGGCTTTAAACTACTTCCAGAGAAAGTAAGCTTATGACAAAAAAGCACTGTATGATCCTCTTTACATACAGTTAATTATTACAGCAAATTTCTCTCTACATTAGTAAATCCAACAACAAAAATGTTACCTGGACAGTTTGGGACTGAAAACTTTAGGAAGTTATTTAATGAAATCAAGAAGTTAAGATATGAAAAAAACCTTAGATTTCCCCTTCTTCCCTCTCAGTTGACAATGCTTCAGCTGTAGGTATAGATGCTTCTCACCTAAAATAATAATGGAATAAAGAAGCTAATTGCTTCCACTTTCATGAAACATATGAAACAAGACTCACCCTCTGACTATTGTATTTTGGTATGAGGACATTCCATGAGTCTTTACATTGGAAGAAGCTGTTCTGATTGCAGACCACAAACCTCTCGTTAAAATTCTTGGAGCAGAAACTGATTATCTGGCTGATACATTACAGAAGTGGACATTAAGGCAAACTTCTTATCATTATGATATCATAGCTAAGTTATCTGAAAAACAAAGTAAAGCTGTACTTTTCCTGTTGACCATGAGAGATGAAAAGTTTGCTGCAAATAATCCTTCCACTTACTACTCTTGCATCCCTCTCCTTTTGGGGAAGTAGGACCATGTACCTTGGAATGAGTCACAGCAGAAATGAAAAAAAAGTCCCTCAACGTGATTTCCTGCTGCCCTGCAGTTTGTGAAGGCTTTAAAACCTGGGCAAAGTAGGTGAGAATTGTTGCCATCTGCACTGGCAGTTTTATACACTCACTCTGTACAGGTGCAAATGGTTGCAAGGTGTTGGGCAGTGAAGGAGCAAGAACATGCAGTTCAGAAAGATTCAGGAATTTGTGTACAAATCAGTCAAGCCATCCTGCTCACTGTCAGCCCCTAAATGAACTCTGACAGAGTCACTGCAGCGCTATCTTCCTCCAGATGTTCTGGTAAATAGGTAGGAGCAGAGTCAGGGACAAACACAGAAGTCAGTTAATTCTCAGTGGCCCACCTGGGTACCAATTTTGATGTCAAGGTGATTGGAAGGGCTGCTGCTGCTGTGAAGGTGAGAAAGTCTTCCTTTTGAGCACTGAGAGGCTTAACCACACCTGAAGGGAAACTTGTGTGATCACCTAAAACTTTTCCTTACTGTCCTCTTCCCAAATTCTTTACCTGACCCCAGGGAATGCACCTAAGAGCTTGCGGAACAGTGAACTCAAATAATTTGACAACCGTATACTTCTTTGTTTTTACTTCCATTCTACCTCTAATCTGGTATTCCCCCTTAAAGATAAAGCCTGGAATGAACGGTTAGTTTGCCCTTTGTGATCAAACACCACCAATGCACACACACGCCTACAACACTTGCTGTGACCACCGGAGCCTTCTTAGCTGTTCTTTAACCCTGGCAATGCTCAGTGGTGCTCCCCTTTCCAGTTTGCCAGACATCCAGCTTCTTGCCTTGAGGGGCAAGCATACACCTGACTCTCCCACATCTCCTCTCAAATGGGTTTCATAAACTAGGTACCTCCCAGTTAGATTTACCCGCAGTGTTTAACCTAGGAAGAACCATGTGGCTGCATCTACAGTAGCACCTTAAGCAGCACCAGCACACTGGCACACCTAATGGCGTTCAATAAGCTACTCTGTGAATTTATGAGAGTACCCCCTGGCATGCCCATAGCCCAGGCCAACTAGCACTCTCCTAAATTTCTGGGCACAGTCAGGAAGTTAGCAAAAGCCAAGAAACGTTCCCAACAGACCGTTTGCACCTGACCATCCTGTTCAATAGGAGGACATGGCCAGATGGTGCCAACCCCTGCACTGTTACATTTACAAGCTGAGATGTAAGCTCAGAGCTCACCTACAAGACAGGAACCCAGAACAAATGCTGAAGACCAAAACCTTTCTTGAAAGAGACAAAGAGGAAGAACTCCTTTGGTTTTACTCAATTGCTCAGCGGCAAAAGCTCTAAATCAGGGCAGGGGAAATGATTCTTGGAGGACGGGTATCCTCACTCACCCATACATGACTGTAGGCAATCATGCTCACTCATGGTCCCTCTTAGCACAAGAAAGCGTGGGGTCCTGTGTGCAAAGTGGCATAAATGCAATCAACTCTATTGTAGAATTGCCCAGCACTTCATATTTTTTCAAGTCACTTCTCGGGGGAGGAGAATGGATTCGAACCCCTATACATCTCCCACACCACGGTGTCCTGATCTGCTGCAAGAAGGAGGGCACCATACACACATCCTGCTTCAAGAGCAAAAAAAACCCCTTTCTAACCTATCACCAAAACAAGACAGAGCGCTATTTCAGCAAAGACAACCAAACTGCAGATCCCGAAGGAAGGGATTTATGTTACTGATTTCAGAACCATGCAGGTGTTCAGTATTTGGCAAGCAAAGGCAGCTCAGAGAGCTGCATTTAGGTGTCCTCACTCCTGAGCATCTCTCCGCAGGGTGCTCGGGCCCTTTCTCGAGGCTATGGAGCCCATTGAAGAGGACAGGCTCTTTCGGGTGCATTAAGGGTAGCAGGACAGTGAGGTTCTTCTGCAGGTCTTAGGCCAAGGCTTATCTGAGATCCAGTCTTTTCTGCAAATACTTCCTATAAGCTTACTTGTGATACTTTGCAGCTTCCACATATTTCCATAATCCACGCTTTAAAAAATGACTGTCTTATTTCTTTTCTCATTTATGCGCATGTAAATCCTGTGCAACTCCACTAAAACCAAAGAAGCAAAAGCGTACATAAACAATAGGAAAAATCAGGCGCTGCATTTCTTGGTTACAGTTCTCGTACATGACAAATTATTCTGGGGCCCTATTTTGGAAGTATCTAACTTGAAACAGCTTTTCAAACCGGAGTACTTAATACTGTCTAAAGATCAGTCTTCTGTAGGGCACCCAAAAGTGAAGTTCCCAGTATTGCAAGTCACTCTTAAAAATCTTGGCCATTTTTTCAAAGGATGTGTCAGTGTCTCAAACAGATGCAAAAGCAATGACCACTCAAATAGTTTGGTGTTTACAGGTTCATCAATCAAAAAGAAACACTTTGATCACCTGACATGATTCAAATAACATACTTGATATCTGATACCAGATCAAGATCATACAGAACTAATAAACTTTTGGCTCCTGCAAATTTCTTTTAAAAAATATAAAAGAGGATCAGTTATAGAGAAGTTGATTAATATGCACCCTGCTCAAACAGTCTTGAACATCTGTGTATTAAATTCATTTATTAAATTATACCAATCTGTATTTTAATGAGTAAAAGATACTTATTCTGCCATCCATCAAAATAAACTCAGGAAATACTTAACATTATAATCATTTTTCTTGTTTGAACATGAGTTATGAAATATGAATCCCACACTAAGAATGCTGTACTTGCCATTATGATCAAATATGTTTTTACAGGTGCACCAAATATTCTGTTTTCATTTCATTCTCAAACTGTTGAAAATATAAACCATGTTTTATATTTCTTAGGTAGGTAATATTGCCTTTTTCCCCCCACATGGCACCCATTATTAGTGAGTTATTACCGTGCCTTTTTTCAAACACACAGTACATATCCTAAAGTTGCTTAGTAATGAAAATACAGATTTATGTAACATCTAGTATCAAATAACATTTAGGGCACACTTTGGTATTGAAAGGTTTGGGGCACTAATAACTTTCAAGTGCATGTTAATATTGCCAGATAAGGTGTATACAGTCTGTTGGGTCAAGTTCAGTCTTTTACCACTTTGCTTTTTTCGCCTGAGGAAAGTTAACTTTTAGGTACAACAGGATTTAATACACGCATGCACTGAATTTTTGTTTCTTATTGTTCTGATAACTGTGAGTTTTATTTCGATTTTCTTGGTCTCCTTTTANAAAAAAAAAAAAAAAAAGAAAAGGAAAAAAACCTGGCAGACAGACAGCAAGCCCAGCTGGGACAGCAGGTGAGCTAAACCGTAGACTTCTTCCCAGTATCAATCTGACACCGTATCAAACACTAAGTACAGTCATTAAAAAAATTCCTTCCTTCTATTTGTACAGAGTGAATAGCCGGTTAAAGACAGAGCTTAGCGCTGGAAACCATATTCTCAAAGAAAACAATATTTGGGAGAGCGCAGTGAAGAAAAGCACGATATGACTGCAAGGCACAGAGCTTCTCAGCTGGTATTGAATCCACATGCCTCTGGTGACTTCAGTGGAGCTACGAGTCCAATACAGAGGTTTGGCACTGGGACTGTAATAAACAGGTAAAACTCAGCCTATTAATATGTGAGACTACAATACTATTTTCAAGAAATAAACGGGAACTTCTCCATTGATTTCGATGGGAGTCAGTTCAGACCATGAAAGAGCATATCAGCAGTTGAGCCAGCACACTATAAAAAAGCAGTCACATTCTGGAAAGCAAGTGTAACCACACATTAATCCGTTTTTTTTGTAAAACAAATCAAGAGAGTAGGAAATAATTTGGCATTTTATTGGCAAAGAGGAAAAATCCTTCAACGAAACCATCACTTCATACAGGTGCAACTGCAGCGTAAGTTACCACCATGCCAAAATTACAGCTAAGGCAATGTCAACCCTTTTCATGGGTACATGGAAAACAGCTGATATGAGGAAAGAGGAAAATGGTATAGAGGAAAATCCGTAAACAGAAGTTCTATGATGAGTGAAAGAGAGCAGTAACTCTGTCATAGCCAATTTTGTCCAAACATGGCACTAGGAATGGGAAAATTTACCACTTCTAACTTAAAGACAGGATTTAGAAAACTAATTTTCTTAAAACTCATTATTGCCACTGCATTTACGATTTTTACTCCCTAGCTAATTAGTCAATATCATACGTAACATTTTAACTCATTTCTTGTTGAAAAACCCACCATTTTTGTCCTGTACCAACAGTTTGTGTAGATCTAGAAAGTGAAAAAAGCCACTGGTCCGAACTCTCAAAATATACAGGCCAAAGGGCTTGACCAATAGCTGGTACATCATTTTCTTAATTACTGTTTGCCTTGAACTTATCATCCTTAGAAAGACATTCAGTCTTGACTGAAAGACTTACAATGATGAAAAGAAGCTATCACATCCCAATCTGAGTTATTACAAATATTACTTATGGGTATTAATGAATTTTCCACCTTATTTTTAAGCACAATTAATGTAGAATTGTACTGTGAATACTAGATTCCATTGAGAACACTCATGCAGCAGTCTTCAAATATAAGAAAAAAAAATATTACATCTGACAGAAGAACATAGCCACCACCTGATTTACCAGAAGCATCTGGAAATCTAGCAAGTTCCTGTCTACTGCTCATCTACTTAAAAAAAGAATAGAGAAATCCCTCCAGTTGGCAAACCCTACAGCATTTACTGACTTTTCTGCACTATACAGAATAAAATATGGGCATATGTACATATGTAAAAAACCACAAAGAGCAGTTTATTTAACCAGAGAAGGCATTTTTTGTGACAGTTGTGTACTTCTTGACTTTATCATTCAAAAAGCACCTTTCTGAACTGCATTCTATGGATAGTTTGGAAATGTTTGAAATGTCACATTTATTGTTTAGTTGTGATGATCAACATAGATTAATGATTGAATGCAAATAAATTATTCATGGAATGTTCTCTCCATTTTACCATTTCTAATACATCTCAATACTATCTATATACATCTAATACATCCAAAGGAAAAACTTCAGCTTGAGTCGGTGGAATGATTCCTGCATCCCATTGGCCTCAACTGATTTTAGGAGGAATCCCTATCAATACAGCAATGCACCCTTGTCAGCCACAAACAGGGCTTTAGCAGTCATGGTTCTTATAAACTCCTGAACAATAAATGTATAGAAAAAGAAACCTGCATTAAGAAGCAATCAAAAACTGAGTATAGATTGGGCATGTATGAGAGATAATACTTAGTTGAATGCTGAACAAAGTTGTGTCAGAAATAGTGAGGATGCTTTAAGTTAAATACTCAAGTCATCGAATTCTTTTGGGGAATGTCCTTCGCTGAAGGTCTCTCAGCGTTCAGCTTCAGTTTTGATCATCTTTTTCAGGCCTGAAACATATATGAAAATTTAGCAATTATTTTATGACAAAACAGGAACACACTCTTCTATAAGCTTGCGAAAGTTGGAATAGTTTGGTAATTTCTCCTCCTCGGTCTTCACTCTGATTTGTAGACCAATCGACATAAACCAACATAATATTTCAGGCTAAACCAGTAAAGGAGTCAGCAAGCTACTCGTGGACTATTTCTTACCTGAACAAATCTGGAATTTAAATTCTCTGTCCTTACTAAAGAGATTGGTCAATGTTTTGTCATCATAAAGAAACTCAAATAGAGGAAAGCTACACTTCCAACTGTGGGTGACTATCCTGTTCATATGAAAAATTGGCAGCAAGAGTTTTCTTTCTTTTACTCATTAGGACGCCAGATGGCTGCAAAAGATTTTTCATGGGAAGCATTTGTTAATTTAATTAATTTTTAAGACAATAAAATAAGAGAAGGAAATAGCTGTGTGTTTATCGGTGTTCCACAAAAGAAGTAACTCCAACGTCTAGAGGCAGAGGAATACCACCAGGGTGTAACTCCTAGTCCCAAACTCGGATTCATTCTCCCCATCCAAAAACGCGACTAACAGTCTTCAGAATCAAAAATGTGGTTTTCTACTTGTAACCCTTTTCCTTTGCCCCTTATAGGCTATTATGAGTATCTGTGAGACATTGTCCATTTTGGTGTCTAGTGGTCATAAGGTAAATGTAAGTCTTGAGTAGAGAGAAAACACAAGCTAAGACTCTTTAGTGAACTGTCTACCACCAAACCGTGACATCTATTGGATTTTGCATTTTTTTCTATTTTTCTTCTTTTAAGATTGATGCTCGTAATTATTTCTTTGTCAAAGGGAATTTAACTTCCCTGTGCCCCGACATACGCTTCACCAGATTTCCATTCTTCACATACCTGTTTTGAACTGCCATCTGAGGCCTCTGGCAAGCAATATATTACTGAAACTTTCTAATCATTATATTAAATAGTAAGTTTTCCAAGACCCTCTGAATGCACGTAATTAACACAAGGGCGTGGAAAATAAAAATCATGCTAACATAAAAAAATATTAGTTAACATGAAAAAGCCTCTTAGAACAAATAACTCAGAGCAGAGACGCTCCGTTCACATTGAAGAAGATACCAAGCAAGTAGTAATGCTGGAAAAACTGCGGTGTAAGAGGCAAATGCAAATTCAATGCACATTTACAAAGTTATATGGCTGTAGCAGAGGCAAATATAGCTCTGAACTACGTATATAGGAAAAGAAATGTTCTCTTTGCTTTTATCTCCCAGAGTCTTCCGTGGCCCTGCCCGCCTTGGTCCTTGGAAGTTATTGACAAATTGGAGGAAACTCTCAGGAAAGTACATAAATCGACCAAGGTTTTACAGCAGTTGATTCAAAATGAATGTGTGAACATCAGAAGGTTAAGTGCTAAGCAAAGAGAGAACATAATAACAACACCCATATATTTTAAAGTCCTAAACACTGAAGTTGTAACAGAATTATTTAGGATGGTATTCATAGTTTAAGTGGAGGAGTAGGATGGCAGCAGAAAAGTGAGAATTCAGGCAAAATTAACTGAGACACCTATTGAACCACAGGATGGTTTACAAAAGAAACTAAAGAGTTTTTAAATGGGGCAGCCTAATCTATTCAAAGTTGTTCTTCAGACAACAATTTTACTTTTGCAAGGGAATAAATTAGATTACTGGTGTTTAACCATTCTGGCTGGGTAAGTCACATCATCTTTCATCAACATTTGGAGACACATATGCCTTACCATACAAGACTTGGTTCACATGTTCTATTTTTATACGTGTATAGGTGCAGAGCTCCCAGAAAGCAGCAAAAGTACTGCACATCTGTGAATCAGCTGAACTGCACATGCGTTACTTCCACACACCTGAATCCTGGATTCATGCTGGTCTTGGGACCAGCACACTTGCTGCACATACATTACCTAACACAAGTCCACCCAGCAGTCTCTGGGAGTTCTTAGTTGGCTCTCAAAGATGATGTCTGAGAATGGGCTACTTCAACTATTAACAGCTGGACAGATTACTCCTGGTTGCCTTTTTCTTCCCAAGGCAACCTGGGGGTATACATGCTTTGAAGGCAACTTCAGCTACTTCCTAGCCACCGTCTTTCTTCAGGAAAAACCTTATCCTCCCAGCTCTAATGACAGGAACATTGATATTGCTGCAGTAGATCAGCTGAAATATTTATTTTTGTTTGTAATATCTATCAGATTTACATATATCTCTCAGAAACCGTATCTTGTCAAATCTGTCTGCTAATGAGACCGTTGTTGTTTATTACCTGTATGCTGCCTTTTTTATTTACTACTCTGAGAAAAGCAACTGGCAAAGAGCAGACACAACAAAGATAACGCAACAGTAGAGAAGATAACCATAATTGATAGGTATTATTTATCAATTAACCATAGAAGTCTTTTAAGTGAAATATCAACTGAAATTTTGTCTTGGAGATAGTTGAAAATAGTCCCTTAAGACAAAAGAGTAAGAGATTGTTTATAAGAGCTGGTTCTCAGCAGAGGTTTTGGGAAGGAAATAAGCATTCTTCACCAGTTGCACAGTATATTGCCTTAGGCAGAGTACATTGATACTAAAACAGTTTGTTTTATTATTCATCTCTGTTCATTTCTGCAGTTGGTTTTGGTGTTGACATGAAAATAAATGAATAACAGAGTATCTAAACAAATGTTTTGTCTAATGGAGATCTTATAAATGACATGCCAGTTACATAAAATGTCAGATTCTCTTCTGTCGCTGTGTTTTGCATCAAAACAAAGTATGTGATTTATGAGGAAAACAATTAAATACAACCAAAGGAGCATGGAAGGACTCTCCCTAAATTCCACAGAACTACAAAATGGATTTTTTTAAAGAAGAAATAAAAATTACTGACAAAAAAAAAAGTTAACCTCGGAAAGCCCACAGGGATATTAAGAAACACACTACTCTGAAAAGAAAGACCTAGTGGAAGCTCCACAAAGCACTTACAGAGGGGGCTGGCAAAGCAAGAAAACCCACAAAGGACACACAGAGTAGATGTAGATTAGATTACCATAATGTAACCCATTAATAGTTTGTACACAAGACTATAATTCCGCCAAACATACAATTATAGATACAAAAAGTTTCAAAGTGACCAATATTTCTGTCACCTAACTTATAGATTTCATATGGTGTCAACAGAAGGAAAGAGAGACTACCACAAAGAACAATTAAAAGCATCTAAGTGGGGTTTCTGCCCTGAATTCTTCAGCGGAGTCTACAGAAGGACTTGCAGGAGCATGGATTTGCTACATATCTCTCCTCTTACTACAGCTAGGAGAGTAAGCACCCATGGCTTTTCATACAGGATCATAAACATCTTGTGGAATGCTTTTAACTTCAAATACTCATTAGCATTGAAATGGAATGGTACAGATTCCTGCACTATATCTTGTTGACTCCTCTTCCCAGGAGAACTGGTCACCAGCTGCTCTTTCCCACCATTGAGTATGAATATTACTGATACTCCCATAATCCTACTCCATCATGACAGCACATGGTGCAACTTATCCACTGACTAACCACTGCTTCAGAATGCATTTCTAATTCCTCCCCTCTTCTAGGGACTCACACTTGCCCAGACACATGACTACACTGCACACTGTGTGCGTTACAAAAAATGTCACAAAGCTTGGTGCCTTTAGTTAGATGGCCTGAATTCCTGCTGTGACAACATAAAGGAAATATTTTTGTTTGACAAAACTATGACACCTACAGATCCATGTTTTGTGCCACTCAATGCAAAGCATACATTTTATTCTGATCAGTTCCTTTCAGACTCTTTAAAGGAAGGGGACAAATAGACCACTGGACTGAGTCAGGAAAACATTCTCGACCAAGTCAGGAAAAGAGTTCAAGTGGTGGGATGCTGAAAAACCTTCTTGAGATGAAGCAAAGATTGTTGATCAATACTTTGGGAGGGGAACATATCCCAGGTTAACAAATGTGACTCGATTTCAAGCACCTGGTGTCAGGGCCCTGACTGGCCTCCCTTGGGGCCATCACCCTTACCTCCTGCCGATGGGCCCAGGAACTCCAGCTCAGGCTGGTACCTTCAGTTCCTCCATGAGCTGTGTCATAGGTGTACCTATCTCCATGTCTGACCACGGCCCCTGTTGATTCAGACTCATATGGGTGGATTCAGTGCCTGGCTTAATCTTGGACCAGCCTGGGGATCACTGGACTGTATCTGATCGTAGCTACCATTACCAAAACTGATACTGAGCCTGACTCACGCTGCTGGGTTCACCTCAGCCTGCTTTGTCACCATGGACTTGCATGATGATCTAGACTCTTGACTGGTCCCAGCTGCCATCCTTGGGCCTGCCTTGCTCTCCTGCTTGGAGGCAGTGGGACAGGGCTGGCAAGGGTCCTGCCCTGCTGGCGATGGCTCCCAGCTACCCAGCCCTTAGGGAGCACTTGACCCTCACTTGCATCCTGCTACCTGGCCTTGGAAGAGTGATCCAGTTTTCCCAGAATAAATGCCTAAATTCCACTTGGTTCAGCCTCCACTGAAGATATTAAAAGCGAGGTACTCTGCGCAATTGGTCAATAGTAGCTGTATTGTTGTCCCCCATGCTCTACACCTTGCTTGTCATACACAGAATTGCCTCCTGTATAGAAAATGTTAAACTTGAGGGGGCGTGATGCCTCATCATCTGTGTTTCAAGAGAACTCTCCTCAAGCAGATTGTTCAAGATTCTCCTTGTCTTCCTTGGAGCTGAGTCAATGCACAGGAATGCAAAAGTCAGAAGACCAGAAGGGCAGAGGAGGGGATGACCAGCAATCCCCTTGGAAGGGGCACATGTGGGGTCCCAGACCGAGTTCCCCAGGGCAAGCAATGCATTAGGCCAACTCTAGATAAAAGAAAGGGAAGTGGTCCAGAAATCAGACATCACGTTTTCCGTGCTCCACTCACATGTTGATGCATATGTCATCTATCATCTATCAGCAACTGATGTCATCTACCTGGACTTGTGCAAAGCTTTGGACACTGTCCTGCATGACATCCTTGTCTGTAAATTGGAGAGATATGGATTTGACAGATGGACCACTCGGTGGATAAGGAATCAGTTGGATGGTTGCACTCAAAGAGTTCTGGTCAACGGACTTGATGTCCAAGTGGCAAGCAGTGACGACTGGATTTCCCCAGGGGTCGGTACTGGGACCGGTGCTGTTCAACATCTTTGTTGGTGACATGGACAGTGGGATTGAGTGCACCCTCAGCAAGTTGGCTGACAACACGAAGCTGTGTGGAGCAGTCAACACGCTGGAGGGGAGGGATACCGTTCAGAGGGACCAGGACAGGCTTGAGAGGTGGGCCTGTGCAAACCTCCTGAAGTTCAACAAGGCCAAGTGCAACGTCCTGCACGTGGGTCGAGGCAACCTCCAGTATCAATACAGACTGGGGGATGAAGGGACTGAGATCAGCCCTGAGGAGAAGGACCTGGGGATGTTGGTTGATGAGAAGCTCAACATGAGCCGGCAGCTCACAGCCCACAAAGCCAACCATATCCTGGGCTGCACCAAAAAAGTGTGGCTAGCAGGGTGAGGGAGGTGATTCTGCCCCTCTACTCTGCTCTCGTGAGATC
>RSEF01000003.1:81409301-81433320 GCA_003993805.1 Himantopus leucocephalus | reverse complement strand
TTTAAGGTCCCTTCCAACTCTAACCATTCTATCATTCTATGATATTCTAATAGCTACATGAAGATGAAGGTCGCTTTTGCATTTTTTCTTTCTTTTCCAAGACATTTGCATTCAGAACCACACAGCCAACCAGTTTCAAATGTCTTCAACCTGAAGAAGAGGTAAGTTCCCCAAGCAGTACAATATTATGAAGGAGACTCTCCAGTGACGTGGACACAGTTTCAGTACGTCTGTTCTATGAAGGGTTAACATGCTTACTTTAAGACAGATGCTGTTTAGAAACTGCAAAAATGAATTTATAATTGCTTTATAGGTAACGTGTTAATTTAAGAAGTTGTACAGCTGGAGAAAAATGAGTGCAGGAAGTGTCTTACACATTCTAAATAACACTTTTTTTTAACCCGAAACTGTATTTGCATTCAAAGACGTGACAAAAATTGTATCACACAAATACAAGGTAGAACCCCTCCACCCACTTATAGAGTCACCTGAAACTAACTGCTTCTCGAAGAAGAAAGAATCTTGAATTAAGAAGGGTATGAATTATAAACTAATGCATTCCCAGTTGGTTTAAAATTTTGTCAAATAAAAGAAGAATTATACTAAAGATGTGGGTAAATTGCCCACCAGTGAGTTAAACCAAAGCGAAACAAAATTAAAGAAGCCAAATTTAGAAGAATTTTTAATCAAAAAGTAAAAATATGGGTTTGTTTACCTGGGGAAATTAAGGCATATTCTACTATAACCACTCAACAATAACGCTATCTATGCAGTTTTTAGAAACATGGTGATTTTATTCTTAAGTAATTTCTAAAGAGATTCCTTTATTCTCGAATCATATTAATCGGAGGGCTTTAACTAAATTTTTACTGACCAGCTGCAAAAGAATACTTAATATCAAATAATTATGCTGTATATAGCAATAACTAGACCTTAGAATACCTGTGGGATTTTGTGTCTACAGGAAAGAAAATCAGGGTTGTGTATTCTTACTATGTAAGAATGTATATTTGAACTGATTTAAGTAGTTTAAATTTCTAATGTTCAATTATGAGACTTCTCTTTGATTGAACTATTTATGGGATCATTGATAGTCTCATAAATGCTAAGCACATTAAAACTCACTCACAATCTGAATAAAAACCTATATGAAAGAGGCCAGATTTCAAGTTTCACTTTAATACAAAAATTGTTACTTTAGAATTCTATAGAATCAGAATAAATACACCATTGAGCCCTATTGTTTTAAGTAATTTAATTTACAAAGAGATCTGATATAAACCAAAAAAAAAATTCTTTATTTTACTTCATGTTGCTTTTATTTAACTTTAAACTCTGCTTTGAATTCATAGAGTTCCAAATTTCTTAAGTTGCAAAGAAAGTAAAAATAAAATCAATTCATAAGAAACACGTTCCGGATAGTTGCCTAATTAAAATTCCTGAAGCAGTGTTGATGTTTTGTACTGCACTTACCCCAATATTCGCCCATTACATGTGTTCATTAATCTTTTATTTCATTGTGTAGCTTCTCTCTTTTTCTGGGTTATGTATTATGAAAATAACATTGCTAGTGCTCATTTACATAATCAGAATATACTGTATTCTCATAATGTGTGCATTTCTCTTCTCTAGCCTGATAAGGCTATTAAAATTACAGGCCAGAACATGGCATGATGATTGGCGAAGAGTGTTTTCTGAAGGACTGTGTGCTGGTTAGAACTGAAATTACCATTTGTTTCAAAATGTTCCAGGGAATGATTGCCCACTGAGATAATGTAAGTTAAGTAAAGAAAACTTCAAAAGGAGTTTAACAACGAAGTTGTGTCATGTGTATTTAAGGGAAATTCAGTGTATTTAATACAGTGCCCTGTGTTGCAGAGTGCAATACTACTCTCTTTAAAAAGCTTTTTCTTCCTTTTTTTCTAACAGTACCATAAAAAATCATTGTTACAATTCATCATTCCAAACAGCCCAGGCTAGCATTTTATAGAAGCACAAGTAATTATAAGTAAAGGATACGTTATAGAAATAATAAAACCCCAGTATAAAGGTCAAGCTATGTGAAGTAAAAAGCTTTTATTAAAGAACCTTTAGTTCTGACCTAGAGACCCTCAAAATCATTATGATCATCCCTACCTCTGTTAAAATTAAATGGTTAGGTCAAGAAACATATTTTAATATCTTCAGTGTAACTTTTACTTAGAATGCACTTTTGAAAGATCAAATCATAGCAGTATCATGCGGATATATGTACAGAGTATCAGTGTTTATGAATAGCAACTGCACCCAGTCTGTCTCTCACTTTATTTTACTCTTCCTTGTGCTTCTAGTTCTTTACTTTTAACAACAATTTGGGGCAATATTTAGTTTAGTCTTAGTCTAAAAAATATTGAAACAAATTCACTCGGGATTAACCTTTTTATATACTATTGCTGGAACAGCTGAAGTTCCAACTTTGTCAAACTGAATATTATAAAATCTTGTAAAAACTACAATAACTGTACCAAAGAGTACGTGTCTTAGACAGGAGGTAATAAGTTAATGAGACCAAAAGGCAAAGAACATAAAATAACAGTGAGAGAATTATGGATGGCAATTGCTCAGTGACCATTCATAACTGATCTGCAAAAATGTGTGTGACCAAAAAAAAAAAAGGGATACAAATGTGTATTTGAAGAGAACACAAATGAACACAGTTCTCTGACTACAAAGGACAACTCATTGACAGCTCTGTGTAATATATTCTACACGATTTTGCTGCCTTCCAGTGTCAATTCTTGTGCAAAGTATTTTCAGATATTTTTCTTAGCTATTATTTTAGCTTCACTTGTTTCAAGGCAAGGGAAAAATATTTGCAATAAGAGCTATAACATCTAAGACACTTGTAACAAGAAAGTGTCATTCACACATGATGGAAGATGCTGAATGAGCACACGGATGAGTGAATAACTGTGAAATCGTAGTCAATCTTTTGCTAAGCTCCTGGAAAAGCAATGTTGTTTAGGAAGTCAGACGGATGTCAATGAAGCGCATGCTGATCTGTAACGGATGTGGAAAACTCTAAGGCTGGGATTTTTTGAACATTGCCTAAAAGGTTCAACAGTTGATGATATCAATGGGAATTCCACGTCTTATTTTCACAAGTGGATCTGAAAACCATTACTTTAAGTGCACTTTTCAACAGGAAGTATGAAGCATTTATATGATGGAGAATGAAAGTCTTTCCGTGTTCTCCTACAGACCTCCCAGGCACTGATGAGAACATGCTTCCATGTTCTTCCCTTCTCTGCATCCACTTCATTCTTCTTCTCCATTCATAGACACTCTTTTTCAGCATAAACTCCATGTTTTTTCTATTTTCCCCATCTTTTTACTTCTGCTGCTTGCTGTATTCATTAACAGGTGAGCATATATTTTTATTGAACATGCATGTATAAAAAGAACATTAAAAGAACATTTTAAAGTCACATGCAAAAGTGAGAGCATGCCAGAAATACGCTTGCCCATGCAGCCTCAACTGATTTATCTTGGGCATATGCATTTTGATACAGGCTTTAATTACACGATCACAAACTTTTTTCCATAGCACCCCAGCCATTTCAGTGCTCAGATTAGATGGTGTTTACTTAATGAACAGCTGTTCAATATTTACTTCATTGTTCAATACATGGTCCCATTGTTCAATGGATGGCCTCATGCCATCTTTGTTGCACACTATTCAAACCCTTCTCTAAAGACATTTATTAACTTCCCCATGAGTTTTCTTTTATGATGCTCACCAGTATAGTTTTGAAAGCTTTACAAATATTAATTATATCTACAATATCCATGTGAGATGATGGGTTTTAGGCACATCCCACAAATGCGGAACTGAAGCAGAGAGATTACAGATAATAATATCCATGAACTTTGAGTATCCAGTTTGAAATACCTTGGGTTTGCTTTACAGCTCCCATCTACCTAAGTTCCAGCTGGGAGTCTTCAGCACTCCTTCAAATTTGTTTCCACAATCTGAGGTCGGGTACCAACAAAATAAAGCACGTTCTGTCAGCAGCAATCTATGCAAAGTTTGTTTTAAGTTACTTTCCCAGTATCACTTATCTAGAGCTGAGATGGGAAGAGAATTCCATTGTCTAGACTAGCATCCACATCTTCATTATGAGGCTTGCCCTCTTACTGAAATCTCTTCCTTCAGCTTTACATTCCTTCCCACTTCTGCAACACATGGGTGATGGAGACAACCTTATCTGTCATACAAACTCCAGAGAGATAACCTCCATCCTCTCATTGGGACAGAGATCCTAGAAGTAAAAACATACGCATCTCTAAATAAAGGTTGCATGATGATACATAAGCGAACTTTTAAAGTAGAATTTCCTACTCTTTGATGCCCTGAATTTTCAATCCAAATAACGTCTCGCTTCTCACTTCCACTTTCCCTATTACTGACTCTTTGCCCAGGTAATCTCAGTTTCCTATCTCTAGCTTCCTCTTTGTTTTCCTTTAGCTCCCCCTGCATCCCGGAGTCCTTGTCTCTCTAGATATGTTGTTTCAGTCCAGCCCTTTTCTTTCTCTAATTCAGCTTTTGTTTCCATTGCATCTGATCACATGGTTCCTGCTTTATCTTTTTGTGACAGAAGAAGGGTTATGGCTGGCAACAGATAATTGTCATAAAGACTGCAATGCAAGACCAGTTCCCTGCTCTCATTTTAGTGTCCATATAAGCCAGAAAGTCCGTCTTCATCTCTATCACTGTGAGCTGGGGCACGCTCAGTCTCTTGGTGAGGGTTGGTGACTACTGAGTAAGGAAAGATCTAGGGACGTTGAGATGCCCGAGGATGATTTGGAATTTTTAATGTGTAAAACTTAAGGGGTTTTACCTGCATCTTTACTGAAGTAGCAAAAAAATCACCAAAGGCATACCTCTTCCTGCCAACCCAACCCCTTGAATATTTTCATTTTTCTTTCCCTAGGTTTAGGAGCACTGGCACATTTCAAAGCACGGATTTCAAGAACTTCAGTGACATGGGCAAAAATACATATTTTTTCCTTGCATCATTCCTAGAAATGGCATAAGTATTTTGGCTGGAGCTTTCCAGAAAAGTACAGCCTGGGACAGCTACTTGGCATGGAAAACTTCAGTCAAAACAGTTACAGTTTGGCAGTATTATAAGCAGACGAAATCAAGGTTTCATAATAGGAAGCATTAGGTAATTTTAATAATAGGCAGTTCTATCACCTATAAAACCTTTAAACATAACAAAATATTATGTGTGCAAACAAATATCAAGAAAAGTCCTATTAGAAAGTGTCCTAGTGCAATGAAAAGGAGAAAAAACAAACATGCAAAAATATGAAATATCACATCCTGACCCTGAAAAATAAAGACACATATACTTCTCCACCTTAACACAGCAAGTGTCTTGAGCTTTCTTCACCTCAGTGCAAAAACAGAAGAACACAAAACATAACTTTAATCTGCCAGGAAAAAAGAAAAGCAAATATTAAGTTAGAGTCCTTGAGCTTCCTTGCTTCCCTGTATTAAAGCATGGCTAGTCTAGGGCCTAACCTCTGATATTTTCTGCTTTAATGTAGAATAATGAATCTCCAGATAATGTATTTTCATTTTCTCTGTGTATTACTATCTGGTGAAGCCTACTTGTTCATCTTTCTCTCTCATTTTCCTATTCTGTCAATACCCAAAATTTGAAGAACGTCCGATTGCCCTGGATTCCAGTCTCGTGGGCTGGGACTTACCTCAAAACATTAAAATGTCTTTTACTGACTTTTTAACAATTTTATTACAAAACACTGTCCTGGAATGAAATACAGTAGTGATATTCAAGGAGTATCAGTTTGGAGTGCTTAAGATATTTAAAAATCACATTTATTCAATCGTTCCTACCATTTAAAGACAAAGAGGGTTTTATGACTGCCTAATCGGTCTTGTGTAACATCCTGTAAATCTCCCACAATAATGTCTGCATTATTCACATAATTTGTTATTTGCTACAGACCATGATACAGAATCATATTCACTCTGGATTTAAAATCTTAATGTAATGGCAAATATACCACATCTTTGGAAACGGTGGATTTCGTCATGAAAAATAGGTGATCCAGCACTAGCCCTGCATTCAAAGAAAACCCACAAAGTCTCTTGTACTGAGCGCAACAAAGGATTGACTTGAATAAAGCCAATCACAGACTATGCGGATAGTTCAAAATGCCTATCAACTAGCAGAAAATCCCCAGGATGAAAAGAGTTACCTAAATTAAAGGGTTATATGGAGATATACAATACAATATAACTTGTAAATATTGCTTCTATTGTTTACCATAATCCTAGGCAGTAAACTCACAGGACCTTGCTGGTTTAAATAAAATGCAAGAAGGAACTGACTGAGGGATACATTTTAATAGCCCTCTGTCAGAGAGAGTTAACACACTTGCACCTCTAACAACAGCATTTTTATTAAATCTTTATTATGTTGTATTAAAAAAAGTCCCCTTAGCCCGCAGGTAGTTGGTTGATGCTGAGTTTTCAAATGAAATATTTATGAAGTTCTTTGTTTAGAAGTTTAATTGTATCTTTAAATGACTTTCATATGTTTATATGCTTTACCCTCCAATATAAATGCCATATGATGCTCTATCATACTGTCCGGAATAGTCATTATGCATTTCACCATCACAACTGTTACATAACAATAAGCAGAAAAAAAGGACAAAAGGATAACTAAGTTAAACCAGATCCTATACATACTTATTTTGTTGGTAACACAGATCGTATCTCCAGCAAAATGTGCTTCTAATCATGTAACTTAGCATAGTACTGTAATACTTTCCATATTTAAACTTTTGGTCAACGTATGATACTCTAAAAGATACTGAAATGTACTCTGCATTGACCTTTCAATTTCTCTNGGGGGGGGGGGGGGGGGGAAGGAGAAGACTCTTATGGATAAAGAACAGGGGTGGAATGAGGAGACCTAAGGTCTATGCCTGAAATGAAATTTAGTTTTGCTTTTATAAGGGCTGTAGACATCCATCGCTCTTGTGGTACAACATCTAAAGGAAAAGCATGGTTTAGCAGATGTATTTTCTTTCCAAGCAATGGATGACAATTTGGAAATCACCTTCCTGATTTAGGAGCTAAATGGCCATTTTCTAAAGTGACAGCGTGTTAGAGATCCATGTCACTTCATGTGAAAGCGGCGCTGCATTAACTCTGATCCCAATGTCTTGTACAACGCTCTTCGGGTGTTTCCTACAGAGCAGATTTTGGACATCTGCTCCAGGCAGTCTCTATGGTTAGTCTTCGAGGGGTTTAAGCCAGCTAGATGACATGATAGGAGACCCCAAATAAAGCTGTCCACAGTTTTACACATGGAAGACTCTCATCCATCCACCTGTGCAGCCCTTTTCTGACCCACAGCCAGGGAGTGATATCATGAAACCGTCTCAACTTTGTTGTGAAAAGTGACACCCTTCTCCACGGCCTGGGCAGGCTGGAGAGACATCCCAGGCAGAAAGTAGAGGAAAGAAAAAGATATGAGGCAAACTTGAAGGAATAAAGGAAATTATAGATTCCATAGGTGGGAAACTTGCTTTGGCAGTTGTCAGAGGGGATGGTAAAGGACATGATATCTACAGTTTATATTAACCATACATTACTATTATACAATTATAGATATTAATACAGTATGTTAGCTCACAATGCTACTTAAATACACTCTGAAGACTTCTTTGTTGTTCAAGTACTACATTAAAACCCTTTGAGGGGAGTATCAGCTCACAGCTTTGCAAAGCCAGCGTAAAACCCCCTGTTGATCCAGAGGACTCTCCGTGTACGGCTGAATAACATTCCCTGTCTTTCTAAAATAGCAAATACTGTCTTGCTAAATTTGTTCTCTCAATGACAGTTTTCGTGGTAACAAACGCCCCCTAAAATCTGTCTTCCCCATATAAGGAACCCACTCCAGTAATTCTACTAACAGCCAACAACACCTGAGAAATAATCTCACTTAGCATTTAAGGTAGAAAACAGTATTTTCCTCCATAATACATTAGAATAAAGTCTATGTGAAAAAGGAAAAACTGTGGGAAGTACCTATGAGGACCATTGGTTCCAGAAATTGAGTTAAGGAGGGTTAATTCTTTTTTTTTAAAGCTGCTGCTAGCATATCGCAAAGTCCACCTGCAAGAACTGACAATTTTGCAAGTTTTTATAAAAATGCTCCAGCAAAATGTACACAGCTTTGAAGTTCTGCATGTTAATTGCATTAGTTGGAAAATCAATGGAACTCTTCTCATCAAAATTCCTATTTTGGAAAGACAAACTTTTAGCCAGACATGATCAAACTCGGTAACCTTTTATGTCATGCCAAAAAACTAACTGCAAGTTTTTTCAATATTTTATAGTGTAAACAGCATTTTCTGCTATAATTTACACCCAATTGACAAAAGTATTTCACCAACTTCAGTAACTAGTTAGTTAAATTTATCGCACATAAAAGAGAGACTTTTTTCCCTATTTTGTTTTCATACAAAGGCTGGATTTTATTCTAGTCTCATTGATATAATTCTATTTATTTCACAGTCATTACTTATTAACACCATTGGAAGAGAAACAGAGCCATTAAATCAGAGTTTCCTCTTTTTTCCCTGATGCAACCTGACACTTTTTGGTTTACCATGGAATGGTTGCATGGTGAGAGAGACAGATTTGCTTGTGTTTTTAATAATGTGTTCTCTTCAGAGAGAGTCAATATTTGCCCTGCCCAGTTTGGCTGGCTTCACTTTAAAAATTGTTTTTTCTGGTTTAAAAAGATTGGAGATGGTAAAGAACACATTCATTAGGACTTGCTATCACTGGGGACATGTGACTCAGGGGAACATCCATTTTCGTCAGAGGGAATTATATTATGCAAATTCTTTTGCGAAGTGAGCAAGTTCTGCCCTAAAACGAAATAAAGCGCTTTACATCCACTGGAATGTCATCCAAGAACATGACGCTTAAACCCCTTTCAATTCTCCCCGTCAGACTTCGTAACCATTTCATCTCAATTTGTTCCTGGGCCAACACTGTCCAATAGCCATTCCTTGTGTGTATTCATCCCTCTCTGATACGCTCCTCGACAGCAAGTGCGTACCCCTTGCCTCTACATCCTGCGCTGAATTAGCTTGGTACTTCCATTTCATCTGATAAGAACTTAAATCCCCTTACTGTGCCGGACTTTTCTGCTTTCTTGAAAATGCTTACCAGAACGGTACATGCTATTCCAGATAAGGTCTTATCAGAGAGCTGTATCAGGACAAATAGCCTATCTTTATGGAAGAACTGTTTTGGAAGTATTTCAATTGAAATTTAATGGAAATACCATTAAGCTTTGTTTGGCTTTGTAAAAGGTGATACAAAATACTCTGAATCAGCGCAGCTGAAAAAATACAGTCTTCGCTAATGCTCACAGAGAAAAAAAAAAAATCCCTTTTGAGAGGACTTGGTTAATTATTTTGCTTATTTGTGACCCAAAATGAAAAGAAAAAGCAAAGAGCACTGTCATTACTCATTATGTACACAATTTATCACAGAATACAGTTCTGTCCCTCCGCTTATTAAGCCTCTCCCAGACATTCTTTTGTGTTCTGGGCTTCTGTAAAAGCCTTAAGTAAAACTGATGCTACCTAACTGAATCACTGCAGTCTTCTGCAAACCTCTGAGCTCACCGCTGTTTTCTGACCAGTATATTGAAGCTGATTTAGGATTTTAAACATTTCATGTGCTGCATGAAACAAAACAAATTAATTATTCAGGCATCACATGGGTTACTCTCTTTTTTATTATGAAAAAAAATTAACAATTTGTACCTCTTGTTATATTTCATTGTGCTCAGGCAGGAGTCTACCCTGCTGACGTCTCCAGTGCAGCCCTCTGTCAGTGAAATATTATACATGGCATGAAAGGGCGGACAAATGTACCACACGAGAATGCAAAGGATCGTTTGCCTTTGATTTCTTTCTCCTGCTCTGACTGATCTCTCCTTTGGGAAACTCTCGCGGGCACTTGAACAGGCTGCCCAGGGAAGTGGTGGAGTCGCCATCCCTGGGGGGTATTTGAAAGACGTGTAGATGTGGTGCTGAGGGACATGGTTTAGTGGTGGTTTTGGCAGTGTTGGGTTAATGGTTGGACTTGATGATCTTAAAGGCCCCTTCCAATCGAGATGATTCTATGATTTGCCGGTGCAGTCACAGTCCTGTGCTGCCCCAATAGTGTGTAGGTCTGTCAAAAACATCCAGGTGGGTTCTGTTGATATTAGCTCAAGAGACAAAGGCTAATTGCCCAGTGACCCTTGGAAGCCATCTGGAGGGAGTCAGCTCCAGCAGTTAGCCAGGAATGGTGGAAAAGAACAGCCCGCAACAGTTTCTCAAAGGAGAGATCAGTCAGAGAAGGAGTCTGCAGCTGTAGAGCAGGGAGGTGCTCTGTTATTGCTCTTGTTCTTTTTTTTGAAATAAAGTAGATTATTTTTCCTTTAAGTAAATCGGGCTCACCCACGTTGGCCTTTTGGTTCAGCTCTGAGTGTTACGTTGGATCTCTGTGCTGAAAATACGGCTGTGGTTTTCAAAAAGGACTTTGGACAGACAGAACTCAATTAAAAGCTGGGATATTTTATGTTGGCATCTTTTTGGGTGATTTTCCCAGTCTGAGTTTGCAGTGAGCCCTACGCAATAGCTGGACCACATTCCCATTCCTCTGGGCTGCTGCTTCTCCCTTGTGCTGCAGAGAACAAGCAGATGGGAAGGGTGAGGCTGTGCTGTATCAGGCAATGTTCTTCGTTGCTCTCTTCCTTCTCCTGCCTTTTCTCCTGTGCCATTGCAAGAAGGAGAGGGAATGTAAAATCCTACTAAAATCCTAACACCATGCCCAGGGTGGAACTTTTTGCCCATGGTTCATTGCCCATAGGAAAGGTTCAGTGTTAAATCATGAAGTCACAGGCCAAGATCATGCCTGTGGGCATGTTCAAGCAGGTTTACGGGCTTCCCTCACCACAAAGTCCCTGGCCGTGGCCTCCTGTGCCCCAGGGAAGCCGTGCTCAGCAGCTCAGCCCCGCCAAGCCACACCGCTCCAAGGCATCACGCCCGTCGGGCTGTATTTCTTCAGGAACAGCTTTGCACGAATGGATGCTGGAATCTGAACCTGCACTAACACCGGACAGTAGAGGTGGCATCCGGTATTGGTGAATTGCTATTAGTAATAGTAAATAAAGTGTAAACAGAGGCAGCTTGAGTTTACAGCACCTCTGCCTACTGTAAAAACATTCCCTGGGTGTAGGCGTATGGATGGCACAACAGGTTCCCCACAGGAGGTGACACTAACAGCCAGCAGTGGCTATTCAATGCCTAGCTTCTTAGCAAAAGGGCAATGAACTTTCCTAGTTAAACTTTTCCCCTCATTTTTGCAAGCCCCAAACCTCTCCCCTGCCCCCAAAGCCCTAATCGTTTTATCTAGGGGGGAAAAAAAGGAATAGAGAGGAAGAATATTTTTCTGATGGGCTTGTATGGTTAAAAATCATAAACAGTAAAGAAATCTACGTGCTAAGGTTCCAACAGAAACAGAAACTTGGCTGACTTCTGTAACCTGAACTTTTCATTAATTAAGTGTTTTGAATTTGATTAGAATAAATTAGCCATCTCATTCGGTCCAGCATTTGCCCCTTTCCAGCCATTTTAAAAACCATATCCAAGATGATCCGGGATCCTAACCAGAGGAATGAGAAGGGAGAGAGGAGGATGGGGAGTTGAGGGCAGAAAGATAAGCAGGGACCAAACAGAAAAAACAGTTGCCACCTGCCTAGGATTTGCATTTGGACTGTGTACCTGTCCTACCTTGTGAGAGCTGCGCTGACGACACTCCCATCTTAATAGTGAGTTCACATATTTTATGCATGTATTTTTTATTGGAACATAATTATTTTATGAAACTAAGAAACATCAAATAAACATGGTAACAATTATTGGTGCTTTGTTCCTGCTTTTGTTGGATCTTGGGGAGGCACTTGACAACCCAGACCAGGGCTACTTTGACAATGTTTGAAGAACCAGTTCAGCCATAGGTTGATGTCAACTGCACTAATCAGAACTCTATCAGTCGATAACTGTATTCATATGTTGCACTACACTACTCAGACATGCGTGGCAAGCTCCATGGGACACGCAGGCTATTCCACGTTAGCTTTCTTTTCTAGACAATTTATTTTGAAACTATTAATTCAGCTGTGGTGTCACTCTAATTTATTCTTCAAATACAGATTCACCCGTTCCTGATAACACGCACAGAAGTGTGACTGCCTCACGCATTTTGAAACCTTGGAGAAGAGTTCATTGTTACAACACCGGAGCTTCGTAAGGAGAGTGCAGAAGCAGGAGGAACACACCTGCGGTTCGGTTCCCCCTTCAGCTATGAGAGCCTGAACCCTCAGCCCCCATTTCCCAGTGCTCTGACCCTCAGGCTGTGCACCCCGCGGTGTTTGTGCAAGCGTGCGAGCATGTGCACATCGGGAGGGAAGGGGGAAGGTGTTGAAATCTGCCCTGTGCTGCAGCCAAGAATTCAAGATGCATGGGGCCAGACAGACACTTCACCGAGTTCGATTGTGTAATCTGCTGGGCGACCCACACTCCTGGGAAGCAGAGGTAGAAACTGCTGCTGAATTCCCCATTTTCTCCCTCGACTTTGTATTTTAAGTGTAACTGTGGCTGTTATGTCCGTATTGGATTTAACATTGCCGATGTGTCAGGCAGCTCAGGGACCGCGCGTTGTTTTCTTGTGTAATATACCCATGTGGCCTTCTCAGGACACGGTTTCAAAACATTCAGATGCAGCAATAGGTGCCTTAAAGCACACGCTGCAGCCAAACTGTAGACACTTAAAGCTTTTACTAGAATATTTAGGACTGTATGACAATCCCGGTTATTATTCTTGGATTTAGATGTTTCACATCGGTTGTGTTCCGGGCAACTTTGCGTTATTCTCTCTCACCTTAGATATCCACAACTTAAGAGACCTTTAGCTCCTGCTGTTAACTCCTGCAGTGCCCCAGTGCTTTGGGTTTTCTACTGAGCTGAGCAGAGAGATGTCTGAACTGAGTCCGGTAGTTTCCTTACTGTGCCAGTTAGGATGTATGTGTCCCTGTTCAGGAATTTAAACACTGATAGAAAAAATGGGTACGTTGAAATATTTCACTGGTCTTTTGATCATCTTGAATATTTTTCCAAGTGCTATACAGAGCTTGAAAAGCAATTTTATGCTAAAACCTGCTGCATTCTTAACACAGAAGTGAGAACCTGCAAACCGTTTCCTTTCCAAATAATTGGTGAAATGGTGTGTTGCCAGAAAATTGCTATTCAGTTGCAGGATCTTAGGATTCAGTTGCAGGATTCAGACTAGGATCTTAGTCATGGAGTTTTGTCACTTGAAGACTCATCTCACAAGCACAAGACCCATGTCAGCAGGGGGAGTAGAGTATGCTGAGCAGAAACTGGTAATAACATGTCTGTTGCCACTTTGGCCCCTCCAATACTGTTGTAATAGTGGCAGTAGAAATGAGGTTTCTTCCAGGTTTCTGACTCAACCATGTCCCGTTCCCCTCTGCATGGACCTGGAGCCTGCAGCCAAAGTCCACGGTCCCAGGCATTTCAAAGGACACACACAGTTTAGTTTCTAGAAAATGATCTAGAGTTACTATTTCATATTGTAAAATACATTTATTTTTATAACACCATGCCTATGACATGGCACGGTCCTAACTATAGCCCTTGTCCTGGCCCAAGGATTATGTATCAGCAAAGCTGCATTTTGCTTGGTAAGCCTTATTCTGCTGTATCTCACTTGGAATTTTGTTTGCAAGACAAAGCTCACAACCCCAGTGCTCTACTTATCTGTATTAAGTTACTCGTGCTGTTGCTACACAATGAGGAAACTTGGTATCAGTCAATTTTAAATGGATTGCTCTACAATTGTAACAGACCACAAAAAGATTTCTGAATGCTCTGTTTATAATAACAAACAGGAGTTTTGTTTCCACCCAGTATTTTCCATGATGTCTACAAAACACTTAACGCTAGTGAGAATGCTACAGTGCTGAGATCACTGTTTGTCACGATGACCAAAATTATTTTACGGTTTCCCTGTGCTCCCCATCCCCCTATAGCTATCTGTTGTCTCTTCTCTTATAACCAGACTGTAAATTCCTCCAGGTATCTCTTACTTTGTTTTTACAGCACTTAGCACAACAGGATCCCAGGGATCTCAAATGTTTCAGTAATACTGCAACCAGTAATGAAATCCTTGGTGTTCAGTCCAGTGTGTTTTAGTAATAGGGAAAGAAAAGAATTATCTGTACGGTTCATCTTTTCCACCTCCTTTCAATATTGTTCAGACAGTTTGTGTTACTAGGGTCGGGCTGCCTGTGTGGTCAGTCCAGCAGTACAGTTTTCTCCAGCCAAGTTCTTTGTCTGCCGTACAAAGCTGAGCTCAATGGGCATTATGATCAGGAATGACACAGGCTATGGCATCCCCTGCCTCTCTAGTTATGTTTGTACATACTTTTTTCAAATTTACTTAATCAAGAATACCTCCTCATAATAAATCAACTCAAAGTCATTCCTAAAGACCCTCTTCAGCACCAGAAGTGTCAGATCACACCATCCAAACCGACAAGAAAGCATCCACTAACCAGAAGCAGATTTCTGCACGGAGTAGCCACAAGAGAAGTTAAACAATCCCCTCTCTTCTATTACAGAGGAAACATCTCACTTCCGAGACATCAAGTGGCCAACGCTTGAGAACAGAGAATCCAGAAGAGTCCTGGGTTACACCCAAGGAGGAACAAAAGGCATCGGTAGCATTTGTGCAATGTAACTGTGCCACTCCCACTCTCCCACTGCTCATGTTGGACAAAAAGATTATTGGAAAATGTCTTTGGAGTGGCTGCTGTGAAGGAAATGGAGAAGAAAGCAGGGCTGATGTCAAATTTTGGCAATTGGATGAAGAGGTAGGAATGGGTTTTGAAGTCACAATGGAGGAAGTAATGATAATCATCAGAAGAGAAATAAAAAAAAAAAAAAGAAAAATAACACCCATCATGTGAATATAGACATCGGTGAGCAGGTGCTATTGCAGGTGCTGACAGGTGGGAAGGAAAGCGAGCGGTTAGGCTTTGTTGATTCTGCTGTGAGGATTAATTGTTTCGCTGCATGTGTAAAAAAACAAAGTGGGTCAGAGAGGGAGATGGCCAAGAAAGAAGGCTCTGTGGTGCTACCCGGAGAGCTGGGAGGCAGAACAAGGGAAGGAAGAGAGGGAAGGGGAAGGGGAAATGCGGGAAGGGAAGGGAAGGGAAGGGAAGGGAAGGGAAGGGAAATGCAGAAAGCAGAGAGAGAGATGATCAAGCAGCACACTGATCAGTAATGTCAGCAGCCTCAGGAACACACTATTAAAAATCACACATGTAGATGGAAAGAACTGAAGAAAAAGCTCAAAAAGCTTTTCATTTTAGTTTTGCTTCCATATATTTAAGTCAGACTTTTTTCTATAGTTTTTCCATATGCCCAAAGTGAGTTTCTTAAATTACTCTGTTTAGAAATAAACACATGGAAACAATAAACATCCAGAACATTAGCTTGCATATTTCCTTAATGTATGCATATTTCTCTCCAATTTTCCACATGAAATGAGACTAATTCACTTAAATTTCTTGGGATCCACCCTCTGTCAAAGTTTCCATGATTTCAGGGTTAGCTCAGTAGTTGATTAATACCTTTGAGAGGTAATACGTAGAGTTGTGGACTTAGAAATTTTAAGTCAGCTGCTCAGCTTGTGCATAGCAAAATATTTACACTGAATTCAAGTGACCTCTGTCAATTTACACAGATGAGAAATGGCCTATTATTTATTTTTTCATATCATGAAAAAATAAGGAGAACATTATGCATACAGAAGTCACTCCTAAAGGAATACAATCAAGGTTTCCTCAAAGGTTCTTCTACTTTGGGATATTTTGTGCCACATTTTTTAAATATTCTTTGGAATTTCAATGTGCTGGCTTATATTCCGAAGTTATTTGCAAATGTAAAATTAACTCACCTCCGCTCATGTTCAGTCTTCCTCTGGATTAACACTGAAAGCAGAATTTTGTTCAATATGAGTGTTGCCTCACTACTTTTTTCTTGCATTCCTGGAGCAAAGAACTTGTCCTTACACCATCTAACCCTGCTGTCCCAGCAGTGGCAAAGGGAGATGCACGTGACAGCATGGGATCTTGGCTACTTTTTGTAGCACATTCCCTTCAAAAACTCGCATACTCCATAGCCATTATATGGGGGATGCGAGAGAATACATACCTGTCCTTCTAATATCTGTTAATGGACTGTCATCCATTAATTTGGCTAATCCTTTTTTGAACCTGCTGACACTGCCTTCACAACATCCCGGGGCAGCACATTTCAGAATTGCATTACCTCTTTTGCAAAGAATAACTTTTTCTGGTTGTTTTTCCCCCTTTTTTTTTTTTTTATTATTATTACGCCCTGTGACAGTTTAGATTCTGTATAGGTGACTCACGCCAAATTCTCACTGACTACTGTTATGAATGACCAGACCCAATTCAACCCAGAGAGAGTATGGCTGGCTTTGCTTTTAATATTGTAGTGACAACAAATTCCCTGGCTGGAAGGAGAGCCTGGCCCAGTTTGCAGGAAGAGGTAAAAGGGAGCAGATGTAAGCACAGCGGCATGCACTCCTGGTACCATGAACAAAGACAACAGGTCATGGGCAGCTGAGGAGATCTCTTAATATATTAGATTATTCTCAAGGACTGGTTTACCATATGGTTGGGGTCAAGCAAAGACAAAAAAAAACCCTCCTAAATTTGAGAGTTCTCCCCCTGTCACTTATATTTTCTCAGAGTTCTAGACGTTGCCGCTAAAGACTTTATGCTGTTCTAACCCAGTGGTCCCCAAGCTTTATGAGCTCGTATGCCATAATACTGATTAGATACAACCTGTGAGTACATCCTCTTTTGGACTTTCTGACTGATTGATTCCAAATGTCTTCGTGTCCTGCAAGCATGAACAATACCAGAGGACAAAGAGTCCATCATCTTCCAAAGCATGGTATTAAGATTTTGTCTGTTGACTAGCACAGGCCAAATACCTTATACCAACCATTATGGGGCACTGGAGCTTGTTTACCAAGCCCCATAGTTTATCAACCGTCAGCTACAGTTTATCTGTTAGAAAGCCTTCCATTATTTATTTATTTTACTGATGTCAAACCCATTACAGCCCTCACTGCACAACACTCACTGTGAATTGCATCACTATGAAAATCAAGCTGCGTACTTCTATTTTTTTCCTGGTCTTCAAATTCTCTGCTATTGTAGTCTTTCATCCCTTTTTCTTTTGTTACATTGAAGAATGTTGGAATATTAAATATTTTGTTCTCTGTACACAAAGATTTGTTTAAATAAATCTGTTAATTTGGTTTATAAATCGCTGAACTCCCTTATGCTTTATTTACCAAATGGTGAACCATTCTTTCGCTTCTTAAGTCTTTCAGTTTTATAAAGCATGGACATGGGGAATGGTCAGAGCATGCCAGAAGTGGCTGTATTAAGTGCAGAAATTACGTAAGTGATAGGAAGACAGAATACTGTCCTCATTTCTGCCCACTGTTTGCCAGTCTCCGTGCCACCTAAGGGTGTGCAACTCTGCACTTCAGCTGTCCCTCGGATAGCTTACTGCTTGTTGCTACAGATTCATCATTATGTATACAACTACTTTAGCAGTGATTTTTCATGTAGGAGATTCCCATTGATGTTTATTTTTAGGCATCCAGTTTATTTTCTTATGCTTCGTTTAAACCAGCATTTTCTTCATATGATACCTTCTTTTCCTGTGATCAACTGCCAGTGGTCCTCCCGTAGAATCTTATCTCTCTACTCCACCATACCCTTAAAGGTTGTTTCATGTAAAGGCTATAAAAATGTCAACATGGATTAGCTACATTCATATTTTTAATTATCCAATCATTTGTGAAGGACCCGCTTTCAACTGAATGGCTCTGCAACTGCTTCATTCCCTTCACTCATTGCTTTTATTAAAACCGACACGCTGTACAGCCTCTTTGACAGCCACGCAGGAATCACACAAACAGAAGACAAGGAGCTGACAGAGTTTCACCCAGGTGTTTTGACATCACCCCATCATATGCACCTCTTTGGAACACACAGTTATGACTTTCAGGCCTACTGCAGGATAATCAAGTCTGTCAGATGATGCTCTTTTTCCCGCTGCTGCCCGTACTCTCATAAATGGAAAAGGGATTTGCTCTATTTGAGAATCACTAAGTGAATTTTAATTTGGGCAGATTAAAATTTTCTATAACTGAGCTACAGCTGAACTTATGAGAATGACCCCACTATATTTTTATGAGTTTTATAACTTTTATTTTATTAGATAACTTTGTTGATGTCTCAAAATTTAATATTTCAAAAGTTGCCAAGTCCCAAAGTCAAAAAGGAACACTTGAAACTTTTAATAGGCAAGCTCTTGTCTGACAACATACCTACCTACATATAAATATAAGCCTAAGGCAGAAAATTCAAAGTAGGAAAAAGTGCTCATTTTCAAAAGTATTCACTGGAACAAATTACACTGCAATATGATATCTTTTTTTCCTCTTAGTATCTTCAGATCAAGACTCTTCCTGCAGCTACAGGTTAACCAACCGCAAGGTATCACACACAAGAAGGAGTACTTGTTTGAAATTTACTATATATATATATAGCATAATAAAATTATACTGAATAATATAACATTATTCTGGCCATGAACTCCATGAACTTTATCAGATGTACTTATTGCAGTCTATGATAATAACAATTCATTTATTTTGAAATTCACATGCCATTCTGATGCCGTAAATCTTGTTCTTCAAATTTTGGGGGAAAAAAATTTCTCCACAAAAAAGTTGAACTTCTTGACACAGCCCAACAATGTTCTGTTAAGATGTTAAGGTAACAAAAATATTGCAACTAGGCAGAGGTGCATGAAGCATTGTCAGGAGAAAACTTGCTTCTATGACAGTAAAAGCATTCATCAGTTCCATGTTTTGACCCTTCTATAAAAATAAAACTTCCCTGTTTTTTTTTCTAAACTTTCTAAAATCCATTGACTATAGATTTTTTTTCCCCAATCCGATTTATCTATCTGCCCATTTTCCATGCAGCATGTTCCTCTGTTGAGATTGCTAAACTGCTCGCCTGTTCCTCAGAGAAGCAGGAATGGGAGACCTCAGATTTCCCTACGGCCTCCAGTGAGGTCATGGGTTGATGGATAGGATGTAGATGGACGCTAAAGGCAGGTCTGGATGGTCCAACAGAAAACAGGGCTTTTTTTACTCTTGAAGCATTCATGTTTCTCCTGTTTGCAGAAATAGGTCCTGTTTGCACTCAGCAGGTGTGATGATATGGAAATAGCAATCCCCTCCTGACCTGGTAGTGAAGAAGCATGTTCCCAACTGTCATCGCATTTTGAGCTCTGCAGACCCCAGGCTGCAGTGAGGTACAAGACTCATTGCAATAATTCCTCCTCCTAGGAGCTTTGGTTTCTTTTGTGAGACGCAGCGCTTATTTTGTGGATGTCAGGAAGCCAGAGGGGATGGTTTGTTAACAGAGACTTACTCCAAGATACGCAAGTTGAATCTCAGCTGCGGAGAATTGAAGGCTGGAGGCAGTAAGGGCTGCATTCTTATGTACGTCTCAAGGGAACCACAAACAATACTCACAAAGGTCTGATAAATTTCAATGAGCAGCGGATCCCGGGCACAGACAATGAACGCTTTTTTACCACCTTCCTCCAAATGTAAGTATGTCCTGTTCCACAATTACAGACTTGAAATCAAGCCAGACCAGTGGCTGTGAAGGGACATGCAATAAGACTTGGCAAAGTCATGCTGCATGAAAGGTGTATGGGATATGCCATTATTATCCCCTGTCAATTCCAGCTGGATGTTTCCTTAATTGTTAGCACATCACTTTTTGTTTAGCTTCTCTTTTGACTACTTTTATTGGGAAAATATTCAGATATTTCCCCTGAAATGGAAGCTGGAAATCAACTTCAGATATGGACAGGTGAGTCTCTGTTAGCAGATGATCCCTCTCAGCTCTTTCACACAAAGTAAACTCCGGAGTTGGACTGGAATACTTCAGTCCCACAGGTTCAACGCAAAACAGACTTTAATCTACAGTTTGTATTTTTGCAGGTAACACACATTAAGATACTTGATATCTTAATGAGTTGCCATGTTCAAAGTACAGAATCGGGAAAAATAGATTTCAGATGGGAGCTAAGCGCCTTGTAAGCATCCTGAAGCACAATAGCTATTCAGACTGTATGTTTTCCCTTCCAGAGAGGCACACATGCAAACGGATTGTTCAGGGCCTCCTCCGAGGCAGTACAAACCTCAGGAACTTCAGTCGTGCCTCTCTGGGGAAAGCATCCTAATGGCTCCATTTACAACGGTAATGAAAATGAACCACGACTTATTCTCTGCCCAGCTGACATGGTAGAGCTTTCATCCATACAACTGAACCGTCCTACTCCCCAAACCAGGTGGTACCTCTGAACAGTTTTCTGGGAAACACCTCTGGTATATGCCATCCTTTGGTCTATGTTCAAGCGTCAACTGGAGGATGGCTTCTTGGCACAAGTGTAAAGTACGCCCGAGACCGTGCTGACAATACGGACAATCACGTGGCAGCGCCTGGACCCATGCCAGCACTGATTACTTTATTAGTAGAGATGGAGCCAATGTATCTAGCTCTAATTATTTAATGTCGAAGTGTTCAGTAGCCATGAGAGCCCAGCCTGGGCTGCCTTCAGCGCTGCTTTTGGGTGCCTTATCCTCTAAGCCTCCAAACAGAAATAGCGCACTGAACACAAAAGCAATGTCCAGGGCGGTGCTCATTTATCAGGATGAAAGGCCAGGGCAGCTGTGCTTCCAGTAGTTTTTGTTGTCATAAGTAAACCCAGCGGAGCTGTATTGGTCAAACTGAGAGACCATCCATCCAGTCTGCTGAAGAGAAAAGAGACTGAGGTATCTTTTGTCCCTGGCAGTAATTCTTCCATAGTAATACAATGCAGTTGTATGGGTGCTTTCCAAACGCAGTCTACACCATTCTCACAAGCCTGGAGAGCTTTTATTTATCTGCGCACAATGTTTGTTTTTTAATTGGATATTATGGAAACTCTGACAGTAATGTAAAAGATGATTAGCAATAAAACAAAATATAAACCAATGGCTTCTAAATTTAATAATAGGCTAAATGTCTACATTCAGACATGGTTAATCAAAACCAGTTTGTAAACTTCATTTTATTCAGGTCAGCCAGTCAACAGTACATGTAATGCATACTATAAAACTGATTTAGGGCTTTTGGACACCCAAGCATCTACATAAACCAAGCAAGGATTAACTAGGTCTGTCTACTCGTAAATTACAGCACATTGTTTTTAAGTGAACAGGATAAAAAGCAACATGCCGTGAACCATCTACATCATGCTTTTTTCTCCTTTGACCAATTTCCCAGTTACTCTCTCAAATTATCACTCCAGTTCCTTCTTTGTTCATCCCTGTGTTGTTTCCATATAACTGTCCAAATCCGCCTGCAAGGCAACTAATCAAAAAAGGCTGAAGCGCAAGAACATTGACCACTTGATAGTTTGCCCAGCTTATTAAAAATATGAGTTTGACATCCTGCAGCATGTTTTAACAATTGGTTCACAAATTACAGCATGGCTAAATACAATTAAATTCATTCCATTGTACACAATAACTATTTAACATATGCTGTGAATCTTGTACACAGATCAGGGCTCTGCAGTGTTTTTCTACAGCTGTTAGTCAAGTCTTGTTGCCTTGTGCTACAGACCTATCAGATCTCATAACATAAACAGGCTTGGGTTGGGTCATAGCTTGGTTGGGATTTTAACAAAATAAAACAAAACAAAACAAAACTCAAAACCCCATTCAGATGGTTTTTAGAAGTGGTGATGGCCTTCCATAAGCAAAGTTCTTCACTTCTTTGTACTCACTGAAAATCAGTACTGGGTTCAGTCACCGCTGTGCTTGTAGAGGTGAACCATCCCTAACCAGTGCCTTGACCCCTCATCTCGAACACCTGAACACACGCAGAGCTGTAAGCACCGCTTATCCCAACAGCAGGTTCTGCAGAACTTTACAGTACTTTACCTCTCCTTTCAGAGGTTGAACCTGCAGAGTACATATTTTACCTAGTACAATATACGTGATAATATATTGGCTCACATGAACTAACATGGTATAGTATCTGTCCCACTGATATTCCATGCCACTCCATACGCACCAGATCTGAGAAGCACGTGATATACAACTCTCAGGGGATATGAAACACATGTGGGTCTGATTCGCCACTTTGTTATTCCAACTGTACACCGCTGCAACTCTAACGAAGTTACACCAGTGTAAAACTGTGTACTGAAGTGGAGGATTAAACCCATATGTCTTTCTATATGAGCCAAATTTATGGGACAAAGTTATTCAAATACATTCAGTAAACTTTCAGACTTCTTCAGAGTTCTATACCTGTTTAGTCCTCAGACAGTACTTTTCCTGCCTCAGGAAAAGCTTTACCTTAAAGACAGCAACTGTTATTTGTTAAAAGGATGTCAGTAATAATCTGAGTTATTAAAAGAAAAAAAAAAAGGCAAAAAGATTGAGAAGATTTGTGATCTACAAAACATTTTAAACGAGATGGCATTTCCTCAAACTCACTCAGCCGTGATTAAAACCCCTTTTGCCTGCTTATATGCATACCTCTTTGTATAATTAAAAGCACGACACATCACCATTTGCAAATTCTTATGATTTCACTGTGCAACTTTTCAAGTGTTTTTTCTGGCCTCTTTCCAGACAGTACACCTGCAAATTAGTTTAGCAACATTTTACCACAACTGAAAACTAACTAATTCTGTTTGATTTGGATTTTTATAAAATTCTGAAAATTTATAAGCTATATGTTTGTATACTAAGTCAGATACATTTATCCACCAACAGACAAAGACATTTATAAAACAAATATCAGACTGATTCTCAAAAAATGTCGGGGATCTGTGCTGGTGCTCTGAAGGTACATATTTAATTTAGTTCAATGGACAAACCAAAAATTTCAGATTAGGCCCATATATATTTATTCAGAACATTTCACTGTATTCAAAATGTTGAAATTTCCTTCTGGTTGAAGAAAAATTATTCAATCAGCCTCAAGAATCAGGCTTCATTTCCTTTCACAATTTTGATTGATGCTTTTAATGCTTTTAAGGCAATGTAATAATGATAATAAATAATAATAGTAGTTGTAATAATACTAATACTACTACTAACAGAATCATAGAATGGTTTGGGTTGGAAGCGACCTTAAAGATCTAGTTCCAACCCCCCTGCCATGCGCAGGGACACCTCCCACTAGACCAGGTTGCTCAAAGCCCCATCCAGCCTGACCTTGAACAACTTCCCTGGGCAATTTGTTCCAGTGTCTCACCATCCTCACAGAGAAAATTTTTTTCCTAACATCTATTCTAAATCTCCCCTCTTCATTTGAAGCCATTACCCCTCATTCTATCGCTACATGCCCTTGTAAAAAGTCCCTCTCCAGCTTTCTTGTAGGCCCCCTTCGGATACTGGAAGGCTGCTATAAGGTCTCCCCAGAGCCTATTCTTCTCCAAGCTGAACAACCCCAACTCTCTCAGCCTGTCTTCATGGTAGAGGTGCTCCAACCCTCTGATCATCTTCGTGGCCCTCCTCTGGACCCACTCCAACAGTGCATGTCTTTCCTGTGATGAGGGCTCCAGTGCTGGATGCGGGACTACAGGTGGGGTCACCAAAGCACAGTAGAGAGGCAGAATCACCTCCCTCACCCTGCTGGCC
>RSEF01000003.1:81399113-81409201 GCA_003993805.1 Himantopus leucocephalus | reverse complement strand
CACCGGTCCCAGTACCAACCCCTGAGGAACACCACTTGTCACTTCTCACCACTTGGACATGGAGCTGTTGACCAGAACTCTCTGAGTGAGACCGTCCAGCTGACTCCTTATCCAATACTACTACTACTACAACTAGTAATAATAATACTTATTTTTGAAAGGCATGATAAAAATGTGGTAACTTTTTCTGCTTTAAACTTATTTCTATAATTCACAAAAAATACCCTTTCAAGAAGTTTCAGTCACTTAAATTCTATATTTGCAGAAAGAAAAAGCTTTTTCTGGAAAAAAAAAAGAAAAAGAACAAAAAAAAAGTCCAGTCCTAGTGCCACTATGTTCAATTCCAGTGCTACTGAGCTCATGAGCAATTTTTATGTCATATATGTGGTGACTGCAAGATCAGTTTTTAATATCATCTTCTGGGAAGTTTTGCTATGAAAAACATTCAGAGATACTGTTCCAGTGTCAACCAAAATAATTCTAAAATAATATGATAAAAAAAATTCCTTATGTATTTTATTTTCAAACAATTCTACCATGATTCTGACTACATGTTATGAAGTATTTTTCTCCTGGAAGTGTCTTTGATAAAGGCATCAGTTTATTTGTTTTAAGTATTTTAAAAATATTCTATACCTCCCTACTGACACCTGTAATGTGATTAGATATGGCAATCAATAATTAAACTCTGTGACCAGTTTTATATTTAGTTATTATAATATTATATATTAATATAGTCAACATGGTAACCAAGAAACAGTAGTGACTTCAGTTATTGAATACCATAAATAATATCTCATAGAAATATTATTCATTAAGTAAGTACGTTAGAGCTAGAAGGGCTAATACTAAAATTTCTATGATATAAATAACCTTTCTCTTTTTAAAGAATTACGTCTAGACACTTATTCAGGGTGTGATTCTTCTCACCTAATCCTAATGAATGTTAGGGAGTTGATGGAGTCACTTAAATGTAGGTGTTGTATACTTAGGTGACGGTGCTGAACACCTACGGTACAGTAGAGGAACCAATGCACCTACAGAGCTGGTAACTCTGATGTACCATCCACAGTCTTCTGAAGCAGCAGCTGGAGGTCAGTCAGGAAACGATTATATTCCCATTATAATCTTAATTTCCAATTTAAGCAGTACAGTCAGTGGCACTGGAACAGCAGTTCAACTCACCTGGAACACTGAGGGTAGAATTCAGTTACTTAAACACAGGCATCTGCTGCCATTGGGGAGTGTGAGGGTCCTCTAAGAGTAACATCCATTCATCCCATCCTAATTGAGATGTAAAATAGGACAGAGAAAGTAACCATTCCTCTTCGTTGTCGATAAAGAGACTTTCATAAAGCTGAATTAGTTGGTGACTCCTGGGATTCCATTCATTTGCCTACGTATAGGTATCTAGTGTCATTTTAGATTCCCTGTTGTGTCTGGGATGACCACATGATGATGGAAATTCTACAGCCTTCTTTAGGTCTTCTACAGCAGCAGCTAGGATGCAACAGAATCAAGGTCTTATGGTGGGATTCAGGCATTAGAAGACATCTTAGATGCCATTTTAGATATCTGAAACTTCTGCATGGGACTGACAGGTACTAAACACAACCTACAGAAAAGCCACATCTTTCACCAACTGAAAGCCAGGTGGGACATCACATATGATGTCTCATGAATCCCATCCATAGAGTCTAACACCATTGTTCCATCCCTACTCAGGATTTGATCCATTAGCTGGTAGAAACACTTGCTGTTGGTAGGAGCTCTGCTGTACAGGAATTTACTTAACACAGCAAATCCATTTAATCTCTTCCTTAGTCTCCTCTACGCTCTCTCTGGGATCATACCTGTTTCTAGTCAGTTTTCTGGAGGATGACTGGCCACTTCACATGTGTTGCTGTTTCCCAGAACATCAGTCTCAGTAGATGGTATTTTGCAGTACTGTGTTCTCATGGACAAGATCTTACAACTAATACTGTTGGAAATAGGTGAATTTTGTACAGTTTCACCTCTAAATCCTGTAAACACTGAGTCCAGCGTTTGGGCCTTTCTTCCCTACATTTCTGAGGCTTCAACATTTTTACATAAGATGATTAAGCACCATTCCAAGCGTAAAATGTTACAGAAATGGGTAAATCTTTGGGTTCAGCCCAGCTAGGAAAACAGAAGGAAATATTATGACACATCTCTTGTATATCTGAATATGTATCTAACATCTGAATGAAAATAATTTCTACTTAAAGGAGAATTCCATTACAGGTACTTTTAATAATACTGCATACAGTATGGGACACCACAGAATACAAAAGCCTTCGTGATCCTTTGGAAAAGCAATCAGAATTTAAATGAGATGAAAACCAGACATCTTTTAATCCTTCTTCAAGTTTTGTCCCTTCTTTTCTTCTTGTTCGCAACATGACTCAGAGGGGCAGATCCTCACCTGATATAAAACAGTCAGTCCAGCTTTATCAAAGTCAAAGAAGCTACAGTCACACCAAAAGAAAATCTGGCATGATGCATCTAAACTGCAGATATAACATTAACTGTGACTAATTGTGAATGCTGTAGATATTTCCTTCCTACGCACGGTTATGTCTTTACCTGAGTATCTTTCTGTTTTTTATTATTAGGCCTAAACAGGACATCAAAGGTTATTTTTTTAAAATCTGCATGGGGAAATGTCTCTCATTTCCATACGATTCTCTAAACTTCTCCTTCTTACTTTAATATGCTTCTGAGGACTTCAAAACATCTTATTGTCTGCAGTAGAAGAAACATCTGTTGAAGTCATACATAGTTTATTGGCTGGAATCGGTGATAAAAGACAGCATAGAGACTCACCAAAACATTTCATTGCTATCAACATAAAACAAAATATTACAAAAAGCAAGTTGGCTTTTTTTTTTTTTTTTTTAATAAGAGAAACATGGGGAAAATTTTGCAAGCCAAATAGACAAGAAAAACTGTGACTTTAATTCATCAAGCCTCACATGACTGGATTTTGTATACCAGCCAGCTAAGGCCTAACCGCACTACAAAAATGGTTTTTAATTAGCTAAGAAAGAAAAACAATTATGAACAATGATACTTCTCTCCACAGAATTTCCTGTTTAGAGGAATTGCTTTCCACACTAGAATTGATATTTGCTCTCTCTACCTACTGATCTGTTTTACCACTTGCCTAGTTCAGCCTGATATTAATTACTACTCCTTTTTTTTTTTTTTTTTNACACCAACAAGGCCCCAACATTGCATTTCAGATCTAAGCCAGCCTTCTAGGAGGTGAGGTGGGAAGTATATGCAGTCAATTTAGCACTGGCATATTTTTTCCCCTTTTTATTAGCCTTCTCCAATTCAGCATTTCTCTGCATTAGGCACAGAGAATTCAAGAAAGAAGACCACCTGGCAAGATTACCAAAACCCGATTACCTTACTGGCATGACAATACACAGACAAACAATTTGGATAAAGCCTCTGGTAAGAAGGAGGAAGAATTGCAAGGTGGTACGTCTGAAACATCATTTCACAAGTCATACTTCTCGTGTAGGAGCGAGGATGACTGCACCATCAGAAAGGACTGATACTTAGCAAGTGTGCAGATATTTTGGCAATTCAATACACTTCTCTATTCAACTTCCATCTGTTTGCAGGTTTTCAAGCAGGTTCTAGTGCTTTTGCTCAATTATTCTTTACTCTTTTGTGTTTTGATATTCCATTTCCTTTTTAAGGGTACCCCACCTCGTTTTTGCTTTACATGTGGGGTTTTTTTTCTCGCTTACACCCTAGAAAATCAAAATCGGCCCATTTTCTCATCATCTAGTTTAGTCTTTTCCTTTTGCAGGTTCCCTCTACTTTTCTTCCTTGTCCTTATGCACAATTCGATGTGATTCACCTTTTCTCCCTCCTGATTTCTACTTTTCTTTCTTTCCTATTAGCACTATTTACTCAATTTTATTTTCCTTCATGTTAATTTTTGTCTAGTTTCTTTTATTTTCCAGTTCCTTCTCTGTCTTTTTTTTTTGAGGATCTCCATTGTGCCTCACTCTCCGTTGTACATGCACATTAGCATTAGAGAGCGTGGAATAAGGCGACAAATGAAATGAAGTCTACTGGTCAAAGCACTGCAGATCTGGTTGTCTCTTACGCGTTTCTCTTCTGCCTTTCTCTCCAGCTTGATGATAGTTTTATTCCTCAATCTCCTTCACACTTTTCCAATAGCATCAGTTGTTTTTGCTTGAGGTAAGCACTGTTTATTCAACAAAAAAAGTGTTTTGCTTCTGCATATACAATTGTGAAAAAGGCGCAACTATTAACTATGGATGAACAGATAGGTTTTGCCTTTTTGTGCCAGATTTCTTAATTCCAAGGTTCAGAGGTTTATGACTTGTTTCTTGTAGTTCCAGATCTGCGGTCAGGATGCCCTAGCATTCAGTTGGAAGGTTCTATGGCTTCTTTAAATATTTTTTGCATTTTGCCATTTCAGACAACTCTGTAACATTTATGTCAAGCACCAATATCTTAATAAACCCATAGTAGCCATGAGGATCTTCTTTTTTCTAATGCAGGTAAGCATTCTGTCTCCTTCAAGGAAGCTGCAGATTATCAGAAGGATATTAAATATATTAGGATAACTCAATGTCAATGATTCAGAGCAGAATCTTTACAAAATATAGTTTAACAAGGTAAGAAGTCATATGTTACAGATATCTACAAAGTAAAAAGCAGAATCTGTAGTAAACAGTGATTGTTACTGCTTCTACTCAGAAAAGTTTGTTTATGCACTTGGCTGTTTCTAGAGATGTTAGAAACAGCACAGAGCTGTTCTGTTTCTATACCTGAGCTTCTAATCTCCTCCCATAGTTGTGGAAAAGAAAAATGTCCTAGGATACTACTGATTTAAACATAACAAGAATATGTTCCGCTGCAAAGATGCACACTTGAATGGATCTTGGGTTTGAAGATGTTTATTGATACTTCCAGATTATGTGATGAGCAGAAGCTAAGAAATATTATCAAGATTCACAAAGTCAGAGAATGTAGCTGTATTGTAACTTTACAGTGAGATTTTTAAAGTCACACAATTGTTTTTTCTTTTCTAAAAAAAGTAGTAAAGCTTGGCATAATAAGCAGTATGCCATATTTTCCAGTGTAACATCTTGTTGTATTTCTGCAGATGACCTACCTAGAGCTGTCATAACTAAACTGAGCAGCCACACAATCTTGTTTCTATAACCTTAGTCTTGTATATTGCAAGTTCCTGAGAATACAGACCTACTATATTTATGTCTGTTATGGTGATTATCAAGCACATAATGAGTAACAGCAAATCGATTTGGTCAGCATTCAAAAGGTAATCTAAGGCAACCACCCACTTGCTGCTGCAACAGACATATCTTTTTGCTGAAGAAACCAAATCCTGAAGGGACCATATGAATGTAACAGTAATGGGAGAAGTTATTGTAAAATGACGATATATAATTAAATGCCACATTCTTTTTAAAAAAAAAAGATAGGGATCATTTCACCAGCGCTAAAGAGAGCTGACAATATAAACTAAGTCATTTTGGGCTGCTGGTTGTTACCATTTGATATTTTTTCTATAGGCTGTGTAAAATGGAAAGGTAGTCTTAGCCACCTCCTTAGGACTGCAAGCCGTAACAATTATTTTTGTGCTAAATACTCTTTCCATAGGAACTAAAGGTATGATTTGTCTCACCTAGCTCTATGGCTTGATGGCAGTTGTCAATACAAAGGAGTCCCATGCCGTTTTGTATGTCTTACCATGTCTCTTGTCTGGTCTTCCGATGTGTCTATTGTACATTGCGTGCTGCTCCAGGTGCCCATCTCAGGTACCGCAGGAAGGCACCAGGCACCTATACTTAGGCAACTGAATAGTTACCTACATCTTCACTAAGTACCAGGGAGTCTTAGACACCCAGCTCACATGCAGATGCATAAATATTGACATGTATTGAAGTTTAGACTCTGAATTTGAATATGGTTCTGAATTTAAAGCTGAATTCTAACCCCCAAATTACAGAGAACTAAACCTACCCTTCATGTTATTCCCCAGCATGTGCATCACACAGAGAAGACACTGTTTTGTAATGCTAGAACTTTAGCTATTGGTATGTCAGGTACTACTTTGCAAGCTCTTAGTGTTCAAGTCTGTCGCCTAAACTTACATACCTGAGATGGCCTGGAGTATCTGAAACACCCATGTGGCACTGGTAGATACAGCTTAGGAGCGAGAGGAGATCCATGCCTTTCTGAGGTGTCAGTCCGAGGCCACGTTGGCATCTCAAGTAGTAGTTGGGGCAACTAAACTAGACCACAAGCATGAATCATTCACTGCCACGAGTGGCTCTTCAAGATCAGAGATGAGGCGCAATAATAAGGCGATGCCTATTGAAGTTTATGATGCATATAATACAATAATATAAGGACATATAATAAAAGGACAACTGGAATTTTCTGTTCCTCCTTCAGTGCATTGGCCTCTGTCAGATTTACACTCCCTGAGAAAACAGAGAGAGAAAAGACAAGCATAGTTGCCAGGCATCTCAAAATTGAATAAAAAGTAGGCTATAATAGGAAGGAATATTTACATCCTCTGGGTTTGAGATGTGTTAAAGTAGTCAAAATAGTGGACAGAATTGTATCAGAGGTTGCGTTCTTACATTTGTTCCCTAAATTATTGCCCGCAGTTTTGGTCAAATAGCGCAGGTATTTTTCAAATAAGTGCAGCTGATCTTCAGGGTTTGCAACCCCTTTATAGCTGGTGACCTCCACTAACTCTCTGGTTATATAGACCTAAAATGTCAACTATCATTAAAAGGTACATTATTTTTATTAAAGAATGATAGAAGTGGACTCCTATGCAAGTTTCAGTCGGATATACTGCAAAAATAAAACAGTTCAGAAAAAGTAAGATAAAACTTCCAGAATTTTCAGACCATTCATCTAACAAGCTCCATACGTATGTCAAAATATGATGAGAAGGTTGGCAGATCATAATATGGCAAGGCACTCTGTTATGTTTAGTTGCATCACACAATGCTTGTTCAAAGAATTAATAGTAACAGTTGCTGTGTTTGATCCAGAGCTGGTAGCCGAAAGGAAGATTTGCTTATGTTATGCTCTTAAGCTAAAGTCTCACTATATTTAAATTGTTTCAGTTATTTCAATTATTTAAATTAATAAGTTATTGACTCTGCTAGGGTCAGAATGATGTCTTTGTTCATGAGGATTTATTATCGGTGTTTCCTTGATTACTGATGGTTGCCGGCAACAACTGAACCGTCACAGGTAGAATAGTTATATCTGCATTTAAACAAGTTAACAATTCCAGTGCCTTATACAATACTGTGCAACAAATTACTACTATTTGGCTTTTCCGGTAACCACTGAATTCAGAGCAATCAAAGAATTATAGATAATTTCATTATTTTTGGCTTCTCAAAGGACATTTACTTCAAGTTCATATAAGGTACACTAATTAAGTGATAGAGGCTTATCTAAGTGCCTCAATATTCATTAACCTCACAAGTAATCACTGTAATATTCAGAACTGAGTAAATGCAGAGCAATACAGGATACTTATAATTCACTGAGTTTACTTCTCTGCTTTGGTCAGTCTGGATCGGCTTGAAAGACTCCCCTGAGCTGATCAGTCATGTTATCGGGATTATTTGCTTTCTGGTAATGTCAGAGATCAATGAGGACTGAAACCCTGCTACGGCAGGCACTGCGCCTCCTTTCCTTTAATAGCTGATCTCTGCAGCAGAGCTTCCAGACTTCAAAGGCAAGAATCACCTAACTCTTCTTGTAAAATAGGCCAATGTCTACCCAGAGAGTGCAAAAACATGTGTAAAATTGGATACAAACTGACAAGGTCTTCAGATGTACTGTAGGTAGTGAAAGAACTCTGAAAACATGAAATACGTGACTGAGGCTGGAGCCTGTAAAATTGCTGCAGTTTTGCCAACATAACATTCTCCTACAGACTTGGAAACACACAAGAAATTTAAGCATTACAGAACAAAGCTAGGAGAACATGAAACAAAAAAAAGTAGGATTTTATGCACTTTATGGTGAATTATATTTTTAGGTTCAATACAACTGATAATTTTCCAAGATTATACAATGAAAGGGTTCCTACTCAGTTCAAGTACTTATTTAGCCAACGTGGTGCATTGCCCCTGGCCAGCAGCCAAACACCCACCCACCCATTCCCTTGCTCCCCTCTCCCGTGGGACGGGGAGAAAGCAGAAGGAAGGGGAGAAGACTTGTGGACCGAGATAATGACAATTTAACAGGGAAAACAAGAGTTGCATGTGCAAGCAAAGCAAAATAAAGAATTAATTCACTACTTCCCATTGGCCAGCAGATGTCCAGCCCCTTCCTGGAAGCGGGGCCTCTGCACACACAATCGTTAATTGGGAAGACAAACGCTGCAACTCTGAACATCCCCCCTTCCTCTGTCTTTCCCCCAGCTTTAATTGCTGAACACAATGTGATGTGGTATGGGATATCCCTTCGGTCAGTGGTGGTCAGCTGTCCCAGCTGTGTCCCCCTGCAACCTCTTGCCCTCTCCCAGCCTACTCACTGGGGGTAGGGACAGGGGGAAAAACCTTGATGCTGTGCGAGCACAAGCCAAACGCTGGTGTGTTATCAACACTGCTTCAGCCACAAATCCAAAGCACAGCACCACACAGGCTGCTGTGATGAAAATTAACTCCATCCCAAGCCAAACCAAAGAGAAATCAGTATTTGTCTGAGTGGTTGGGTAGTAAATACATAATACAGACTAATTCAAGTATAACTGGGTTGATGAATTGTGGAAGGAAGAAGGGTCTAGAAGAGTCACCAACTACCAGTAAATAGGGACTTAATTGAGGATCCCATTGTCCACCAAACCACATGCTGCAAGAGCTTCAGTGACACCACAAGAAGGGAGGGGAGGAGAAAGTAAAGTGTTTCATGAAGGTGAAGGATCTCACATCATGCAATAATATAGAACTGGCAATTACACCCATTCTGAGGGGAGAAAAGAAGGGGGCTGTAATGCAAGAAGAGTAATTAGAAGAACACTAATAAACAATTTCTTGAAGACATTGTAATATGAATAGTGCGTGCAACTTCTTCCTTTTAACGAAAGGAATTATCAAGCCAGCAAGTCTGGCAAGTTATTTTGAAGTTCTTCCAGTTTTGAGCAGTTTCCATAGATCTAGGCACACTCCCTGCTTTTCACACTGTTTTACGAGAGAAAGTGGTGATTTTCTTTACATTAGCATTTCCCACAGACCCAACCACAAGTGAGCTCACTCGCCCACTCGTGCAAATGCAAGTGGGTTTTCAAGCCTGGCGTTTTACGCAAAAAAGTTTTGGAACCCTACTTTGGCCTGGAATCCATTCAAATGTCACAGAGGACAAAACTTTTGCCATTAAAACAAAAAAAAAAGACAAAAAATCATCTTTTCTTTGACGCTCTGCCCTGTACCTCAGATCATTCTCTTCAAGAACTTGGCTTACCCTGTTGTCAATGCAGATTAAGTTTGGTCACTGTTTTGGATTTCTTGCTATGCACAAGAAGTTTTCTCACTATTTTTTGTAAACTCTTCCAAGAATAAATCTGGCAGGGTGCTGACCATTCTGGCCTGATCCAGAAAAACACTTAAGCCTGTCTTTAAGCACCAGAGTAGTTCTAACCAGATTGAGCTCATAATACTATTGTTTTACAAGATGGTGAAATATCTGTTTACTCATTAAAGTCTGAATATTAAGATTCAAGATTGCTCGTTATATCCATTACAGATGTTTTCTCCTCATAAATGACAATCAAAATTTCATTTGTTTGATGTTTATATCTTTGTTCAGTTCTCTACTCTATTGGATAACTTGCAGTGAAAAATTCCAGGCTCTTCTTGAACAATTTATTGTTCTTTTCTCTTTCTTCATTATTATTAATGGGAAATTCCAAACTTTGCAGATAAGATTTATATAGTCTTTCAAATGGGTCAGAACAAGAGAATATCAGAAATGTTTAAAAAGCCTGTTTTGCAATTTATGGCTTTATTAAA
>RSEF01000003.1:81352056-81399013 GCA_003993805.1 Himantopus leucocephalus | reverse complement strand
TTTTTACACCTGGGGATAGAGAGCTCTTGTGCTCTAAGGAAAGCTTCCTTAAAGATCTGCTAGTTCTGTTCTGCTCCCTTGTTTGTGAGGGCAGTTTCCCACGGGGTCCTATTGACTAATTCCTTGAAGAGCTGGAAGTTTGCTTTCCTAAAATTCAGAGTCCTGACTTTACTCTTTGCCTGACCCATATCCCTCAGGACTGTGAACACCACCAGTGCATGATCACTGCAGCGCAGGCTGCCTCCAGTCTTGACATCACCAATTAGCTCACTAGCGTTGGTGACCATTATGTCCAGTATCCCATCCCCTCTGGTGGGCCTGTCTAGTACCTGGCTTAAGAAATTATCTTGGATGCACTTCAGGAGTCTCCTGGATTGCCTACAGCTCACCGTGCTGCTTTTCCGGGAGATGTTGAGGTGGTTGAAGTCCCTCAGCAGGACAAGAGCCTGAGAGCGCGATGCCTCCTGTAACTGGAGTAAGAAGGCTTCGTCTATAGGTATCAGCCCAGATAGAAGGGTCTACATAGAGCATGATAACATGTTTTCCCCTTCGCCTATGACGACAGGTGGTCTTATCAGCAGATAAAGTAGATGGAGCACAGCTTTCTATTTCAATGATACATAAACACAGCAAAACTTTTAATTCACATGCTTGCATGGTATATGTGCTATACATGACCATGTTTTTTAAATTTGCAGTTGAACAGGAGCAAAAGCACATGAAACTGCCCCCAACCCTATCTTCCTGCCACTTCCAAAGCCACTTCTTCCAACTTTTCTAGCCACTTCTTTATCTCTAGCATGAATATTCATGGCTTAATTATGAGATCAGTCTTATTTTCAGCTGACCCCGTATTTTCTCAGATGACAACACGTATAAGGTGCTGTTAACTGGTGGACTTCTTAGTGGTTAGTAATGCTTTAATTTTCATGCATAAATTATTTGATCTGTTTATTATTTCTCATAAAATGGGAATAATGAAACCTGAGTTAAGTGCTTGAGGACTTGTTGACGGGATGTACTGTCTCAACTCATACCAAGGTTCTTTGAGCGCTCTCCACTTTATTTCACTGAGCTAAATGGTTTGACAACTTAAGAAAATTATTTTTGGGGGATAACGCGTTGGTTTGTATCTACCTATCTGATTTCTACTTTTAACCCCAATAAAGCTTTGAATAAACCAGTCAATCTTTCTCAAATCTTTCTGAGAGGCAGGGGTTCAAAATTATTAAAAAAAAAAAAAATAATATTAAGGAGTTTGGATAGAAGACATATCTGCTGGTAGAGTACCCCCTGAACGAAAGGTGTGTGTTCTATCCCATATTAGGTATTAGAAAACTCAGTTCTCAGGACACTGCACTCCATTATTTTTGCTGCTTATGGACTAGTTGTTTGTGACTAATATTTTAAAATATGCTGACAGTTGTTGTGCTTTGTTTACTGGGTCAGCCCACCAGCTTCCATTGTCTTTAGAAAAGAAAAAAAATAAATCATTACAAATAAAAACTTCCTCATGCAAAGAGGAGCCTGTATGTCAGATCTAGGCTTGAAATATGCCACTTTTGTTGAATTTCCCAGTGCTCCAGAAGTACCTCTGATGGGGGCTTGGCACATTTGAACTTGTTAAGTTTGAGGAGGCAGAGCAATGACAGGATGGTTGAACATCCAACTGTGCTTGACAGTATATCCCTCCACTAAATCTGGGTGGCAGATGTGACTTACTGAAGTGACTTACTGAAATTTCTCAATCCGCAGTCTTCTCTTGGTGTCCTCTCCCTGCTAATGAGGCGTTGTTTTCAGCACGGGTCCTTCCTGCCTGGCTGTGTGCAGCGTAATCAGGAGTGGAAGTGATCCCTCTCTTGCTGCACGCAAGGGCTTGAGTTGGCCGGAGTTACGGAAAAGTTGTGTTCTAGGGTGTTTTGCTTGATTTGACCATTTAAAAAAGGATCTGTTTCTTTTCATATGGTGTCTGAGGCAGAAGGGAAGAAGAAATTACCTACTGAAGGAGCTACCTATGAAGGAAATCCAGTGTTTCTATGTGCATCGTGTACAAATAATGCAATTAAAATGTTTAAAGCTACAGCACCAGTGTATAATGTACTTCTTCCTTTCTGGCAGCTGCTGCCAGAAGTACCTCAGCTGATATGGATTTGCCTTGATATTAAATATTTTGACCTGGTTACCTCAGAAAATAACAAAAAATAAGTATCTTCTTTCAGAATCTAGTTAGCACATGGCCTCATTTCTGTCCCGATAGTAGCTCATATGGATCATTGAAGCTGTATTGGAAATAAATTTGACCCATTATGTTCAATATCTGTGGAAAACAGTAGACCTAAAAATTCAGTAAGTCATAGCTCTTGCTCATGTTTTTCTGTTACGGGTATGATGGAAGATTTTGATCACTATCCTGATTCCCATTTTTGAAAGCAATCCTTGGTTATTCTTGATGGATTTAAAAACTCCCATAAGAATAACTAACTATGCAGTAATACACACTTAGCTACTGCCTTCCACCTTTAAGTTTTAGATCTTTTATATCTGTTATCGCGGCCTTCTCTTAAAAGGCAGAACCTCTTCACCATAGGTCTTAAATGGCTAAACATTTGTGTTTGTGAAGTGACTTGTGTTTATGAATGAGGAAAGCGTTTGCCTGAATGAAGTGTTTGAGTTGAAGTCTTCCTGGAGCAGCTCCTCAGGACCAGCGCTAACAGCCCAACTACAAGGCCTTTTTCCTCAATTAGAGAGACGGTGGTGTCAATGCAAAGAATTTTTTCATAAGGTTGTGGATTGTTAAATCTTAGTTTGTCCATATGCAGAACAGTTTGTTCTTTTGTCTTGTATTTCTGAAGACTGATAACAAATGCAAATGCAGAATTAGTTTTGCAAAATCACCTTAGACTGCTCCTTTTAAATATTACATTCCCTTGACAGTCTTCATACATAAAAATTGCAGGAACACATTTTCAGGCTTTTTTCTGAAATTAGCTGTCTTCATGTTCCCTGTTGCTATTTTTTTCCTGTCTGTCATTTTATTCTAAAATATATCTTAAAAACCAAAAACAAACCCCCAAACCTAATAACCCCAGAGCCCCCAAACCTACGCTTTTCTTTTTCATGACTTTGACCCCTGATACAGCATAGAGAGATCCGCAGTACAGATACGAAAATGTGCTTTCTGGTGCCTTTCAAATGTGTTGTTTGCTTCTTCCTTCTATATTATTAAAAAGCGATCAAATCTGCAGAGCTGTTTATCTGCACGAAACAAATAATTTGTGGTTATCTTGGGTTTGAATTGTTTGTTTTCTCTTGTCTTTGTCTTTTTCCTGCTGATGTTGTTTCATCAGGGTTGTTGTTATTCAGATGTGTTTCATAGGCTTTCTTGTGAACCCATTTGACACCAAGTCTCGCGTTCCTCTTCTGCACACTTCCTTTGTTCTCCCCCTTGCTTTCAGAAGGAGGTTTGTTTTCTGCTGGTCCAATTCTGCTTCAGCCCCTGAAGCTGACGGAAAAATTCCCGCTGGGAATTCTAGACCCAGTGCAGAGCTCACTGCAGCCTCTCTGCCAGCACCGGTTGTGGTACAGATTGGATCAGAGAGACCAACCACATCTGGGGTGCTAAAAGTAGTTAAATCTGTTTTCATCTGTGTAAGCAGATGCTAAAGAGACTCTGTATGTGTAGGTGTGTACCAGGAAACTCAATTAGATGTGTTAATTTTTCATTTGCTGTGAAGAAAAGGGAACAAAAATTATTTAATTGTAAGCACTAGAAAATTCTGATTTTTACCTTTAAAAAATGCAGTGAAAACGTCACTATTCCATTATGAACTCCATTTTTTCAGTTTTATATCTCGATCTTAATTCCCTCCCAAGAACTATTAGTTTACAGGCATATTAAAAACATCATAAAATCAGGGCTTTTTGGTATTTATGTACCTATCTTACCTGGTTCAAACATTAGCGGTAACTCTTGAAATACATCTGTGGACTTTATAACCCTCGCAATATCGCTTAATCACAAAGTCCAATAGGTTTGCAGTGGGCAAAATCAGGATTTCAGACTTTGTATCTTAGGTGCCTGGGTAGATGCAGTTAATCATTCGCATGAGAAAACAGGCATGTACTGTCACCATTTCTAGCTGGGAACTTCTATTCACAGGCTTCAGGCACAATTGTCACTGGGGCAAACCCAGCTGTGTTAGGTTAATTCAGGTTTATCAGGCGGTCCGTGGGATTTCTTTAGAGCTAAATGATCCCACATTTGTCCTAAAGGTGGAACAGCATTAGGGAAGAGCAGGCAAGCTTATTTGCCCTGCAAAATGCATATAAAGAATGTGTATTATAAAATCCTATATGTAAGTTTTATAGCTGTATCAAGCTAAAAACTCTTATGTGTGTGTATATATACATGAGGAAAAAATGTGAAATGTTCTCGAAAAACCTCTCTAATAAGCTGTGTTACAGGCACCTGGCTGAATCCTTCAGAGATTCCCTATTTTCACAACCCAAGCAAATATATTAAGGTGCTTTCCAGCCAAATTCATGATTCCAGAGTCAGAGAGGATCAAACAGGGTTTTCACATGTGTTTCTGCATAACGTCCTTGTAATTGTTTGCTCTTTGGCTGATGCTGCTCCCCTGGTGTATGGACTATAAACGGAATACAGCACGAAGAATGCCAGTCCCCTAGACGTGCAAACAGGTGAAAGCTTAATTGACGTGACTTTACGATGATTGTTCAAATGTTATTTGACGTGTTTTATTTGAAATCCCTTGACCCTGCATGTCAGAGAAACCTGTGTGTTTCCTTTTAAGGCCTGATCATCAGCCGCGGTGTCAGTTTCTGCAGTTTTCTCCCAAGTGTGAGAACATCATTGTGTTTTTTACATGCTCCATTTAAATCCTTCTGACATCTGCGTGGGCTGCTTTCCATTCATTAACATAGGGGAGTTGCATCTTCTTCCATGGTGGCTGGTCAGACGCCAAAGGCGGATTAAGTTTCCCTGAGCGAGGAACTTGTCATTTCAGCTCTTCGAGCTGGAGCGGGGACCTTTGGCAGCTCTGTGGAGAGGCAGTGAGAATCGTTGCCACAAAAATGATTTTTGTGTGGTCCTGCTGTGCGCCCCTGGATTTCAAATTTGATTTATGGCTGCTCATTTTTTTTAAAAAAAAAAAGTCTGCATTTGGTTTTGTTGCAGGAGATTATCGTGTAAATACTGCGGCATACATACTTAATTCTGAAACTGTGGATTATTTCTAAAATTAAACTCATGGTAATTGCTGGCATATTTTCCAGTTCCTCAAAGTTGTCTGTAAACCCACTGTTGGCTGTGTATTTCCCTTCTTCTATTCATGTAGCTGCCTTTATTCTTTATAGTCCTGCTGAGGTCCCAGAGCAGACAGAAAGCAACTGCTAGAGAAGTGCATGAAGCACCAGAGCTGAATGCCAGCTACTGCTCCCGCAGATGGTCAGACTTCGGGAGACATGACTGAAAACACTGGTGGATGTCTCACAGAACAGTGCACAAAACCAAAAAGCTTGTTTCAAAACAAGGTGCAAGAAACCTCGTCGCTGTTTGCAATGATTTAGCTAGACATAAATTTCTTCTCCTTCACTTCCCATCTCTCTTGGCGTTTACCATAGACTGCTTAAATAAATCCTTTTCAATTTAGGTATCCCTTCCAGAACTGCTAAGAATTATTTTCATTTTGTGCTTTAGTCTCAATTCCATTTGTGTAAGCTGTTTATGTTTTCGACCTACCGCTTTCTGGACAGAAGGCTTTTCCTATATGTTTTAGTCCTACATTGTTGTTTCTAGCCTGAAACATTTTGCTGTTGTGGTTTACATTGTACGCTTCTCAGTAAATCTGGGAATTATTTTTGCACAGGGTTATCTAGTGCTAGTGCTCTCTTAATTATAGTTTACATTTTACATTAATATTTTCTATTGCAGAAGAATTCAAAATGCTTGACAATTTGTAAGCCACAAAAGCTGTCTTTGCCTGTGGGGGGTAGCTATGGTCTGTGACTTCTAAAATGAGCATTATATGTTTATTGTTTTGCATTTATAATTAAGCAATTTGATTGAATTACATTGGTGGCATACTGTTTAAACTTCCTGAGTCTGAGCAACTTCTTTTTTGGAAGTGTAGCATCTCAAATATGTATTTCATTTTCAGACTGCCCAAGTTTGACGTTATGTCACTTTGTATATGAAATCATGTGAAATCAGGATAAAAGTTATTCTTTGTCAGTAATCTCCTGGGGCAGATATGTAGTTTGTACAAATAGTTCTCTGTCCACCGCTAGCTGTCTTCATAAGAAGGAAGGGGTTGGTATTTAAAATTTTAATTTGATGGAAGAAGCATTAACAAGAAAGTGCTTGAAAGTGAAAGGCAGGCAAATGCATGTTTATAAGTGAGTTTCATGTTTTTAAAAATACAGGTGATTAAAGAGTAGTAGTTCCTGGTTTTGAAAGCCTGTATCTACAGCATGTATATGTGGAGAATATTTACCTCCTAATATAGCTCAAAGTCACACCTCTGCACGTTCAGTCGTTCTGTACTGTTTTGCTTTAGCTGTGGGGTGGAACAGATCGGAAAACAAAGAAGTGGATTCCCGTCTTCAAGTTTAAAATGGAAAGACTTTGAGCTTAATGTAGAATAGCTGGCTGAAATGCCGCGCGTTACGGAGAAGAACAGAGAAGGTGGCAGGAGTCCTTTGGTTATTGAAACTTAGTGGTACACCAAATAAAGTGGCCCCATTGTGTTCTAATTCACTGTGCAAATTGTCCATTTGACCTACTCTTCCCATGAAATGCTTAGAAATCTTTTGCAAATTAAGCTAATATGCAGTGTATTGTAGTTTTGTGTCTTTTTCTGTTATGGTCACCATTTACAGCTATTGTTTAAAAGACTTCTGAAACAACATAAACTCTGTTGAAAATTAAGCACAGTTGAGAGTAACTGCTTAAGATGTGCTTCTTGGTTCGGATGACTGCAACTTGAGAGTTGCTGGCATGCATGAACGATTCAGGTGCCCTGAGGTGTCTGAGGATTGATGTGGTATTCAAATAACTGGAGTAACCTTCAAATCACGGAGGTTAACATTGCATTGACTTATGGTTTCCATTTTTTGACGCTTAGTCGCTGAGTGGAACAACATAGGCAGTTTTGGTTTGATGTAGTGGGAAATCCTTAAAATACACAAGTGAGCACTGCATTGCCTGGGTGCCTTTGTGATGAACGTGGCAGTTCTTTTTCTATAAAATAAAATAGTTTAATTGAACAATATTTCAACTGCAGTGGACGAGCCCAAAATATTGGGGATCGCAGACTGCTGTGAATATTAAGCCCCAGTTATTTCCATTAGCTGTTAATGTCACTGTTGTACGAAAGAAAAAAAAAAACTTTATCTGTTCAGGTTTTTTGTTTGCTCCCCGTAAAGTATTTTGACAGATAGCAGCTAAATTTGAAACATATAAAATGTGTGAATTTGCAGAGATGTGAGTGTGAGCTATATTAGGAGATAAACATTCTCCACTTAGCAATATTGTAGATGTGAGCTTTCAAAACCAGGGACTATTAATCTGCATTTACTTAAGTCAGTGCAAATCTGGAATAACTCAATTGAAATTGAAAGTTCAATAAAGAATAAATTTATAGCTGCTTTACACGTGGTGATTTCTCTATAGAAATCTTTGCTGTTAAAATCATCATTGATTTTCCTTTCCATTTTTGCCGGTGGTTCTCATCCATACCCCTTCAAGGCATTTTAAAGTATCAGTAGCAGTTCTAACAGCTGACCCCTCAGAACGTCTTTTACCACGAGCAGATGCTTATGAAGAGCGGGGAAAGGGGGTTTCCTTTTCATTTATGGATCTTCTCTTCCACCTGCCTGAAATACACACCCCATTTATCACATGATAAAAATCCCCTTTCCCTCAAAAAAGTCTTCGAGTGCCTTGAGCTTTGAATAGTATTTGATACAAAGCCTCACTGTTCATAAGCAGTTCTTACTTCTCTGCTCTGCAGCTGATGACTGAACGCTGGTTCACCTGGCTGATGATGGGGAAGAGCACCGAAAATGTGGAAGACAGCTGTTGCCATTCCTCCCCTTTTCCTTGTTTTGCGTTATTAAAGAAGAGAATTAATTAAAACTGATACTCAGAAAAATGTAAAGGAAAAAGGCTGGGTTTGAGATTAACTTTGTGATTCCTTGATCTCAGAATGACCATTTGTACTACAATTGATACACTTTATTTTGGATTGCTGCTACTTTCATCCTCAACCTTGCCAAACGACAGGTTTCCTCTGTGCAACATCAACTGAAGGATCTTGACAAATGATGTCTAGATTTTATTTTATTGTCTCTGGGGCCCTGTACATGATGCATTTTTGATGAATGAAAATGAAAAGAAAATGCAAATGAGATTGGGGGTGCGGGAGGGGTTGAAACATACAGCTGTAGTACAGTTGTATGGATGTGTGTCCTCTGTGAATTTTAAATTTTTTTTCGGGAATTCAGCTTGCAAAAATTGGATCATGTTGAGTCTGTGTATACAACGGCTTCTTTTTTTTTTCTTTGATGTCAAGCTTACAAAGAGATGCTTAGAAACATGAAATAACTGATATTGTTCTCTTTTTTTTTCCCCCATCTTTTCCAAATCCGTGTACTTCAGTAAAAATAATACTGTTTTAAGACCAGGAATTTTATTAAGGTTTAAAAACCATCAGAGACACTTTTTACATATAAGTGAGGGATGAAGCAAGTGCAATATATTACGTAGAGCAGAAGGCTTCTGTACTCTGCCCAGGTATCATCACTGGTGTGAGCAGCAGCATCAGCTCCTACACGCGTGTCTGTGCGGGAGGTGGCTTTGGGTGCCTGGCGCACTGCTGCTCTGCGGCGAGCCCGCTGTGTTTTGGAAGCACCGGACAGAGGGAATGCCTCTTGGGAGAGCAATGAACATACTGTGTGTTACCTGAAGAGCAAAAGGGTTGAAGTAAAAGACGACAAAATGAAAATGCCCGCTATAGAAAGGGCAGAAGTGGAATAAACCTACTTTTTACCTCCACACACCATTTCCACAAGTGCTAATTTGATTACAGCTCCGACAACTTCTCTGTCCCCTCAAGAGGTGTGGAAGAGGGCAGACAGAATATGGAGTTGCAAGCAGAAAAAAATTATTTAGTCCGATAAGTTTAAAATAAAATCATTCTCTTTTAGGATCAGTAAAGACCTTTGTATCATCAGGATACCGTGTATCTATTTTGAAGTGGTCACAGTGAGATATGGAGGGCAGACATATCAATCAAGTGATATATACACTGTAGTCTTTGTGATGTTTTAATAAGATCTGGGATTTCTTTGTGTTTGCCCAATTTTCATGTACCTGTAACTTGAGGGGATAGATTAGGAAGCTGTTTGACCTTTAATGGAAAGGGAGATTTTTCTCTTGTGTTGGGCTTCAATTTCAGCTTCTGCAATTTCAAAGTAATTCTGTAAAATGCTTCTCATGGGTTCCATTGATCAATGGAATTAAACCAGTTCAAGAGCATAGCCCCGGAAATTGGGAAACTAAAAATTGGAAATGTACTAGAGAAAATAAATTGACAAATTTCTGTATAATGCTGTTTAGTTTGCTTTGAAGCAGATTGCTTGCTGTTGAAAGGTTAATATTGACTGCGCTTGTATGTTTTGTTTTTTGGCAGGTAACCCTGGACTGGCAGGTTATTACAGGACCTTCATACAGGCCTTATATTGCGGACTAAATCAGCAGTATCCCGTTTGGGTTGTGAGCCATGCTGGACATTGTAAGCCTCCTAGTGGTATGGAAATGATAGAAGGTACAATACTGTAACTTGTATATACAAATATTTGTAACACCCCCCCCCCGATTTTACTAGCAGAACTTGTGCCTATTACAAACAGCATGACATGGTTTTTAAATGTCTCCATTATATTTCCACAGAACAGTTGTATGAGAAGTTACTGAGGAAAAGAGTATTTTTAGGTAAATAAGATTTGCCAGTGAAATAGGTGCTGTTAAGAGAATAAGAAAGTTTGCTGGTTGCAGTCTTTAGAGACAAGTTACAGAGAAGAAGGTCTAGAATATGTTTATGTTGAGAAAAGTAGATTAGAAAATACATATTTTAATGAAATGGCTAATTTGGAGATTGAATACTTGAGAGACTTAATTATCTCTGAATTTAAAAATAGTTGTACTAAATTTCTAAAGTGAATTCACCGAAGTGAATTTCCAGGAAGCGAGTAAATGCTTCTGAGACTGGGGTATGGGGTGTTTGCAGTGTCGAGGTATTGTTTATCTGCTAAAAGTCTTTTGACGTGCAAATCACCGGCAAGACATGGCAGCCAACTCTAAGTGGATATTCTTAATGTACAGCATTGCAAGATGGGGGGAGTCAATAGCAAATCCTGTCCTGAAAGCTGCTTAGTATCAGAAGGCCTCTGGACTTGGTCAAGCGGCAGTGATGTAGCAGTAAATCAGTACAGTTCTGTAGGACCAAAAGGTTCGGAAATGTGAAGCAACATGAAAATTTTGAAAAAACTGTTTTGGCTGTTTAGCATAACTTTCCCTCACTATCCTTTGCACCTGAGCTTTTAAGCCTTTTTGTTGGTTTATTTAATCTCAGGTTTAAAACTGAAACCTGTATTTCTTTGGAAAAAATCTTTCCAGTCATCATGTTCAAGTGTCAAACTAACAAATGCTAGCTATTGCTCCTGGTAGGTAAGAAATCCCTAGGTTTGTAATTTCTGGGGCAGTGTTAACCATGGGATACAGGTAGAAGTCTGGCGACTGAAGGAGCTGAGTTTATTGCAGAGAACATTTGTAGATCTGATAACCTGCCCTGGGATCACAGCTGTAAGCGTGCGTTTAGTGAAAAGATCCTTTGACAGTGAGAGATGTGTTTGATGGCTTGAGATGGCTGAGCTAGTTGAAATGGAGAGGTTTTTAGATGGGGCCAGCAGGGATGTTGTACAACTGTCCCACTTCCACTGCAACAGTCCCTGTCCTGTTACGGAAAGTGTAAATCTGTGGGAAGGAGAGCATCCAGTAGGAAAGAGGGAGCTGATGTCTAAGTTGAAACCAAACCTCCGGCTGACTTCACTGTGTCCTTTTGCACTGCCAATGCTCCTGTGAGAGAGGGGATTTTCAAGAATGTGGTAGCTTGTTAGGATGGACAGGTCGGAAGTGAAGTACCATAAGGACTGGTGCTGTGTCAAGTTTTATTCAATATATTCACCCATGACCTGCAGAATGAGAGTAAACAGTGAAATTTCTCCGTTTCTGGATGGCATTTCATAGCATTTAATTACTGGGAAGATATTAGATGTCAGGGATCTACAGAAGCATCTTACAAAATGTAGTTAGTGGGCAAAAAGATGGTAGACAAATGTCAGGGTAGATAAAGATGAGTTAATGCATCTGACAAAAAGATCTTTAACTGTGCCTGGGCAATCCTGAACTTGGAATTCATTTGTGAAACTCAGGAAAGATACTGGCATGATCACTGGCAGTTCTCTAGTATCACCTCTTATTGCACAGCGGCAGACAAAATTTAAGTCAACAAAACGTTGGACATAACCAGCGTTACAGCCAAGGCAGGAGGTGTTGTTTTATTACTGTATGTAACCATAGTGGACCTGCATCTTGAACATTAGAGTGCAGTTGTGGTGGCCATCTCAAGGACAACATTTCAAGAGTGAAGTTGGTGAGTGTATGGAGGAAGGCAACTAAAACAACAGGGAGGAAGCACCTTCCTTGTTATGAGAGATTAAATGACACTTCGGTTTGGGAAGCAGAATGCTTCTTAGGAACATGACTGAGGTTTCCAAAATCATGACAGTAAATAATGTAAATGCAGAATAAAATACACCAGATTCAGTAATGGAACTAATGGTCACTTAATGGTACTAGCAGGTTTAAAACAGGTAAAAGAAAGTATTTCTTTATGCGACAGGTGAAAAATTTAGGGAACTAGCAGCCAAAACACTATACTGTGGGCAAATTATATTAGCAGACTTAAAGTGATAAAACAACCTCATGGACAGCTGGTCCAGAAACAGTTGCTGAACGAGCCAGGTTCTTTGGTGTGCAGGTGCACTGCTGTCCTTGCTTTGCACAATGACCTTCTCCACACTTCTGTGCTGCTCCTGGTCCCAGTGCCATCTTGCAGCAGGGTTGAGAGCCTGAGAGATTCACCGCAAGGAGAAGGGATGCAGAAAGTGTCCAGGCTTGGTTTCTCATTGAATAGCATCTGTTCTTGCCACTGCTGAGCTTGGGGGAATCACTTGCCTGACCCTATAAGGTATTTTGTGTGTTCTCAGTATCATGTGCCAGGATCTGTACTTACTGGTGCACTTACTGTAGCACCATGGAGCTAAGAAAAGCATAGCAAGCCACTGATGGATAGTTTAAAAAATAATGAAAAGACATTTATGAGATTATTTTCATATTTATTTTATTAGGAGCACAGGAGCAGGAAGCTCGCAGCCTGTCATTAATATATGTTTAGACAGTATTCCAGAATATTCCGTAGGGAGCCTTTTTCAAGCTAGTCTTCTAAGGAAACCCTGAAAAGTTTAGTGACCTTTGTAAATAATGGTGTTACTACAGTTGCCATGGGTAATACACTGTGCTTTGCAGTAGCTTTGAATGTAACGCAAGAAATACGGTTCATTTGATAAAAACAGAAGGGAAGGCACAAAGTGGCTAGAAGGCCTTGTGTTTTGGCATTTTATGACAATGTAGGTTGTCTGCAGTGGGAGAAGAGATTTGGGGTAATTCTCCCTCATCCTGCAAAAGAAATGCAAAAGAAATGAAAAGCAAGTTATAGATATTAGCCGATTCCCTTTCTTTTCCCTTTCTTTTATTTATTTATTGCCAAAAGTGTCATTTCATTAATTGACTATGAAGGTGTGATCAAAATCACTAAACAAAAAATTGAGCATCTTTGCAATTTCCCAGGTGACTGACTGAAAGGAATAGGGAATTACGGACTCATTGCTGATGTTCTGCTCCTGCTCCTGCATCCCACAGGAGTTCTTAATTGACATTTTGTGGCATTATAACAAAAAACCCAGAACTCCAAGAAACAACAGAAGCACATGCACAGGGACAGAAAATTCTGTTCTCTGCAGCTCCTCATTGCCTTCTAGGTTCTGGATTTCTCAGGCAAAGTTCCCGTGCCAAGGACCACTGTAAAGAATTGTGAAAACCACGTCAATTGTTAATATGCTGCACAAAACTAGAAAAAGGGGATATTTTGGCAAAGAACTAGGCATGGAACTGTTATTGTAAAAATTCCATGTATTCTTTTGTGTTTCTGATGGGCATTTCATAATTCTTCATTTGAAATAGCCTCCTGCAAAACCTCTGAGGAAGTTCAGTATTTCTTGATAACAAGGATGAGCGCATAAATTGACGAAGACAACATTTCAATCTCTGACACCATTGATTCTTGAGGTTTTTACTGGTTGGAGTCTAGCAAATGAAAAAAAGAAGGAGAGGGGGAAGCTACTATGAAAGACAAATTCATACTGATTCATTTAGAACAGTTGTATACAAGCTTTTTTGATCAAGCAACGCCTGTCAATAAGTAATTTCTATCGGTAAAAAATTTTTCAGCATGCAGCCCCAATGTATCTTTTTTAAAAATTAATATAAATTGTATACATGTGTTACTGAATTTCTAATATTTTCTTCCTGCACCCCAATGTGTGTGCACCTCACTTTGGAGACCACTAATTTAGAGTATGCGAGTATGTAAATAGTACACTTAACATATAAATGGTGCTGCTTGTAAAGTAATAAAGGGTTTTAAATGAAAGAAACTGTGTTGGAATAATATGCCTGGTTATATTTAGATCAAGTAGATTTTGAAACTCTCAGAAAGACTAAAGCAAGTTTTCCAACAGCGGCCATCAATCACAGACTACTTCCTAACTGGAGGCATGTCACATAGTGATTTGAGACCCGAATAAAGCTACACCCTTCATTTTTACTTCTGTTTGATATCTTTCTATTCAGAGAGCTCTTGCGAGCTATGCTCCACAGAGACACGTGACATTAATTGAACATTTCACTGCTGTAATTCTGTTCCTAGCAATCAATCCACTTTGCAAAAAGATTTGAAACTTATTTTTATTCAGTAAATGCAATAAAAAAGTTATACCTCAATTTAAACTTCTTTATCCTCCTCCTTAGCTGTTAAAAAAAGTAGTTGTTTTGAACACTGCTGTGACTGTAAAACAGGCCAACATCAATCCTTAGGTGTATGCAAAATTACAAAAAGGAGAGTAGTTTTCTAGCTCTCAGTTATTTTGTTTAAAAATGGAATAATATGTATATGCTTTCTAAATGTTCATATAATCATGAAAGTGTTGCTTTTTTTCTTTTCAGTGCCTGATACTGAGACTGACTTGTAGTTTTCCTAATGATTGAGGTGTTCATGCCTCTTGAACAGATGCCACCTATGAACAGGTTCTTTCATAATACCAAAACCAGTACCTGCTTCCTTTCTCTGATAGTTTACCATGCCAAATATAGTATGATTGTATTGTAAGTCTTTTTAAGGTGCAGGTATTTTGCACATCATTTGGTTAATTTCTACCTTACAAAGACATGTTCATAAGAAAGGAAAAATGTATACAAATAGATCATAATTAGGTTATGGCAAATTTTTCCTTAAAAGTAAAAATAATAGGCAGGTATACCTACAGTTGATTTATTCTTTTAAGTTCTGGAGCTTCTTTTAATGTGTCACTCCATTGAAGAATTTGCATTATGCTTCTTTTGCTATTTCTGATCTGATATTCTCCTATGTGTAATCAGGTAACTTATTAGATGTTGTGAGGGCTTATTTAAAGTGGAATTTATTGTTTCCTATATGAACGTGTTAGAAGTACACCGTAGCTTAATGCCCTTGCCCTCAAAACAGAGGCTACTGCCTGAGTGCTAGTATCTGCAGGTTAGTATGTTCCTAGGGATTAAATGGGTGGTCTTTTGACTTAGTTGCAAGACTAAAGGTAGATCATATTTTCATGGTATATAGCCATCACTGAATGTTTCATTTTATAGGTAGTGAAAGCGGAAGAAAATATATTGTGTTGCATTGCTCTCTCTTAACACATGATTCCCTTTAAACAGGAACAGAAAACAGTTTAAGGAAAGAATGAAAAAGTGCTTTGGTGCTTTTAAAAGAAAGAAAATTGTTAAGCAATGTTAGTCTTAAATATTTTGTAAACTTCTTGATTAAAAAAATAAGGGTAAAACTAAAAAATAAAATTAAGATAAAAAATATTCCATATTTTTTCACACTCAAATTATTCTCTCAGAATGCCAATATAGCTGCTCAGCTTGTAGGGGTGAGAATTACAATATATTATGAACTGTGGAGATGGAAGCTCTGTTATTATGAAATCCAGCTGAGTAGAAATGCTTGAGTACTGCTGAAGGACTAAAGACCCATGTTTAGGAGTAGCTCCTCTGATGGCAATGAGTAGTAGACAGTTGGAAGCTTTTCAACAGCCTTTTAACTTCTTTTGGTAGGAAACAAACTGCTAGTTAAAATTAACACGTATCAGTGAACAAATCCTAAAATTATTCATTACTAATTTTACACACATTGCTAATTCACGTGCTGTGTTATGAATATCCCACTTTAAAATAAGGACTAAAAGGCTCAATCTTGCCCAAAATTTCTTTAAAAGCTGTGGAAAATGGGAGATTAGATAGGAAACCGTTGACACTCAGTCCCTCTAACATATCCTTCACCTTCCTTTTTTAGCACCCTGGTTGGCTTTTGCCAGTAAAGGCAGTGTAGACAGCAGGTGGACATCAGCAGGTGGACATATATAGCCGTGTCTTAAAATGGTCTAATTCTGTGGACATCTGCTGTGGTGTGATAAGAAATAAGAAATACAGCGTCTCAGGCCAAAATAAGAATAGTAGAGCACAGGTTTGGTTTTGTTTCTCCTTAGGATCACTAAGATGCTTTTCTTTGTAGTGAAGTAAGATTGAGAAGAAAAGAAAAATGAAATCAGAATTAAATGATTTATTGATTTTTGGTAATATTCTATGTAGTCCAAGGGCTATATAAAATAGTGTGATTCATGTCTTAATTGATTAGAGAGACACAGTTGATGCATTAAAATATATACCTAATAAATGGCTAGTCATCAGTCATGTCTTAATGATACAATATTTGGTCTCTTGATAAATTCTATTAAAGATAAATTTCTAGAACTTTCTAAACTGTACAGATTAGTATTGAGCTCTACACAATCATAACACAAATACTTTTTATAGTTTTAGCAAGGCGTGTTTGTCCTTTGAAACATGTTGTCTACTGAATTTTCTGTTGGTTTGTTTCTGAATCAATATTAGGTAGCTTCTGAATGACAGGGAAGTTTGAGTGACACTCTTAGTAACCAAGTTACAACATAAAATTCTATTTTGATCTTTTATGTCCCATGGACTGTAGAAGATAATAGTGTGTCCTTAAAATCTGTTAAAATATCCTTAGTTCATTTTACATGATAAAAAGAGGTAGCTAAGGATTGATTTATAGTCCATCAAAAGAGTGTTGACATTGCTTTTTTTTTTATGTAGGGGAGAGTAGGATCTTCAGACCATTTTGAAGCTGAATTATATCCTTAAGAAGCAGTGGGAAAAAGCACAGAAGCGGTGCAGGGATAATAAATTATCTATGAAGTCATTGATTATATGATCCCAAAATGTTAATGTACCATCAGTGTGAGGTTTTGAAGTGAAATGAAGTTTTGAATCAAACAAAATATTCTAATGTTACAGGAAAATTTGGAAGCCATGTGCAGCTTGAATTTATCTGATATATTGCTTCTTAGCTGTTGTTGCAATTCATCTGAATGCAGTTTGCTTTTTCAGCCCTCTGACTTCTAATGAAACTGCAGAATTGACTATGAGTGAGATTCTGCCTCTAGCTTAAGTGATATAAATCTGGGAAAAAAAAAAAAAAAAAAAAAAACTNAACTGAATGTATACTTCAGCAAGTTAATCATCTCGTTGACTGCTAGGTAGTTGTCCCTAAATGACAGATATAAATATGGGCATGATTAGCAGATATGAGCCGTAAGTTTCTACCGTCATGATATGCTGTGCTGGCAGGAAAAAACCTAAAATAGTAGCCTGAGCAAGACAAGGAGCATGGTGTGCTATAATAAGAGGGTTGTGAGTTATTTAGGACAGTGATTCCTGAGCTGTGGTCTGTGGGCCACTGGTGGTTCCCAGGACACTTGCTTGTGGTCCAAGAAGAGCTGGCTGATCAGATGGAGTTGGCTCTCTCACTGGTTTCCACTTGCTAAGCAGAATTAATGGTAGCTAAGAATACTTTTCCAATAACACTTTTTTTGTGTAGGCATTTGCTGCGGTGGCCTTAGAGATGTTGGGCCACCATGAATGTGTGGTGATGGCAGGGAGTGGGATTGTGGCCTGCACTGCTGCAAACAGGAGAGGAGGAGATGATGGAAGTGAGGTGTTCCAAGAACTAGGCTCCTAAAAATAGGCACTCATCCTTAGCTAACAGCCGTTGTTCTTCTTGTTGTGTATAACCCCAAAGGAGAGAAGTTGCACAGGCTCAGGGAGTCAGTACGCACTTGGTAATTTTAGCTAGCTTGTGACTCTCATTTCTTGTAAGTAGTACGGGTGTTTTTAATGATTCCTGATGTTGGAGAATGCCTACACTGCTGAATCAGGTGAATCAGAGCTACTGGCAGTCTGTTCGGTCAGTACAAAACCACCTCAGAATTAGTGTCTGTAGTGCTTAGAAGGTTTTTGAATAGGGAATCTGTATCTGGGCTTCGGCACTGGTTAGGTACGAAACAGCAGTAGTAATGGTAGGTATCTGGCCACATTCAGGTACACGGTGATAGCCATGTTTAAAAGGCATTTAGGTCTTGTATTATATGAGTAAAGGGAGAAAAGCAGAAGGCAGCTGAGCTGGCGTCTCACATGCATATTTTAAGCTTATACATACACACATTTAACTTGCATTACGCACATTTAATTCACATTAATTTATATTTCAACAGTATTTTCTGCTTCCTGGGCGTATAGATTAAAATATGTGAGAGTCATTGAAAGATGGATTACCTTTAATACAATTTCTTTACAGGTTTAGTTAGTTATGTTTAAATATTATAGACCTGGAGAACTCTGTAGTCATGCTGGCATCCCAGAACACATAGCACTGCTTAATTTTAATGAAAAATTATATGGCAAGGTGTCTTCCAGTCCAGTGGTATCACACTGTAGATGCGTTAAAAAGAACCAAGCTGTAAGCATGCCATCCAGGTAGCATTAAGCTAGTTTCAAAGCGTCATTTTTTTTTAACGTGTAGAGAGGAGAAGTTTCTTATTTATGAAGCTGGCCTCGCCGCTGATTGAGCTCTTCACATGGTCTTCGTCAACAGCGAGGGGTCCCCCATCGGGCTGTGCACAGAGGAACTGGATGTTTTCACAGGAGGGGCCCGCAACCCTCAGCTCAGTGCAGAGCAGACCTGCCGCCCCTCCTGGCACAGCAGTTGCTGCTGCCCAGAAACCTTATTCCTTCCTTCTCTTTGGAAAAGGCAGCTTAAGGAAGGAAGTGTGCATGTGCATGTAAAAGTTATTATGAGGCATTTAAATCATGAGGTTTTTGTCTTTGCCTGGTAAGATCTGCATTTTCCTGTATGGTTTTAGTGCTAGGTGTCTATTTTGAGGAAACAAATGATCATTTCATGTTATGAACCCACTGGAATGTTTTAAATCTAAATGTGTGAAAAGTAAGCAGCCCTAGGGATGCTGCAGTACTCCGTTTACGTCTTTCCTTTGAGCCACATTCCGTTAATTATTCATAAAGGTCCCATAATCATGCCCATAATTATGCAAATAGATCCTTTGAGTGAAATCTTGGCATTTGGCGTTGACTTTATCAGTTCTGCTTAATTTTAAGCATGTGTTTAAAAACCCTGTTCCATTCAAAATCAAAACTAAGAAAATAAAATTTTGCCATATGTGAAGTATTTCTAAGTTGCTCTGTTGTTTTCTTTTCTGGCCAACCGAAATGGTAACAATTTTGACTGCTCATAGCATCATACCTTAACAGTCGTGTATTTATGTGCAGTCACTTAAACACTATTAAGCTGATCCTGGTGTCACTTAATGCTCTATATTGCACTGACTTTGATGGAGTAGTGACCAATTTTTGTTGATGTTACTAAGAAGAGGACTTTGTCTTTACATTTCTAATAGCTATATGAAAAATAGGTTCTCTATCTTGCCTGTTTCTTTCAAGGTGTTCCACTGATTCTGTCAACATAATATCTGTAGGCATATTATTAAAAAATGTCCATGAATAGCTTTCTAATCCATTCAAGTACTTTATTCAACTAAGTCCCCTGTTAAAGGAACCAGAATTTTTCATCCATATCTACAAATAAGGATAATATAATTCTGTTTTTAAAGATGTGGTTTAAAGTAACAACTTTTGAAACCTGATACAGTCTTCTGGATCCTTATCCAGAAGAAAAGGCATTTTAAAAAGAAATTGACATTCATCCATTGTAGAGTATAATGTCTTTACTGCATTCCAGGAAACTTTGGATGTAGGTTTTGAGATTGTTTATGGATCATTTTCTGCCTTTCACCCCATGACATAGGTATGTTCTCCAGCTGATACCATCACTACTAATTAGATGCAGATGGCTGTTAGTGGGGGGAAAAAAAGTGTTCAAGAATGTGAACCCTGTGAAAAGGTAACATTTATATCTTTTGGTGTCTTGACTTTAGAAGGCATGTCACAGTTCACTGAGATGAGCAGTGCTGTGATGTTTCAGAGTAACTCGTTTAAATGTTTATCATATTATTGTAGCAAAAGTAAAAAAGTAAAATAATTTAATAAACAAGATATTGAGATGATTCAGATTATTTTCCCAAGGGAGAATGCTCAGGAATCTTTTGGTCCAGGTCAGTGTGAAAGATATATTTGCATCTGCTAATAGAATGAAAACAAACTATCCCCCTAGCAGAGAGTAATCTGAAGGTGTAACAGGTCTGGATTTGTTTCGGTAATTGAGTCAAAACATTTATTCACTACATAGGTTAGCTGGAGGAAGAAAGCTGGTCAATACTTGTATTTATTAATAAAAATGTCTAGTTTATGATACAGACCTTTGATTTAATTTTGATACCCACAAAGCTTTCAACAAATGGTGCAGATCTTGATGGGATCAATCTAGTGTTTAATGGCAGTTTTATTTTTAATTCACAGTGATCTACAGCTGTAGGACTGAGGAACCATCAGCAGTGCACAACATAATGCCAGATTCTAAAAATAATCAGGTTTGGAACATGGAGTCTTTCCGTTTGGTTTGGTTTTAGGAGTTTCCCTTTCTTTAGGGAGCAATGTAGGCGTTTTGGGGAAATGCAGGAGGCTGTAAGGCAGACTATGCAGGAAGAAGTAACTGCAAATGGCCTCATTCTTAGATCATCAGCTTCATTAATGAATTACCGTTACCTCTAGTGCATCTACTGAAAACTCTCAGCAAGATGCGAGTAAGGGCTGTGTGCTTCGAGAACTGATAAAGGGCAAAATGATACAGTACTGTGGACTCAGGCTGAATGGGGGGGGTCTTATTGCTGCTTGCTGGTTGGAGGAATTTTTCTTTATTTCTCCTTTTGATACTGCATGGGACTATTTTTCTTTAAGCTAGACATGTTCTTCTCTTTCTAAAGGTTGAATTTTATGTTTTGTGCATTAATAAATTTATTAAAATAATCTAATTTACTACAGCTATCAAATTACTGGTGTGGTCAGGTGACTTCTTAGTTGCCCAATTAATCACCGTTGGGTTAAATGTTATAGCAGACTAGTAAAGTTCTCTAGGATTGCTGTTGTAGTGTCATTTGTGGTTTTGAACATATAACCACTGAGTCTTTGCTGTCAGAGACTGTACTGACTTCTGTACTAGTGTTTACGTGATTTGGAGGAAGAAGTTTTATCCTGCAATTAATCATTAAGAGACCAGTATCAGTACTTCTGAATGCACTTTAGTATATATTAAACTCCACATGTTCATATTTGGAACTGTTTATGTGTAGAGCGCAGGTCAAATTCAGTTGCTGTCTTTTTATATAAATTATACTGTAAACCCTCAGGCAGTTTCAAAGAGTTTGTAATGAGCTATGGCTTCGATGTCTGCTAATGTAAATGAATGAGAAAATCAACCTTTGCCCGACAGTGACCCTACCACTGCTGGTGGGTCACAGGTGAACTGGTTTGCTTTCTGTGTAGCACATCTCACCTGTGTAAAAATCCCTTATTCATCTATAGTGACACATCAGCTTTGTAGCAGTGGCACTTCAGTCTCTATTTCAGCTATAATACAAAACTCCAAGAAAAATAAAGCCATCCCAGTACCTTTGGCACGTTGCCCTGCGTGCTGTGGTAGGCAGTTCTGCTGGGCGACCGAGAATGAAACCTTCAGCGTTTTCTTCAGGAGGGTTAAAAAGGAAACTGCTATCTTGGTAATAGGGAATAAATCTGCCAATTAATTTTTAAATAGTGTAACAGAACGCTGGAGAAGAGAAGATATAAATCAAAATTTAAAGTGGTCAATTTGACAAAAATGTGTTTTGTCCCCAAAGATATAAAATTTGCACTATACAGCACATGCAGATGGTTATTTAAAGCATCAGCAACTGATAAGGAAGCCTACTATATTTAAAGAATGTACAAGGTGAAATTCTATTTCCTCTCCTTAGTTTTACCACTGATTTTAATAAATTCAGGCTTTTACATATGCTGTTTTGTCCAATTCGCTTTCGCCTTATGCTGTGCAAAGTAATGAAAGAGACAGCGTGCGGTGCTCCTCAGTCAAAATCGTGGCCTTTTCCGATGATGGCAGAAAGCGTAACTCGGTGGCGAGTGTCAGACCAGAGAACTAGACTCTCCCAGCTGCTGGATTCACTTCATGTCATGTCAGGCAGCAGCAGAGCCCCCCGTTGCTCTGACATCCAGGGGATCAATGCTGGGAGTCGCTGAGCCACAGCGGGTTCCCTTTGCTGTCATCTTGCACTCCTCATGCAAAGAGGAGCTCAAACAGAGACTTGCAAGGCTTTTCAAGACAGGTAGCAATTTGAGGCATTGATTTGAGTGCTGGGAGGTAGTACTGCATTGCAAAATATTTTGCATACGTTTTATGCTCCAGCCCACAGCGCTGGTAGCATGGGGTGATGTTCTCCGCTGGAATAAACTGACAGAGCTCTTTGCAGTCAGCGGTGTGGCACCAGTTTACAGCATCAAGGAACCTAAGGTAATAATTTCAAAAACTTCTTATAATCCATCGATTTTGAAGGATACAGATGAAAGATGAAAAAATGTTATGTTTGCCTAAGTGGGTCATTTACTACTTAAAATAAAGAGGATGCTAGGCAGTATTGTTAAATAATTTGGATCTGTTTACTGTAGGTGGTTATCCTAGATATTAAATTTAACATTTCTGTGAACAAATGAAGATAGAAACTTTCACTTGCCTTTCTACTTCTATTAAAATAGTATCATCCAAGATGAATGCACATAAGAGTAAAGAAATGTACATAAGAGTAAAGAAAAAGGACTAAGGTATACTGAAAGCCATCCTAATACCACTACAGTAGGTAGTGAAGTAGGAAATGCATTAGTGTTATTTTAGTGTTACTCTAAAGACAGGTGTTATTTTAGTATTATTCTGAAGGATCATACTTATTTGAACATTTCAGTCTTGGTCTATATCACAGCTCTAAATACAATTTTGGGGTGGATTTTCAAGAGAAATCAGGACTGGCCTAACGAATTAAAAGGTTTAGCTTGGGTGCAGTAAAAGCGTCAAGCACTTCAGAAAATGTCACCCATTGGTCTGTCCAGTTGCTGTATTGTTACTTGTGCTACTGTATAACTGCCCCTCCAGGTACACTCTCAGGTGCTCGCTTTTCGCCCTTTCCCCCTCTTCACATTGTGGTGTGCTCCTTGTCATTTTCTTCTGCTTTTAAAATAATCCTTTTTATTCCCTGTCTGTGGAGTAACATGGGTTGTCTTCCTTGACCTTAATTGAAGTTAGACTTGTCTGCTGTAGCACAGCACTTCATTTATCGTACACCGACTGAATGTTCCTGTGAAGTGATACTCATCCATTTTTGTTCCCTTCAACACTCATACAATTGCCACTGTCCTTTCTTTACCTCCTATGCTTTATCTGCCCAGTCTTAGTGTTGTGCAGAACATCATTATTTTGTTTTTCTTCCATCGTTAAACTGTACAAATGCAAGTTGTGTTAAAGTATTCTATTTACTGAAGTTGCTTTTAGTTGCCTCATTTAGTAGGAAGGTTCTATGCCTCAGTTTGAAGATGAATTTTCCCTGTGTTAAATTGGAGGATGTTAGATCTGGCCAAACATGAAAATGTCCTGATACTGATGCAGTTTGCAGTAAAGAATTACCTTAAGGAACAATATACTCTGTGTGTGTTATTCCTGGAAGGGCTCATACATCGCATGCCTCGGGCTGATGGTGCAAGGTAATTCAAATACCAGTGAAAGCACCCTTGCAAAACTGGGTGGTACTATTTCAGATCCTATGTGAAATGAGTATTCGTAAGGGAAGCACACAAGGTAGACATTTGCAGGAGTCCCATCTGCTAGTCAGGCAAAGCAAGGAAAATAGACTTTTTGGAGAGTCAAAGTGGGTTTTGAGGGGCCTAGACTGATTTTTGCAACCTAGCCTTTTTTTGTGGGGTAAGCTCAGCAAATCAGCAAGATAATGGAAATCACAAGATTTTCTCTCTGTTGCTTGGACAGACATTATTGGTACAATGATCCCATCCAGAGGCTCAGACTGAACATGGAGCCCTTTCAGGTAGAAGTGCAGACCTAAGTGCACACTTTTTCCTGAAGGTCTTGTTATTGACTTCATTTTCTCAACCACCAGATCTTCAAGTAGAATCATAGAATTGTTTAGGTTGGAAAAGACCCTTAAGATCATCAAGTCCAACTGTTAACCTAACACTACCAAGTCCACCACTAAACCATGTCCCTGAGCACCACATCTACATGTCTTTTAAATACCATCAGGGGTGATGACTCCACCACTTCCCTGGACAGCCTGTTCCAATGTTTGACAACCCTTTTGGTGAAGAAATTTTTCCTAATACCCAGTCTAAACCTCCCCTGGCGCAACTTGAGGCCATTTCCTCTTGTCCTATCGCGTGTTACTTGAGAAAAGAGACCAACCCCCATCTCGCTACAACCTTCTTTCAGGTAGTTGTAGACTACATGAGCTCTGCTTCCTCTCATTGTTTGAGAAGTCTCTGCCACTGCAAGGCTACTTCATTGCTTTCTTCCTAATTCCTCTTTTTATCTTATTTTTTCCTGCCGTGCCAGAGAGGTGTGCATCTGGTATGGGAAGGCTGAGCCCAGTTCTGTTCACAGCTGCTCTGGTGGCTTGCCTTTGCTCTTACTCTGGAAGGTTACTCTGGAATGCCCAGAGACCTCAACACCCCAGGAAGATTAACTTGTTCAGGGGTTCCACTACGCTGGTGTTACTGGTTTTGTTTGGTACCTGTTTGCTTGTATGTAGTCCGAACTATTTCAAGCTACGTTCAGTGAGTCTTCCTTACTAAGCTGTGGTAGAGCTGATTCATTTTGAGATTACTGGAAGAGGGGAGAATTGCTGGAAGATTTTGAAGGCCTGCCAGTACTGAAATTATTTGTTATATTGCAAGGGTAGATGTGCACACCTAGACATTAAATGACTTTGAAACTGGGAAAAAAAATAGGTAAAGCCTAGGTAAAAGCCTAACTTCTGGTAAAATAAGGGCATACCGGTGTTTTCTTCTGCTCTGTGGTTACTTGTTTCATAGAGGGTATTCTGCAAAGCAAAAGAGTGTGCTAAGTGGGCTACCTGGTGTGTTGGAATGACCTTACTTGAGTTTTACAACTAACTCAGCTACATGAGCGTGGTGTTACAGGTTTTTTTCTTCAAAATAATTAGGTCTGCTAAAAAGCAGTCCAAGTAGTGTGCTGCCATCAAAGGTGCAGCTTAGAAGTGAAAAAAGTGCGAGACTAAAAAAGTCCCAATGAGTTTTATACTTGTTCCTGTATGAAGATTCCATTGCAGTCAGCCTCAGCAAGGAAGTCCCTTCCAGTTTTGTTTGTGTGGGCAAGTGAAGAAGGGAATTCACAGAGCCTTTCACTTGGCTTCGGTGTGTCCAGAAAACAAGAAACGTAACATGAACAATTGGCTTCCCAGCAGCTCAGACCTCTTGGCTTTTGCTCTTTGAGTCACTTTGTGATGGCAATTTAGATCTGCTCCTATACAGTGATGGTTCTCTAACCTCTACCCTGCCAAGTCTTTTTTTTTTTTTAAATAATATGATATTGAAAATTCTTATAAATTGCACTCGCTGTAGGTATTCAGCTTACTGACTGTAAAATACAGTCATTCAAATACAGAAAGCTTTTCCATCTGTGTTATGTAAAACACCCATATTAGATTTGCTTTATGCATGTTAAAGTGATTCTGGAGGCATAGATTGGTGTAGGACTGCATAATAAAACACTGTTGAATGGTGTTTGCCTTGCCAAAATTGAAGACAACCAACAAAATTCTACTTCATAGTTTGTACTGTTATTTCGTCATACCTTGGTAATAGTTACTCTGGTCAGTTAGAGGGAAGCAGGACTGGGAATGTAAAATGAAAAGAAGTCTCTCACAGATATCTTAATTTAATAAGTTCAGTGTGCTCCTGTACGCTTTTAATAAAAATTTTGGGTTTAGTATTTGTCATGTTTATTAGTTCATTCTGTCAGACTGTGCTTGTACTAATTTAATTATAACACAGCTTCCTTTGAAAAACAGATTAGGTGTTAAACAAGTGTCCCAGCAATAGGTCTGTACATAGCAAAGGTAATCAGTAGTTCAATTTGTAAATTAAGGTCTTGTTATTTTTCTAATAAAGAAAATAATATATATGACCACTTCAGTATCTTGAGTAAATGGTAATTTATTTGTGGAGGATACCTTTACAAAAAGTAATTGCTCCAATAAACACTAATGAGTGGTGTGTTTATCTTAAAAGTTGCATGAACAGTTCCTGGGGGTACGAGGGCCAGATTAAGGTCTAAGGGTTAATCTAAAACACAATGCTTTAAGACCTGGTTCCTGGTGTCAGGAGGAGTTCTTCAGTATTTATTGAACATTCTTTCGCGGTTTCCATCCCACTTCTTTGGCATTTTATCGCTTGCTGATACAAATTATCCAGGGTTCAATAATCAAATGAAAGATTGGGTGAAGCATTCAGGCTTGAAGCAATATATCTTTAGGGAATATATTTTCTGACACATTTGCCCATACCCGACCCACAAACCTGAAATCTCAGTTTTTAAGCTTACAGTTGTATTTAAACATTTTCAGATGGCATCATTCGATTGTAAGGAATTATTGTGTTTTGCTAGAAGAACAAAAACAATCAAATGATTTATTTAATTTCCAGAATTAGACTTCTGACTATGCACACCAGTTGAACAGGTAATCCTTCTAAGTAATGTAATTGTGGGGTTGCTTTCTGCCTGTCACTACACGAAGCCAAAGATAAAACTTTCCATGATTTGCTCCATCTGAACAGTAGTTACTCAGTTACAACCGCTGCTCCTCCCACCAGCGGTTGTATGTATTTGTAGTGGATAAAGGAGGTGGGGCATAAAGTCTAAAACACTTGGCCCCGTATGTTGGTTGCACTTCTGGTATTTGATGGAGATGCAGTGGACTTAACATGACCCTGAGCTAGCTCTCCTGAACTATTTGGTTGGCCGTACTTGCTGCGTTGTGCCTTCCCTTTTCATGTGCTTTGATATCATCACTGACCTTTCAGTATCTTCTCCCTCTTCGCTTTTCTTCCCCTCGATACTTTCTCGTGATGTTACTGCATTTTCATGTCTTTAACTTGTCATTTCTCCTCACTGTTAATGTTAAGCAGTCTGGTGATGTGTCACGCAGCTGAGATGAGCAGCGTCTTCGGAGGAAGAGGTGAATCTTTTTCCAGTCCCCTGGTTCAGTCTCCAGATACTTACTTGTCCTTATCCTGTAAAAGGTCCAGTTCTGAAAATTCTTGACCACAAGAGTTTATACGGGTGGTTCATTAGAGTTTGTCCTTAGATATCCTGGTACTGCCTCCTAGAGTAAATGACGCAGGGAAGAAGAAGGTACAGTACAGTTAGGGCGTTGAGGTTTACCTCCCTTTCCTTCATGGTGTATAATTAGAAGTCACCTTTTCACACAGTTCCTTACTTGTTCTTGAGTGATTTGGAGGCCTTGTGTATGAGCGGATCCTGGGACAGACTTTAAAGTCACTCCATCACAAGTGGACAAGTGTCCATATGTACAGAGCTCAAATGTTCTGTCACCTGGTGTGAGCGGGGTAGCTCGGAGTTCAGATGTGCAAGCATTCCCCTGTGAGATCAGGGAAGCACAAAGGCATGCAGAAATTATATGCACAAATTTGAGGGTGGCGTTGGAAAATCTGACCTCCGGTATCTTTTTGAATCATCCATTAAAAAGGAGTCTATGATTTTTGGAGACTTTTTAATGAAAGGCTAAATTTTATGAGTCTCCAGTCTAAAGTCTACTCATATAACTGATACGCTTTTTTTTTCTGCCTAAGAATTTCCCTTGCATACACAGCAGAAAAACAAACAAACACAATTCTCTGTTATTTCCCTGAAAACCAAAGTCCTCTTTCCTAGCAAGATTAACTTGTCGACTAATCTTAGAGCAAACACTTTATTTTAATCTATCATTGTTTTCTGACTGTGGGTTTAGCAGAGGTCAGAAAAAGAGATTCATTAAAGTGATGGCGCATTTGTTTTTCCGAAAGCACATCAGAAGATTAATGCTTTGCCAAAGAAAATAAAGAAATACAGTATTTCTTTTAATACACTTCAGCTAAATAAAGTCTTAAAATCACATGCTTTGGCCCAGACGGGGTGTTTGCAGCGCAAGGTACAAGTCGTATAATTTCTACTATCTGAAAACTGCTTAAATGAGCTCTCCTTCAGCCATGCCGTTTGTTCCACACCTGAGGTGAAGTAACTCTGGTCCCTTCTCTGATGCAGAGCCATCGGCGAGCTGACTGGCAGTGTGTTTGTGCAAGTCTGTTTGCTTATATAAAGAACCCGTTTAAGCTTCTCCACCCAAGAAGCTGATGTTGATTTTGGATAATCCCTGGGCGATTTTATTCTGTAAAATAAATAAATAAATCTTCCAAACCCGTGACGCAGCCCAGCTCTCGCATATTTTGGACTATTAGAAGTGTAGCATTTGTGTTGGGGAAACATGGACTGACACAAGCCATGGGCAACTTTGTATTTGTCCAGAAGTAAAATAGGATGCGTGTTTCAATATAGGGTTACGTGACGTTGGAGTTTCGATGGACAAGAGTGCAGGGTCGGGCGGTGATGAGGAGGGTTTTGCGCGTGGATCACCAGACCCCACACTGCACGCTCATCCTCCAGTGTGGCTTCTCTAGGAGTAGTGCCAATGGGATTTGGTTTGGCCGCAAACCAGTATTTCAGAAGAAAAGGAAAAGTTGTATTAAACAGCTGAAACAATTCTCTGGGGTCAGCATCGGCTGTCAGGGCTCGCTTTCACTCTAAGGGAGATTGTACGTGTATGTAACATAGGCCAGTAGAGGAGGGAATCTGAGCATCCTTGCTCTGGATGGTGCTGAGCAGGGCTGGGCAGCGGAGGCGTTGGCCCAGTGCGGCAGAACGGGTCTCTGATCTTCATCAGTCATAACTAAGCCATCCGATTAAAAATCGCTTCGGCAAGCTCTGCTCTCCCCTGCTCCCTTAAGGAAACACTAGTGCACAGGCTTGAGCTGAGTATGCTCAAGTCCTAAACTCAAGTCTGGGCAACTGCAAGGAGGAAAAAGCCCTTATTGTCACTCTACTCTTAATCCTCCCGCCATGGCCTTCCTCGGGGTTCTTGCTTTGGCAACAAAACTGGTTCTGAATGGGCCCATCTCTGCTGAAATCCGTAATAGCTATGAATGCGTTGCCCTGAATCTCTACGCTGCTATTTATTAGGTAACTAAATATTAAATTAGATACCTGATGTCTTAATAACTAAAATAATTAACTGTATTTGTCTAACATAGTTATCTACCTTAACTTGGAAAATGTTGAGATTGGGCTAGACGGTCTTTGCTGCATTGTTTATTAATTCATTGCAGCAATGTTCAGCATCCCTTGTAGCAGCTACTGAATTCGTGTAGTGAAAAGCAGCCATTAACCTCATGAAATTGAACAATGCAAATAAAAATTTGATTTGTTTCCTGCTTGCTTTCTGGGGTCTTGTGAGCCATGAGAAGTTCTCTAGAAGTTTTATACACCTACTTTACCTCTTTTCCCTTGCTCTAACCTGGAAATAAGCTGAAATTCTTGTAAAATCACTTTATTTTCAAGAATTAAAGCTATGAATGCAATGTCAAACATTAAAACGTGCTGATAAATCACTGGAGATGGCAGTGCCTGAGTAAAACAGTATGGAAATGATAGCAAATGTTTACAAGGGAAAATTGACCGGCTCAACCCAACACACAGTAATATACATATATTCAATACAACATACACTTTCACTTGTTGCTGTACCCAGTGGGCCATCATATTTCTAGTATTCTGTGTTTTATGCGTGTTATATGTACCCTTAATTAGACATGCGATGCAGACAGCCCACTCCTGCATGAGGTTAAGCTGCTGTGTAAATAAATAAAATGTAGGAAAGACAGCTTTTGCTAAAAATAGAAACTAAGTTTAAAAACAATGTTTTGGCCTTAGGCTTTTATTTAGGGTTTCGGAAAACAGAACAAGCTCTTTGTTTTCCATTACTTTTAGAAAACCCAATAAGTGAAATATTACTTCTCATCTAATTTTGCATTCCTTGAGTGTGTTTTAGTAAACCCTTTTTTTCTTTTAGAGTAAACTACTCTAAATTATGCTGGGATATGATCATTAGTAGTTTTAGTAGAAATACTAGTTTAACTGAAGAACTTCTTCGTTGTGACCTATGTGTTGATAGTTTAAGCTCAGAAAAAAAGCCATCAGAACACATTCTTGAGCCATTATTTTGCTTCAAAAGGTTATGTTCCGTACAGATGACCAAAAAGGCAATATAGTGGCAGCCCACTTAGGCTACCAGTTAATATCGCTGTCAAAAGCCCGGTAACTTCAGTATAGTAGTGTTTAACGTTACTGACCAATTGCCATCAAATTTACCACATGCATATTAAAAAATAACAGTCAGCCTTTATAATTTGATGAACTATGTTCACAGACAGAAGCGGAAAGGCTTTCTCCGAGCAGGCGCAAAACCAACTGCATCTGAAATGGATCTACGCCTTAAGCTAACTTGCTTTTACTGTGGTTTTTGAGTGTCCTTCAGTCTCTTTAATGTACGTATCTTTACGGTGTCTCCGCCTGATGGATGCTTTCTTCCACATCTATTTTTCACACAGGGGACTGATGCAGAGGACATCCACAGAAACCAAGTGGGAAGTTAAACTTGGTGGGCTGGTTAGGGCTGCGCGTGTGCCACCTGTGTTAGCTGCTCCTGAACTGGTAGAGGTGGGTGGCTTTTGCCAGGAACCTGTATGTGGTCTGTAGGACCATGGCTCAGTAATGAGCTGGTCCCCAGCGTGTGCCTGAACCTTGCGGCAAGGAGATTTGGCTTATTCCAGACTAAAGCTGCATTGCAAGTCAACATGCAAGGAGTGTAAAAGATCAGAGGTTTAAACTGGAGTATGAAATTGAGCCCTGAGATAATAGCATGGATTTAAGAGATTAAGTGATATTAGTACCAGTACATCACTTTTAGATAAACTCTAGGCATACATTCCTTCATGCTTTCTGCCTCTTTTCTTTCATTCTTTTTTTCAGTATTTCTTCTTACAGTCTTTTCCATAGAGTACTCCGGCTTAAACTGGAGCAGTATACCCTTAACATAGCTTTTAGTTTGGTGGGTAGACCACTTTTCTAGCAGATGAAAGAGCTGTGAACCCCCTTAGATTGGGGAACTTGAGAGTGATGTCACCCACCTCATAAGCAAGAGTTAAAGGTGCCCAAATTGCTGTAAATTCTTACAGGCACCAGGTCATCCTTGTCTTGTTGACTGCCCAGGGAGCGAGTAGTGAAGTCCTCATCAAAAGTGATTGCCCAAGCTCCTTTAGGAGGTCTCTGGCAAAACAGGAATGAAATTGCACAATAACCTGGAACCGTGAAGCTCTAACTTGATCTTCCTCTTTGTGGCTGGATTGACAATGATAAGAACCTGCATAAATAGGGGTTGGTTGGTTAAGTGCCAGTGCTCCATGTTGATACATAGGCGTTCCATATTTTTCTACATTCCATGGGACTTTTTTGAGCATCTTTATTTTAAAACAGGAGATCTTGAATATCTGAAGGTTCTTAGTGCATGCTAACATATACGATAATTTGTCCTGAGTGAAGGGTCTCTTATTGCTGGGTAGTATTGCTATTGTAGGTCCTGATCTCTCAATGTAAAGTTGGATTGATTTAAGCTGATCCAATGGCTTGAGTTTGGTCTTGTTCTGAACGAAGGGGGTCACAATGCTAGACGATGTGCCATGGAGCTCCATGTGTTTCCGTATCCTTCCCTGGCTCCGCAGCTACACATAAGGCTTCACATCCTGTACATGGGATTCATCAGTCTGTATTTATCAGTGGTGGTAACTTAAAATTAAATTTTTCAGTTTGGTGTTTGGTTTTTTTTTAATGAATATGTTTATTTCAGAGGTTTCCAAAGAAGTGAAAAAAAAAGACATACTTGACATTTCTATCATTAAAACAAAGGACTTTTTTTCTCTTGTGTTTCAGACACAGATATTAAGGAGCTAGAGGATGTTTTTGGACTTAACGGACAAGTAGAGCATAAGCTGAACTTCCTCAAAAAGAATGTATCAAAAGATATAAAGCTGGTACTGATTGCTCATTCTATTGGTTGCTACATCACACTGGAGATGATGAAGCGAGCATCAGAACTTCAGGTACATTAACCTTATAGAATGGGATTTTAGCAAAGCAGTGCGCTTGCTTAGCCTATGGGTAATGCCATGTCTTTCCTGTGGAAGCTCTATTCTACTATACACAACCTGTAATTAAAATGAAATAAACCCATGAATGACTAATCCTAATAACATACAATAACGTAGTTTAACGTAAAATAAAGTTCTGACTCTGAATTTGGACCTTTAAATGCCCTTGTAACAGAGATAATTGATAATGATGATAAATATATTTAGGGTTTTCTGGTTGTCTTCTCATCTTTAAATAATTTATGAACAGATGACTAGATATTTGGCAATTACGTTATGTTACTACACCAAAAATTAAGACTCGTTATGATTTTAATAGCAGCCTCTTATCTCAAGGCAAGCAGATTGCTGGCTATACATGGGGAAATGTATGGAAAAGAATAGCAATATAAATTGTGATGAGTACTGCTATGAAGGACGTAATTTTAAAAATGTAATACATATGCCTATATCATTGCTTCTGCAACTCAGCCTTGGTTTGTGTAACTCGGTGAGAATGGGAGGTGTTGCTGCATGTTCTTGTCTACCTGAGCTTTTCTCTTTGTCACTGTGAAGCAATAAGAAGGCTGAGACGGGACCGTGTCCTTGCAACCTGGGAAATGGCAAGCTGTTAGTGCTCAGTAATAACTCACTCTACTAGCGGATAATGAATGAAAAATACTGAATTTTTATTCTTAAACATTCACTCTTGCTAAATCGTTGCCTCTTCCTTTATGTTATAAAATCTTCAGTGGACGGAAGTGCAGTTTTAGCGTGAAGTCTGTGTTTAATATACGCATGAGTAGGTTCTTCCACTTCTTCATAACCATTTCCACTGCACGTCTAATTTTTTTTTCCTTTAAAGGAAACAGCAACTAAAAACGTGAAACATGAGTTTAACCTGATGTATTTCCACAAGCATATTTCACTTTGCGATTATAAACAAGGGCATTTTTTTTGAGAGAACTTTTATTACTGTTTTATCTTTTCAAGAGGGAGTGTTCTAGAAAATATCATGTGCAGTAATTTGTCCAAAAATATCAACTTTTCTTTGGTCAACATCTGTACAGTCTTTATTACACAAATGATTTTATCTGGTTTCAATTAACGTATGAATTGTGGAGTAATTTTCTTACACCTGGCTCGCTGGATGCTGGCAGCTTGCGATTCGTCAATGTTTTGAAACGTAGGTATCTCTGGGACTCTCTTAGACTGCATGGTACGCTGTGTGCATGAAGTTAATATATGGCAAGCTACATTTAAGATGCATTTAACAATAGAAAATATTTGTGTAAGCCAGAGTGTTGTGCAACCTTTGTCCCTTTGCCAAAAATAAGTTAACTGTTAGGTTTTATAACATATGAAGTGTGATAATAAGAAACTTGTGTTTCCATCTCTCCCTTTATTTTTACTGGAATATTTGATTCCCACAAGATTTTGAGCACATATGTGTATTTTAGTAGCTAGATCATTTGATTTTATTTTTGTGTAGTTCTTATGTGATATTCTTTTATTACATGAGTTTTGGTTTTGGTCTTAAATTCTCTGCTTTAAGAGCCTTTGATTGCTTACAGTTTATAATTCTGAGCTAGAGGTTAATGTGTTGTATTTATTGTTCAAATAATTCAGTAAACATTTATATTTGGAGTGTATGTTTAGCAGATTTGATTTTTGTTACCCAATTTAAAGCCCTTTCATAATGTAACCACATACAGACTTGATAGTCCCTCTTGTACAATGATGAGGGAACCTGATGAACTTGAGCTAGCATGCATGAAAAGGAGAAAGTGCTGTCTCCTTATCTCTCCTTCTTGGTTGCTCTTCAGCTGTCAGGTTTGAATGCTGGTAGTTTCTTGGGCCCTTTTGCTCTGCAGGTTAATGGGGTGCTTCAGGTTTTTTTCTTAAACTTCTGTGAAATAATGCTTTCTTATTTCATTAAAAGAGAAATGAAACAGGAATTACCAGTTTACCCCGGGATAAATTCAGTTTTGGACCCCATCCCTATTCTCCTGTTGACTCTCAGGGAGGCTTCTGTTATTGGTTTCTTCAGGAGACCCCTTAACACAAACTTAGTCTTAGGTTGATGCCTTTAACTAAATCTAATTAGTAAATAAGGGCCACACAGGTTACATCCATGCTTGTAACTAAGTGGGGCTACTGCATGGATTTGAGTACTGGGCCAGCTGTGCAGTGACGTTTTTGGACTGGTCCCTAGGAGACTTTTTGGCCCAACGCAGCCGACAACTCCCAGGCAGCACCCTGGCATGGTTCTGGGCTTGGCAGAGGCCCAGGGCCATTCCCAGTAGTTAGTTTGGATGCAGACATCCTGGTTTTAGGCCAGGGGAAATTCAGCCATGTGGACACCGACCATCCCATGCCATCCTGTTCCATGGCAGGACCAGGCAATAGTTCCTGGCTGGTCTGTTGGCTGGCACACATGTAACCGTGAACACTTCTCAGTTGTTGTGGTGGGCATCAAATCTTAAAAAGATTCACCTCTTCGTGGGAAGTGGAGAATCCAGAGTTTGTCTGACTGCTAAAAAATTTTGACACTGGGACGAAAAAATGTTCCTCAGCCTTGCTCTGTGGAGATGGAAAAATGCAGTAATGTACAGCTTACTTGATAATTGGGCTTAACCTCGTAATCTTCTTCGTGCTTTGTTCAGCCGGCAGAACTGAAAAATGAAGCTGAGTGACAAAATGATTTTCTCAATTGTTGGAGCTTGAGCCTAACTCATAAATATGCTACATCCTCCAGGCATTCTCTTCTAAAATGCAAATCCTTACTTGGAGGAGTTCCTTGTGCTTTGCTGGCAGTGCTACTGATTGTTTCCTAAAACACTCCGCTTGATCATTAATTTTATCAAAAGATTGACACATTTCCTTACTAATGAAATTCAGTCTGTTACAGCATTAGTCTTTCATTTGCAATGCTGCTTTTGAAATGCCAGCACCTTTGTGGTGATAAATTAACACCTATTAATGAGTGAAACTATCATACAATGTAAGCATTGCTCTTCCTGTAAAACTCAGTGAGGAGGAAGAGTTTAAAACCTCTGAGTATGTATCAGTTTAAGCAAATAAATTTTCTGTAATATATAATTCAAACCCATGCATTGCTACTGCGCCTCAGGGGTGCTGAAGAACATGGGGTATTGCTAGAACTTGGTTGATTTCATAAATAATAGCTAACAAAACATAAGGTGGAATAGTTGTGTATAAAACAAGTTCATACCTGGGAAACCCTTTCACATCATTTCTGTGCACACCATCGTGTGCACCTGCCGTATCTTTCCTTCGCTGTGTTCTCTTCCAAATAGAAATCTTTTGGTCTGTACTTTCTTTCGAGAAATCTGATGCACACAACAAAACAACATAGTTTGCATTTAACAATTCCACAAATTTATACAGCAGCATAACCATATTTTCATGGTTTTTTTTTCTTTTGCCTGTATATGAATTGCATTCAGGTCTTTCACTTGAGGAGCTACAGCTTGTTCAGGATCTGGTACTGTATGTAGCTTAGAAGGTTTCTGCAGTCTGTCTTATTCTTCATAAATTGGTACTGACCTTCACCCATCAGGAGGCTGTCCACTAAAGAAGCTTTCTTGAGTTAGGCAAACATTTCTTCATTGCTGACTAAATTATTCTAAATTATTTTATGATGTATAAAGTGTTGGTGCTATTCATTCCTTTTTATAGATAAATTAAACGTGCCTGATAGGAGGTACTAAGCATTTTTTGTTAACCTTTTGAGTTACTGAAATTGGCTATATATCCCTGATGTCAGTGTTCCGTCTGTTTAGCCCATTTCTAATCCATATAAAAATGTTTAGCTCACCCATTATTAGTATTATTAGTGGTCACGGGGATTGAATGAACCTCCATGGGAAGCATTTCTTTGGAGTTTTTTGAATATAGTTATTTTAGATGATGTTCCTATGTGCGTCCTTTGCTAACTTTTTCAAAATATTTAGTTAAAAAAGCAAAAGAGCTTTCATCTATAAACATTATTGTTGTTACTACTGCCATTAGAAAAAGCTAGAAATAAATTTTAGTATTCCTTTTTAAGTTTAGATGATAATAGATTAGTCTTCTGTTCTGTCATTCCAAAGTTTCTGTTGTTGCGTTGTTAGTAATGGGGTCTTTTATTACCCTCGGTGCTCCCCTAAATCAGACACACCTTTAGCGTGACATATGTAGTCCTTGTTTGGTGGTTTCATACTTGCACCGAAAGGCCACACTCCATCTGTTGTGAACAGCTTGCGTGGAAACATTGATGGCCTACAGGTACACAACAGAATGACAGATGTGACGATTCTGTTAGCTTTTTTTTTTCCCCTTTTGTCTAGAAAACTGCTTCTTCCTGCTTACCTGCAGCCCTTCGCAACACGTCTTAGTGGGAGAAGACTTCTCTGCGCATGACCCTCTGACAAAGACATTCATTGGGACTTGCAATTTCAGAAACACTCTTTTCTTTGCCATCTCTTGGCCAGGGAGGTGGTTATTTTCAGCGTGCGTGAGATGTGTATACCTGTATATATAGAAGTAGTTTGTTTTAAAAGAAGCTTTACTAAAACTGTGGAAGATGGCAAGAGAGAGTTTGCATTGCAATGTATCTTTGTATGCAACATGAAATGCATTAAATAATTATTCACTTACAGAAGAAGTGTAAGAAATCTCTTTTAACAATGTGTGAACATCTATCCATAAATATTTTTTTGTAGGAAGACAGTATAAGAAGTTTAAAGCAAATTAGCTATTCCTGGATAGCTCGTGTCAAATGTTTTTATCCTAAGCCAAATATCTTTTTCTGGTATACCTTAATCTATTTTCAAAATAGCTTAAAATAACGGTTTTGAAAATATTCTAGCTTCACTGTGGACAAGAGCGTTCACACATGAAGTTATTCAGGACTATTTCCATGTTTAGATATTCTTTATTCATGCTTTACTTTGTCAAGTCTGTTGGTCATCATCAGTTCTGTAAGTTATCAAAGCTTTTCCAAAGTTTATTGGCAGAGGAAATCCTCTTTTTGAAATACAGTTTCCCGAAGACAAAAGCTTCAAGTCTTTTGTTTTTAATTAGGCTTTTGGTTCTCCCAAGACCTGAACTGGACAAGGATAGAATTTTATTTTGCCGCTGTTGGCAAATGCATAATTGGCCATCATAGCAAAAAGATCCCACCTGCTAAATGAGTTGTTTTTCACATCTCTCTGTGTGATGAGAATAGTTACTTATAGGGAGGGAGGAAGAAACGTGTAAGTTGTTTTGTAATGGTTTAAAATCTCACTTGGACAAAATACTAGATTCTCTCGCTGCTGCCTTTCTGCCTCAAATAAAGTTGGTTCTTTTGTCTCTGGTTAACACTTAGTTCCCTTCTGTTGAAGTACTTGGAAAGCTCCTCCTGACTTTAGTGAAAGTAGAATTAGGCCGTAAGAGAGAGAAACACGTCAGAATTCCTCTGCTAAGTAATTTATTGTGATACAGAATTCAATGCAGTGACCCTTTACGTTAATAATTTAGTTTCAGTTGAGTTGAAAGCTTGATTATGAATTTGGGAAGCACTTCCATAATGCTAGGCAAGAGGGAAGTCACCATGTTTTTAAATACAGGTATTTCTGGAAAAAAAAAATTTAATATAGAATTACTAGAAATCCACAAGGACAACAAGATTAAAAAAGGGAGATTTTTTAATGGTACAGGAACTGCTAGGCATGTCTGACCTTTAAGATAATAAGGGAATCTTTTCAGCAGCATGACTGAGTGAGGGAAGGACTGTGTGAAGACAATGACGTTTGTTCAGTTCCTGTTTTGCTGTCATTAGAACCTGCATATGTAATCCAAGACTGGTGTTGGCATCATTACAGAAAACATCTTCTGAAAGGACACTAATTTAGCAGGTTCTGACTCCTTAGAAGTTCTAGTGCATTTTGGAAGTAGAAAGAAAATGAAAGATAAACAAGAATATAAATTTTCTTTCCATTTTTGAAAGTTTTATTTAATCTAATAGCATCTAATTCAAACGTTGATTACCTAAGTTATGTCACAATACTTTTAACAAAATCAGTTTACATAGTTGTCTGGGTAAATTACCTTAGTTTAAAATATGCTTAATGAACAAATCCACTTTTTACTACCTTGTATGCTCTCTTACAAAAGTAACCTTATCTCACATCTTTTGAGGAGTACAGTAAGACTCCATAAAATAGAAAAATAACCAGAAGATTTCTGGAGAGACATGGTGTCTTCTCTCCTGTAGAGGATTATGCTTCGTGTGCTGTGTAACCAACAGCACAGTAGAAGAGTGAATAAACGTCCTTGTTTTGTGCAGCCTTGTTTTGATTTGTCCTTGCTGAGAACTGTTTGCTCTTGGTTCCTTAATGGATTGCAGTGATGGGTGGAATACGGATGTGTAGTTATGTCTAGCAGTAGGGATCATGATCTGGATAAACACTGTTTTTATATATATTTCATGTTACTTGCAGGCTTAAATGATAAAGTGCAAAAAAAGACCCATAAAAATTAAAATGGGTGAAAGACTTACGGTAACACAAACCCAATGACAACATTCGCAAAATTATTATGCAGGAAAAAAAATAGATGGCTATACTTAGTAGACCTCACAAGGGAATTGGTACACATTTCAAATAAATATGTATCTCATGAAGAGAACTGCAAATTTCGAGGCCACGATATAAAACTAAACTGAGTCTGATGTATTTTTCTTCTCCTTCAGTCCATCCATTCCAGATAAATGAGCTACATCCTAAAAAACCAAGCAAACGGCATTGGGCTGGTATACACCCACCTTCATCCCCCTTTTAAGTGTTGAGGGAGAAAAAAAAGACAGACTCTAAAACAGTTTTGCACAGATTTAATCATGAGTCTAAATTAAACTGCCTTCAGTGAGGCGTGTGTTAATTTAACTTTATGGATGTTTTAAGTTAGTCACTAGATTGGACTGTCTCTGTAATATATATATTTTTTTTACAGTTCTATCAGTTCTTGAGAGCATATACAAGAAAGCACAGGTGGGCTGAGCCAGCAATTAGACTAAAATTTGCTTTAGTTGATGTTTTACACATAGCAGAGTCTGCATAGTCCACCTTGCAACAGATGACGAAGTTCTGACGGGTATGTTCTCTCAGTGAGGCAATATCAGTAAATCTCGTGGAACAGCCAGTAAAGCAAGCGATATGGACCTGGTGCATATGCGAACATTATGCAGCTACTCTTATTTGGAAAAAGCAAGAAGTAACACAGATGATTTATTAAACCTGAGCAAATAAAATAAATAAGATGGTGTATCTTTGAAGCATCAAGGAATTTTCTATAAAGATTTGTGGAGAGATTTTTTAAAAAAAAAAAAGGAAAAATGAAAACAACCTTCATATGAAAACCTAAGACAAACATAAGACCTTCTCTCTTTGGGGTGGGAGGCTGCAAAGCAAAGAGCAATGGTGGGTGAGTTCATGACAAACAGAGATTTGTTAGGGAGATACTGACTTTTGACTGAGACACTCACAAAAGGCCACCGGCCTGAATTTAAAAGCTCAACAAAACTTCAGAACGCCGTCGGTGAAAGGCTGATAACTGTGGAATGGGGTTGAGAGTGTCAGCTCCCCCAAGAGACCACTAGCAACCACTATTTTCACTGGCGTGATGACAGACTCTCTAATCCTAACGGTCCCAGTCATATTCTTTTCTACCTCTCCCCGCCAAAAAAAAGCTTTAAAAAATGTAAACTGTAAGAAAAAGCAATCAACACGCAGATGGGATTTTTTGTATAACCCTCACTGGACGCCGCCTTTGAGAATAGGAACAGGCACTGTCTCGATTGCCATGTGCTGCGCAGGTCTGCCTGACATTGCTCTCCCCTTCACAGACAAACAACCCACCTTGTAATATGGAGGAAAAAAGAATGTGAAATATCTCAAGGATATAAAGAAATTTAGGAAAGTTAAAATGTCATGCAAAATAAACTGTTTAAGGTGATACATCTTCAAATGTAAAAGTGCCTGAGGGCAAATTAAATAGAATCAAACTTTTTGTCTTTTGCTTTCACCAGGGAGAGGCATACATCTTTCTCCACATATAATTTTTATCGTGGAAAATTGGCGTCAAGCCACAGTTGCATGAACTATCAATTATTGGCAAATAACTAAACCTATCAGGAACTGAAATGTGATCAACAACTTGAGAATAGTCTTCAGTCATGCTGTGAAGATACCTGACCGTTATTGCTTTGTTTGTCTGGATTTCTGTTTTCTGCTTCCTTGTCTTAAGCAGAGAAATTAGCTTTTAATCATACGTTGTGTAGTCTGTCGCACGTGGTACCATCTTCTGACTTGTATGTTGACCAAGTACGTTGACCAAATATGTTGTGGTCAGCAGTTTATAACTGCCTGCTAGATAACAATCCAATTTCCTCTAAAATGGGATAACAGGATTTATACTTTAAAGTTGTTCCCCCCAAAAAAGGAGTGAGAGAGCCAGAGGGCTCTACATTTTATATCTGTCCTGTCTGCAATCCAGAATTGTTCTTGCTTGTAACTGTAGAAGTAGCAAGCGAGAAACAATGACAGGTAGAGTCAAGTTGCTGGCATATGAGGACGGAACTCTGGATTTTTTGGCAACACAAAACTTTAGGATCAAGAACATGTAGAATTTTCAGAGTTTCATGTTGGGAAGGATTACCTGTTGAACTGTGCCCCTTTTCAAGGTCTTCTTTGTGGCTGAGATCTTAAACTGGTAAATCAAAACCTAGAGTACACCAAGGAAGCATGAATGGAAGGTTTGGGTTAGGCTTACGGTACTTGTCAGCCTACTTGGCCAAAGTCCGTGCCTAATACTCTGGTCCAAAGAAAGCTTTTTGAAATTAACCTTGACTTGAATTGCTTTGTTTTGTTCTGCTTACTGGTATTTTATGCCGTGTTTCTGTTTTATTGTGTTAGTACACCGTGGCTCAGCTCATGGTAGGCACAGGGAAGCTGCAGTTCATCATAGCGTCAACACCTGAAAGGGTGTAGCAGAGTTATGGATTTGCCTGGCTGAGTTCAGTGTCTGACCAAAAAGCGTCGGTATAAAAACTCAGTTTAGAAAACAAAAAGCTTAAAGATTACAATACGATAGTCTTAAGAATTGAAAAAAAGGGATATACATTAAATTAAACAAAATTCATTTTTAAATCCACTCTTTTTGTATCTACCAAAAATAGACCAAAGACTTATGTACTGTCAGTTTGTCTTATCATTTGATTACTAAATATCTCTCCTAAAACCAGAAATAGAGGTACCGGAAAGATAAGGTACAGAAAGTATTAAAGCTCTGGTTTGTCTTCTAGAAAAGACTTTTGAAATATATATATAATTCATTCTTAATACTGCCTTATATGTATTCTGAAAACAAATAATGCATTTCTGAGCAGTGCTGCCATGTGTATATGTAGCGTACCTTGTGTGGCTTGGGAAGTGGGCGAAGCAGATAGATATCACCTGCTCAGTCCTTGAACTTTATGGGAAATACTAGATAACATACAGTTCGGGACTCTTCTGAGTCAGGGAAACTTACAGGCCCGAAATGTTGAAGGTCAGATGAGACTGGTAAATAGTAGAGTGATAGTTAAAAGCACAAGTGCAAATTTAATTTAAATTGATGTCTGGTGTAATGAAAAGACAGAGTTGACAAAATCATCATCAGTGTATCCGTCAGAATGTAATTACCTAGCATAGGAATACAAATTTCTGGTTTTAACATTGATCACATTTTTTAAGAGTGAGGCTTCAGAGTCAGTAATAACACTGCCTTAAGATTAGCTTGTTTAGCTCCCAAGCCTGTGATAAGAAGGCCTGAGGAAAAAGGGGAAAATGAATTCCCAAAACTTTCAGAGGAAAATCATATTTTGTTCATAGAGTTCACTGAAACTTCAACTTCTGTCACCTTCTTTGATGTATTGCGTTTACTACTCAGTTGAATATAGAAACAATGTGAAAATCAAGATTTTGGTCTGTGATGACTGAAAGTAGGAAAACATAAGAACAATAATTTTGATTTCGAAACACTTGATTTTTTTAATAACGTTGTTTATTTGGCTGTTAATGCAACATCTGATTCATTTTCAGATGTACGTAGTCAGAATTCAAATAAACCTATAAAAATTATTTTTTTCTAGGAAGTTAAAAGACATTGAAGTAGCCAAATGTACAAACAGAAGAGGAAGAAAAATAAACTGAAAAACGGAATCTGTGATCATTCATCAAGAATCCAAAGTAAAACATGAGAATGAAGAGGAAATGAAGTACTAAAAATAAAAAGATGGCTAGGATGGTAAATGGCAGAATAACAGGATTTATTAAGTACTGTGGATTTTTACAGATTTGTTAATAAAATCTTGTTATTTTGAATCTTGAAAAATTTGGATTCATATTGTAATAACTAAGTGAAATGATTCTATAAAAATGAGGGAATCATAAACATATAACAAGAAGTGAATTTCAAAAACAATTAGGATTTATAGCACACGTTTTCAAAAGAGCTCAACACCCTTTTGAAAGCCAAATTTCCCAAAGAACTTTTTATGCTGGGTGGTGAGATCTTCTGAAATTCTGGCTGCAGATGTGTGTGCGTAACACTTGAAAATCAGAGACCCGCTCTTTAGAAAGTTGGACCAAACAATCAAAATTAAGCATCAAGATATGTCACACAAAGCCTAAATTTGTTTTGGTTTTCTACTGCAATTAATATGCTTTTACAGAAGACAATAGAGTCAGAAATCAGGAGGTTCCATGCTAATTTAAAACTAAGTAGAGAAAAGGGGAAAGCAGTCAATTAGAATTGTTCTTGAAAGGAGCATGTGAAGGGACACTGTGGAATCTTTGAACATAGACTTTGCAAACGTGTAGTTAAACTCTGAGCATCAAATACCTGTTCCTAGAAGCTCTGTATTAAAATGTAATTTCGCAGGCGATCCTGAGCCCTCAACAAAGAAGTTGAAACAGCTTCATCAGCTCTTGCCTTTCATTGTGTGTGAGACAGTTACTCAAGCGCTGAAGAACTTGGCTTGGTTCTTCTAGTTAGAGGAGGTTACTTAGAATGGATAGTGTTGTGATTAAGAATAGTTCCTACTCTGCCATATTGTTAATTTGCTCATTCCCCACGGTCTACAGTGAAGTCTAGGGATGCTTACTTTACAGGCTGGAGTGGAAAAATATATTCCTCTGCATTAGCTTCTATACTGGGAACGGTGTGTCCAGTTTGAAGGGTTTGCTGCAGGAGTGAAAAGAATTGGAAAAAGACACAAACTTTATACAAAACCGTTATAAGATCTCTGAGCTTAGATTGCACATTTACTGCATTTGTGGCATTTCTAATACACTATTGAATTAAGCTCAGATAAATACTTGAGTATTTTCTCCTGTCTTTTTAGTATTTCTTTGATTACTGATTATTTTAGGGGAATTTTTGCCAATGCCGTGATGAATCTTTTCAAATACCTGAGGATGTGTTGAGTGACTGTACACCTCTGTTTAGAGAACTAAATGAAGCCCTAGATTTCTTCTTAAGAATCACCCTCTGTGGTCTTACAACTGTGGTTATCTTCAAAATTAAATGCAATAGACGTCCACTTCCTTTTCCATTTATTTCAATGTATGAATATTTGAAATGCTTGATTTCTCTTGTTTGGATACAAGTCTACGTAACTGTGACAATTTGGAAGAAAAGTCATTGGGGTTTGCCCTTTCATGTGGGATTCAGTGTTAAGTATACATTTAAGTGGAAGTCCAGGAACCACAAATGTATTTGATAAACTTGTTCCCTTTGGACTCCTGTAAGAAAGTTCAATTAATGGTAATGAAAATATGCTTCTAATAACTTTGTTACATTTCTAGTCACTGGAAAATTGTAAGAACGTTCCACTCCGTTTCAAATTCCAAAATGAAGCGTAATTCTGTATAAGGAGTAGAATTCACTGAGTCCTAATTGTTCTTGAAAACATTAAATTTCTGCTCCTCTATTTTAAATCACCAATATGACTACTGTAAGTGTATTTTACTGAAATGAAAGGAACAAACCCCACATCTCAGTAAATATAATTTGAATTGTGACCTTTAATGGCAGCTGGCAGAGTTCAGAGTTTTTATCTGGCATTGGCAATTGAAAGGTATTCTTCAAATTCTTGTTCTCAGTTGCACTAAACCCTTCCTGCCCGATGACCAGTTTTATTTCCGGGATAAATTAAATGTGATAATTTTGCTCTTTTAGCAGATTCCATATATTCCTATATTCCATTTGTCATAATAATTAAGTCTAGGAGCAGCCTGTAGTATTGCGAAGGAAGGAATTTTGTCTTTTTCCGTTATTATTTAAGATGCTTACAGTTCTGGGAAAGTCAATGCAAGGATGGAAAAACGTGCTGACTGAGAGAATTCCTCACTCCCTCCTCTCTCTTCTTCTCTTCTTCTGATACCCTGACAAGACTTTGGGATATAAGCTCTATTTTGAACCTGAAATATTCCTTGCTTCTTTTCTTCCTTTGACAAAAATACAAAGTTTGGCTTTGTGTTCCGTTTCTTCTCAGTGTGTACTTCCTGGCTCACTCATCCTTCTGGTCTTCACTGATACCACAACTCAGGACTTCCTCTGCTCTTCTTCCGCCAAAGTACATCATTAAATAAGCCACTTAAAGTGGTAATGGACTGAACTCCTTCCAGCGTCAAATGTCAGCTCAGCTTTCCTTATCTGTTTACTAACCCTTCTGGCCAAGTAGGGCTGTGGGCTTGGGTTAACGGGATGCCTTTTTGAGGGCTGACTTCAGTGATTGGTGAAATACACCCCTTCCAAATGTCTTAAGCGGAGCACTTAAAAATAGAAATCCAAGGATGCCAAGGCACTGATGGAAAATCATGGCCTTCCCTTTTCATCAGCAAATGAGATTATAATTGTAAGGCTGGTTCCTCATTCACCTTGTTCAGCCATTTTTCCTTAACCTGGAGGGTTTGTCATTGAGATGTATTGGTAGATATGGCTGTACATTGATGACTGTGAAAGCGGTTGGTTCAAAACAACAGAAGATCTGATTCTGAATACTTTTCTTTTTGTTGAGCCATCTCTCCACTTTAAGGGCACATTACTGGTTCCTCATAAATGGTAAGTGTCCCAGATCGTGTCTACAAGGATCACATTTACCGGCCTGTGTACCGTAAGGGTACCTGCAGATACAATGCGGTGATCTCATGGGAGTGCTACACCAAAAAAAAAAAAAAAAAAAAATCCCCCCCTGTACTTCAAAAANCCAAAATGAAAACGGAAAGAATTTCTCCTGGAAAGTGGCAGCTGCGTTCTGACATTCATGTAATGGGAGCAACTGAAAGCTTTATGGTGTGTAACTGTGACACTGCATTCCAACATAAGCTTCTCCCTGCCCTTCTTCCAACCAATAAACTATTCTTCCTCTCTTTTCACTCTCACCCCTCCTAATCTTCTTCTGTTTATATGCTTTAATCATAATAGCAACAAATCCATCCCTGCCGGTATTATCACACCGTTGCAAATTTTGGCCGTCTCCTTTGGCACTTCCCTTGTAGATGGAATGATACTGCCCACTTTGATGGGGCTTAATTCTCTATGTAAAATACTGCTCTGTCAATGAATATTTTCTCTATTAAACTATTTTCAGTCCAACAATAAGATACAGATTTTTGGGAGAACAGTTTTCTCATTATTACCTTAACCCATAAAAAGGCTTTTTCTTTTTCTTTTTTTTTTTTTCAAACATTTTGGGCAAGTCTTCAGTTACCCAAATATTTGTAGTACAGAGTAATTTGCATTTCAGCCCTGTGAGACTTGTAAATGTAATGAACAGTCTGTGTGTTTAATATTTTTTATATTTTTAATAATTCGCAAACAGTTCAGTATGTAGAGCTGACCTGTTGAGAAATAGTTTGCAGTGTCTGTAGAGAACACTTCGGAGTTCTAGTCTTTTGTATGTTTAGCAGAATTCTGGGCTTCATCTGGAAAAATTCTAGGAGTGCTTCTTACTGGAAAATATTTCAAGTAATGTGAAACAACAGATAAATTTTTCCTGTGCTGTGACCCACTTGTAAGGTGAGGTGTGGATGGTCCCTCTCCTGTTGCCATTGAACAGGTTTCGGCATTGGAATTCAGGTATTATGGAAGACACTGTCAACCTTTTGAAAGGTGTGATTGAAAGTGTATTGATTTCAAAGGGAATTGTCAAAGTTCTCAATTTACTTCTCCATCCAAGAGGTTATTTCGTAACTACCATGATAAATAGTTTGCGGCAGCCATGGTCTTCAGCTGTCTATCCAAGGGTAGATAAGAGAATCTTGGTCTGTAGAGCTGGGAATATTGTGTCTTTAGTGAGAGCTACATTGGCTGTAGACTGTCATATAAATAACTGAAAAATAAATCCTTTAATCAGGATTTATTTATGGGGCAGAATTAAGGCCTGTTATATAGATGGAAATTTTGCCACTAGTTTCCACAGGAGCAAGATCGCACACCCAGCAATACAGTCGGTGGAATCACAAAGGACCAGAAGCATTCAGTAGAATATTAAACACACTGCAGTCTTTTATCAGCAATCCAGGAGACGCTACGGCCAACTTCTTAAGCCAGGTAATAGACAACACTACCAAAGGGGATGCGATACTGGACATAATGGTCACCAGTGCTAGCGAGCTAATCGGTGACGTCAAGACTGGCGGCAGCCTGGGCTGCAGTGATCATGCACTACTGGTGGAGTTCGCAGTCCTGAGGGATATGGGTCAGGCAAAG
>RSEF01000003.1:81302631-81351956 GCA_003993805.1 Himantopus leucocephalus | reverse complement strand
CTGCTCATTGCAGGGGGGTTGGAGTAGATGACCTTTAAAGGTCACGTCCAACCCAAACTGTTCTCTGATTCTCTGATTATATGATTAGGGCTCTACCTTGTTGGTTACTCTGCCTGTGACCACTGTTGGCAAAGGTAATTTCTTCCTTTTAGCAGCTGAAGTTAGATACTACCAAGATATCCATCCCTCTCACTTTCTTGCTATTGAAAGGTAATGACTGAGTTATTTTCACCCCATTTTAGTTCTTCTGTAATTAAACTCTGCACAGCAAATTTTAGTATACTCCCAGTAATATTACTCAAAGTTAATACTGTAGAAGCCTGATTGTGAGTCACATTTTAAAAGGACTTCATATGGCTGGTCCAATGAGTTTGCAGGATTCCAACATACAATGCTCAGAATCAAATTTATGCTAAGTCAGTGGAAAGTGGCCTTAGAGTAGACATAGATTTAGTCACACCTCACCTTGGTGCAAACGACACTCAGACCTAAGGACGTAATCATTGTACCCAGTTCTGTATTCGTCGTTACACTAAAAACTACAATTTGAAATACAAATACGTAGAAAAAAATGCTCATCCTTGAATTTTGTTTCCATTCAAGTGAAACAGCCAGGAAGCACTGGAGGCTTGGGGCATTAAAGATCTACTTCAAATAAAATTGGATAATGTATGTTAAATAAAGAGGGTGCCAGGACATGGAAAAACCTTGTGATCACTGTGGAGCATTTTAAACAGATGAGAATATTGCCTGCTATTTATATCATCAGGTAGAATCTGAAAGAAAATAGTAAAAAAATAAACCCAAGTGTTCATTGGTTTGAAAAATGTGTGTTTTATGTATATTTGAACATAGTGGGTCAAATTCAGATGTTGAAGCAGGTATAATTTATATGATAATATTGGATATATTGAACGTAAGAAACTGTGAGTTAGTCTGAGTGATAGATGGAGAGGCTGGGAGAAAGTATAATTTTTAAAATGGTGTGGAACAGGTACATTAACTTTTATTTTCAAGGCATCCCGCTAATTGCTTTTTCTGGTAAATTGTTCTCTTTTTACCACATAGAGTAGAAGCAAAGCTGTGCGAGATACACAACTGAGTTAAGGAGACTCTTGGCTGCTGACAAAAATCGGTCATAGTTCTGTTGGTATACACAAGGGAGTCCTGACATTTTCCGTCATCTGGGAAGCTGAGGTTTTCTGTTTTCCTGTCATCGAATACCATCAGCTAAAAGTTAACATCTACTTGTATCTTAAAGTATTCCTGTCTTCTTTTTCCAGGATAGTCTGTAAAAGTACAGCACAGGTTTGCTGCCTATGAGGTCCTTCAGTATATTAATTTTGCTTCTGCATTTCATTAGCAGGGAATAGCATGGCTATTTGTGGCTAGTATATGTTCTACAGCTAAAAGAATGCCTTCGACTAACTTGTCCCAGAAATGGTGACGTACCTCAGGCAACGAATATACCCGGGGCAGAGTATGAAAGCGGGACATGCTCCTTAAGGTTTTTTTTAATAATATTTCTCTGATTAAGTCACGAAAAGTAAGGAAAATATTTGGCATTGTGAATGAGCCTGTAGAGTGGGGAAAGATAAAAATTCAGTTTGTTGTGATCCATTGTATTACATTTGACTAGCTCGAAAGGAAGGTACAAGAAGACGGATGGTTGGGAAATTAGGAACCAGCATACACAAAAAGGAAGTTTCCCCTTGAATTTCATTAACTGTTGCTTGGCTGACATATATTTATGGGTCATTTACGAATACTGACTTTGTCTAATATCACTGAGGACAGCATTGTCCATACTAGTGTTTAATCTTCCCTTTAAAAAAAAAAGAAAAATCTTGATATGACCTTATATTTGGCAACAGTTAATACTGCAGTAGAATATTGTCAAGTTGTGAAGATTATGTGCAACTTCACAAGATGAATTTCCTTGTGTCCTGTGTCTTTCATTACCCTGTATCTTGAAGGAAGTTAATGCCGTTGAAATGTTTGGAAACAATGCATTTCTGAGGTTTTCAGGAAGGTTCATACATGTATTGTTTCTTAGAGAAACCTTCTGTGGAATGTATAAGGAAGTGTATATGTGTGTATACTGTTTCCTGAAGAACCGATACAGCTGATACTTTATGTGTATGTTCAAATAGAAATAGCTAAAACCAGTGGATTTATGGTTGTTTGAATTTGTGTTACCCTGAATCCAGCCTGTTGTAGCCTCTAAAGTTCTCTCTTTTGTAATTCCAAGCGATGGAGACATATCTAAGTTGACCAGCTCCCTTAAGGTCAGTAATAGTCGTGCAGTTTTATGGAGTGAGAAGACGTCTGCGTGGGTTGTACCTGCGGTCACAGAGAAACGAGAGTGATCTCTCACACACTTTGATAATTCTCATTTTGCCTGTTTTTTTCAAATCCAGAATAGGGCTTGAATTGAATTGACTATTCCAATCTATTCGACTATGCTATAAGTAATTTTAACTATAAAACCATGAAGTATGAACAAAGGAGAATACAACAGATGCCAAGAGGCAGAGACATCCCTGACATCAGGCAAAGATAAACGGAGAACAGCACTCGAACAGGAGACAGCCCTTGTCACACAGCCAACCTGAGCTTAGGATGTGATGCAACACAATATTAAGGCAATATTGTTTTGTTAAAAGTATGTTATGAATTTTTAGTTGCTTTGCTTTACAGATCTCTAGAGGAGACACTGATTGGAGCTTGGCCACCACTTCTCCCCTGCCTCAGCTCTGGCTGACTGTGCTCTAGTTTGACCTTTGAGTGACAACATGGCCAAGGAACAAGAGTGAGAAGGTTGAGGAGACAACCATGTCAGCAGAGCACTTTAAGGAGGCAGCCTCATCTGTTGTACACATACTGTAAGAATTAAAAGTCTGGGTGTGCAGGAGAGGGACTTAAAAATGTTGTCTTCATATTCTCTGTACTTACTGTTTCGTATACATCTCATATCATATACATCATGTAGATCATATACATCTCGTATACATCATTCGTATACATGAGTCATACTTGCACAGATACAGTTTAAGAAAAGCCTGCTTTTCTCACTGCCTGTGTGGAGTGACAAAGTATACGGTAAAGGGCTAAGGGTCTCCATCAGTGCTCTTGTGAAGGTCAATGAGATGTCACCATGGGGAGAACTCACCCCTTTCAGTTCGGCATAATGGGGTTTATAGGGCAGAAAAGCGTAAGTACTATCATGCAAGGTAATTTCTAGCCAGCTGCGTTCAAGAAAGAGGAATTCAGACTGAAATAAGCAGAAGGAAAGCCTAGGAAGATAATATGGAACCTAAATTATGGGAGGAGCTCAGGATATCTTGGCTTATTTAACCTCATTAAACAGAGAGTGTGTATATGAGTGCCTTCTGTACACCTTACAAGGAGTAAATGCAGATTAAAAATAGAATTTTTATGCTGTTATCTATTATGTTATATTAGAATGCAATACTTACACAGGAACAGATGGATATAAATAGATTCTGAAACTTGAAACTGCTTTCTGGACGTGAAAATATTGAAGTAATCATCCAAATAAGTAACAGCAAGAAAACTATATTGTTTTTAGTAAACATGAGTAGTTAATGGAAAAGACTGTAAAAAAAGGTAAGAGCGTACATTTGTTATGATTGCTGTAGTGTTTGCACCATGTATAATTATATAAGATCATATATTTAAGTTATATATTGTAAACGTTGTTCATATATGTATATGAAGTTTAATTATTAATATAAAGTATGGCTTATATTTCAGTTCCTAAACTCCTGTTTGTGGACTTTCCCATAGTTGTCTGATAAATGTTTTTTGCCCTGACTTGAGGTATATCTTCTGTGGCCTCAATTGCCTTCCTTGGAATCAGTAAATACTGACCACAGGTAGACAGTATATACAGTGTTCCCCGTAATATGGAAAAACTTGTAGATGGCAACTGGTGTGTCGTGTTTACACACTCACAATAAAATTCATCAAAGATTTGAAATCACAAAGGAGTTCTCCATCGGCACTGATCTCTGTGCTTTGTTTTGGTAGCATTTTCTGTTCGCTGAAAAAAAAAAATCCTTTCCTGGGATTTTTTTAATATTTTAATTTAATGAGTTCCATATCAGAAAAGGGGGCCCATACCAGTGGTGTGAGTCTGCCAGCTTCTCATCCTGTCCTGGGTCACCAGTTTTGGGGATTGGGATCTTCTTCCAAAGCATCATAAAATACGTCATTGGGTGTTGGAGGATTTCCGATGGCTTGATGGGAAGGAAATGAAGAATGGTTGTGAACTGGGTTTAATGGTCAGTCTTGTGCTAAAGTGTTGAAAAGTTCATTTTATTAACAGAATTCTTTGACTTAGAAAGAAGTATTTTTTCTGTAGTGTTCTCAGCTTCATGCTTCATTCTGATTTTTTGGAGGAGGGGTAAAAACTTTGCAAATGATGTTTGATTGATTTTCTCCTCCTGAAAGGGTATGCTTCTTTCCTGGGCATAACCACTCTCCAAAGATTCTGCCAGCTTGCTGTATAACTGAAACATGCTTTAATTTAGTTTTTTTTTAATGTGGTAATCCTTACACAAAAGAAGGGATAGAAAGAAAAAAAAACCACTTTTTAAATCAATGCATTTACTTTTCATTCTTCCTGGATTATTAGTTTAGTCAGTGTATGTAATACGCTGTAGTCCCAGGACAGTGTAGTTGCATGAGAGAAGTGACTCTTTAAGTAATATTATCAGGCCTTGTGTTAATTTTTTTATAGCTTCCTGAGACAATGTTCTGGTTTTGGAAATGGAGAGTGTCTGTCACATCCGTGTAAGGTGGCATTTCTCTCTCTTGCACCGTCCCTGTTGGTAATGGTTCTGCAGTTGGGACCTGATGGCTTGGCGCAGCCTAAAACTTCATGTCAACACAGACTTCCGTTACCTGCTTTAACATTTGATTTTTTTCATTTCTTTCCATCACATCTACTTATGTCACTTGTCCCACACAAAATATGATTTTGCATCCATTGCATTTATAGCCCTTAAAGTTTGTGGAGTTACAGTTCTCCACTCCATTGCCTTTTTGCTCCCACTTTGCCAAGCTATTCATATTCCTCTATATTCCGAGATTTTATTGTCCAAGCTCTTCATTAATTTTATGCGATATTTGTGGCTGGTGTTTGGTTGTAATCTTTCCATTTAAAATATACAGCACAGAATGCAACCTGCATTGTCTCCCAGGGAGACAGAGCTTCCTCTGGCATTTGTGATGTGTTTCCTCACTATGTGTAACATTAACTTGCAGAGCGTCTCTCTCGCTTGCTTTCTGCACCGTATCGTATTGCAAACTTGCGTGTCGTTTGCTGTTCACCATCTCTCATGTGTCCTTTCAGCTGTATTACTTGCCAGGTTTTTTCCCACTTGTTCATGCTTTAGATTATTTTTCCTGGGCATATTTAAAGGAGCTCCTGAGTTGGTTCTGTGAGCTGAATAATTAAAATAACAAATTTAACTAAACAGAACCTCATTATTATAATGCTCCTTTCCATTTTGGGGTTGTTTTTTTTGTTTGGGGTTTCTTTTCTGTACTTCTGCTTGGAAAAATTGTCTTAAGTATCTTGAAGCAGATACCCAGATTGGATCTCATACAGCTGGTTTGGCGTGTGCTGAAGCACTGTATTCATTGCAAACTGCAATCTAGCTACAAAAGAGTGGTTGTGACAGTCATTATGAAATACCTTTAGTGTCTCTTCTACTGCCTATCTGCAATTTGAAGAGCAGATCTGCAAACGTTCACCAAATACATAATATGTTCCTGATTTCTAAGCAGACCGATGTCAAGGTCCTTTAGTACAAATGCAGACTTCGCTTGACTAAAAAGTAATAGAAAAGCAGTATACAACTTTTTCTGTGATCAGTGAAAGTTATGATATAGCTAATCTGCTTCAGTGGCAGAAGCAGCCTAAAACTGAGAGGCTGCACAGAAATGCAAATGAAACACGATGCAGTTGCAGACATCGTGCACTGATGTTAGCAGTGCTAACATTTTGTGTCTTGGCATGCACTTTAAAGGCACTATGCATGTAGTATGAAGTGATGTTTAGTAATTCGGAATCCTTCAGGACCAGAACCTGGAAATTATTGCATAACTGCAGCTTTTACAGACGTAAATACTAAATTCCGGTCTTTATACATTGCCATGCTAAGTGGCACCAGTATATTTACACAGTGTTTTCAGTGCTGGAAACAATGCAGTGCTGTGAACGGGCCTTTTTAGAGAACGCTTACGCAAATACTGCTTTATAGTAACATTTGCTCCCCCAAAAAGTGCTTACTGAAAAGTATGCTGTGCTGCTTCTCCCATGGAGGGGTCTTATTTTGTTCCATGTGGTGAAGCTCCTAATTAGAAATTTTAGGTCCTCTGTATCATTTAGTGGGAAGCAGAAGACTCCACTAGAAAGTGGGTTTAGTTCATTTGACATCTTCTATGTATCTGACTGGTTTCAGCTGGGAGCCTTGCGTGGTTTTACTCCGAACTTAGGCATCTCAGTTAAGGACCAGTAGTGAACTTGGATGAAACTGAGTCAAAACGAACTCTGAAAAGGGCAAGGGTTTATTCTCATTCTTTTTCCCAGCATTTCGTGGTGTGATTTCAGCAGGTATCATTAGCATGTGTATATGTAAAGACACATGGAGTTAGTGACTGGTTGTTCTTTCCTTGCTGAGTGTCTGATGAATGATCTCGTGATAACAGGAGGGAGGATCTGTACCTAATTCCCAGGGATGACATACAGCGCGTTTCAGATCTCACTTAGACAAAATCAATTATTAAATCCCTGTGAACAGTTCGAGGTATTTCTGATTGAGTGCGGTAGATACACTAAGACTAGTATTTAAATTATTTTTCCGTTTAAAGCAAATCAGGGCCCATCTTGTGGCTGTTGACAGCAAGTGGCAAAATATAGCTTATATTCCAATAGTGAAGCCTCCTCCTTTCCCCCTAGCCCCAAACATGATTGCTTCACACCCATCTTCTGTTAAGAACGGTTCCTGGTCTGTGCTACTTTCTAACCTGTGCCCAGACGTTGACTGGGAACGTGCTGGCTGGTTTTGGCCAAAATCACGCCAGAGGACAAACTAAAAAGGTTTGGTCTTGGAGCCCAAGTCCTAGCCCTGATTAGTTTACCAGTATGGAGGCTACAATGCAAACTGGAAGCCACAAAAAAAAATTCTGTTTTCACCTCTTTCTATTTACAGAAGGCGTACAGGGGGAAAAATCACAGAGGATAGTCAATAATCAGTGCCTCTGGTATGATAAAGCGTAGGTTATTTCTGTACTGATACCATAAAGAAAAGTGTTTGTCATGCTCCTCTTCTGGCCATAGCTCAGCTCTGCAGATGAGCCTACTTTACTGTGTTTAATTATGAATTTGCTCTTTTAGTGTAAGACATCATTAATATTCATGTAACCAGTGTACTGGATGGGGATCGCTAGGTTTTGCTATATTTATTCAGCAAAGAATTAGAGGCGTGTACCTGGGCGGTATGTGTACGTGTGCGTGTGTGCGTGTGTTGGACTTGGCATGTGCCCAAGGCAATACCTGACCTAACGCCTTGGAGGTAACCGCACAGAAGTTGTCAAGCAAAAATCAACCCAGGGTTTATTTGGTAAGTGGATCTTACAGACTGCTTGCATGCTTTTATGCTTAGTCCTTAAAATACATGCTTACGTACTAATGTTTTATGGTTTTGGCAGTACTGTTTGAATTCATATATGACTGTGTAAAAGCAAAAAAGAAATCCTGACTTTTTAAATAACGTTCATCTTTGAACACATTGCTCTATGCTGTTATCCTGTTGCATTTACGCTACTGTGCTCTCACCTGCATAAAGTAGCTGGCCGGGTCATTGTATGCTTGAAGATGGCAATAAGTAGTTCTGCTCAACTGAACCATAATTTCTGCAGATACGGTGAGAGAAATTCTGCCTGTGAACATCTGTGCATCCTCCACGTGCCTTCACAGCGCTGCACGTGTCGGTTCCCTCGAAGAACTCAGTCCCCAGCGGCATCCTCACTATGCCTATGAAAACTCTACCAGAAGGTCCTGTGATCAGGAGCCATGATCCAATCTGTTCTCAAACTATGAAAACTCAAATACCCTTAGTAAAGTCGAGCTGGCAGACATTGCCGTGCCGCTGTTAGTGGCACTCAAGAAGTTTGCTTTTCCTAGGGAGCGAGAATTCCTTTAGCCCCTTAGAGAAAATTTAAGTGTATTATTTGGAGTTTTAACAACATATTCACAGAGTTGCATACACTAACTGTGCTTTTGTTTGGAAAACAAAGTGAGCTCTGCAGGGAGCAAGTTATGCTCTTCATATACAAAGGTTTTTTTTCTTAGAAAATTAAAAAAAAATCTTTCTTTCTGTCACTTAGTCTCATAGATTATACATAACATAATGAGAAATCTGGAATGAAAGGAACAGAAAGAAATTAATGAAACTGGTGCCAAAGTGAAAATTTGGGCACTAATAAATGGGAAAAGTAGAAAATTTAAGTTGAAAGCATGAAATCAAAGGCATGTGCCCCTGCCTCGCAGCAGTGTGTTGGGAGGTGGCTTTAGAAGATGGTAACAGAAGACTCTCCTGAACTAAAGCAGCCACTAATGAACTAAGGCACCATGGCATTCATGGTAAAAAAAAAATGCAAATGTTTCTACAAAATGTTGGTTATTTACTTTTTTTTTTTTTTACCACTTCGTTTTACAGAAACAGTTTGGTTACCCACAAAAGTAAGCTTTGGTTAGAGTGGAGAATTGTGAATTACCGTACGGTTCTTTTTAAATCTTTCTGCTTTCACAATGTATATTTTCATGTGGACTCATGTAACTTCCTGAATTTCCATTTATTGATCCATAAAATAATTATGGTAAGACTCCTCTGTGGGACTTAATTCTTATAAAGCACTTCTTGAAATTTTCAGTGGTAACATTTTCTATTAACTGTGTTTGAGATATTTATTCTGTTGCCCATTTACTACGCCCAAACGTTCGTTTAGGATCACAGGTGATCCGTAAGACAAAATAGAAGAAAGCGCGCACAGTATGTTCTTACTTCATGCCAGGAGTGAAGTAATTTTTTGTCACTTGTGTTCATTCTTTACGTCTTTTGCTGTCATGGAGTCAGATGGGTTGGTTGATATTGAGCTGTGACGGACAGCTTGCTGATACAACAAACCAAATGGCATCTTGAACAGCTGAAGAAGAAATTATTCGGGATTTTAAAATATAACTTTATATTGTACTGTATTATATTGTATTATATTATATTGTATTATATTACATTATATTATATTATATTATATTATATTGCACTATACTGCATTATACTATACTGTATTATATATAATTCATGACTGAGCAAAGTGAATGGGCAAGACCAGAAAGTCCCGCTCCGGTGAGAGGGAAGCCCAAGCCAACGCCGTCTGGTTTGTCCTGTGCGTTTTTGTCTTGGAAATCTGCTCGGCACAGCTGTGGTCATAAAGCAGGGAATACTTCCCTGACCCTCGTTGTTTTGCCTGCAGGTTTCTGCATACTGAGTAAAAGAAATTGTGATTAATGTGGCACTCCGTGTCAAGGGTAGACTGTAGATTACCATTAAGTGCATCATTATGCTATTTTTGAAAAATTTACTAGGTTTCACCTGACAGATAATAGCTTTTTCTCTGCCAATGCAACAGAGGAATAATAAACTAATATATGGGATGTACTAAAATATATCAAAAGTAGTGTTACTTTTGACAGAGAAAGAGCTTTTGCTTTTCGTGGGGTTTTGAAGGAATTTTACATAAAACTTCCTCTCTTGTTTTCTTTCCAGCTCTGTGATTTGATGTTGCGCGCGTAGTGCTGCTGTTGCCGCGGAGCAGGGGCGCGTGGCCGCAGGGTCTGGGGCAGCTGCACAGCTCTGCTGAGCATCGGTCGGCGCCGTGGCTTGGTTATAAAATGATTTTTTTTTATAAAAAGATGTGCACCCTTGCTTCTGCCCGCTGATTTGATCTCTGGAGTTCCTCGTGGGCTCTGAGTTGCGTAACTGGTGCAGAATCTGAGTCGTATGTTCTTCTTGTTGGTGATTATTGCATTAACCGTTTCTGCACCCCCCGTGGTTAAGAACAGATTATGCGGCAGGAGCAAATACTTTCCAAAACCTTCCCTGCTCAAAAGTCAGTGTGAGCCTCCAGCGACCGCGGCTTCTGCCGTTAAAGCAGAGTGGACCAGCCGGTTATTTCTGAGGAATTTTCACTTTCTGGTGGTGTAGGAGGGATATTTTTTTCAGTGGGTTGGTGTCTTGTTGTTATGACGTCGGTAGAGAGATCTGAACGTGGCTGTGAGGTGTGGTGGGCAGGGACGGTCTGTCCATTGAGAGCCAAGGTATGGGATGGAGAAAGCCTGGCTGTACTTAATGAATTCACCTGCTTGGGGGTCTCTTCTGAAACAAATCTTTAAAATGGCTCCTACTCCTTTCTATCAGCATCTGCCTTTTCACGTCCCAACTGCTTTTCTCTCCTGTTTGGTTTTCTCTTAGCAAAATGTCACACTCTATTAAGAGCAGGTGGCACAGTGTGACAGTTCTCTCCAGGCCCTCCACTGAGGTCTCTGGATGATCTCAGGAAGGGACACACCTGAGATGCCTCCATTTGGAACCGGCATTTCTTGTGCGTAACCAAACCCACCTGATTTCAAAAGTATTGAGCTCCTCTCGTTGGCATCAGGAGTGAACAGGAGTTAACAGCTTTGAAAATCGTGTCACTGTTTTGAATCCTGGTTGTAAGCGGCATCCAGTTTGTAAGCATGGTGTTATATCCTCAGCGCTGTCCTTTACCTGTCCCTGTCACAAGTAGTATTACCGGCGCAAACTTCAAATCGTACCTGGCAAATATATTTCTACTCTTTCAGTAGAAGGCATTAATGAAAAAATATTACTGTGGAGTTTTTTTGGCTTGATCTGATTTGCATACTTTTAGCGTTTTTATAAAGAAACCATTTAAACATTTTGCAAAAGTCCTTTGCTGGTGTGGTTGAGATTATTAAATTGTGCACTGATAAACAACGATTTGTTGTAAATTTAATTGTTTGTCTTTTTGTACTCTGTTCTCATTTTAATCAACAAAAAAACCTCCAACTATTTCTGCAAATCAAAAACCATGTTGACGTGACCATTATCCAGTGAAGACTTGAAGGTACTCAGTTGTCACCTTGTCATCTTGTTCTATATAGATTAAAAGTTGGATAGAAAGCCCAGTACAGGAACATATGTGTTCTTCATGTAGGTAGTTTGGAGGAAGCCTTTGTTGTATTCTTTAACATTTATATGAAGCAGGGATAGAATCATAGAATCGTTTGGGTTGGAAGAGATCATCGAGTCCAACCGTTAACCTAGCACTGCCAAGTTACCATTAAACCATGTCCCTCAGCACCACGTCTACCTGTCTTTTAAACACCTCCAGGGATGGTGATTCAACCACTTCCCTGGGCAGCCTGTTCCAATGTTTGATAACCCTTTCAGTGAAGAATTTTTTCCTAATATCCAATCTAAACCTGCCCTGGTGCAACTTGAGGCCCTTTGCTCTTGTCCTATTGCTTGTTACTAGCGAGAAAAGACCGACCCCCACCTCTCTAACCTCTTTTCAGGTAGCTGTAGAGAGCAATCACATGAAGTGAATAGTAGTCATTTAAGGATCCTGCCTAAGCAAAGCTCCTTGGTCAATGCCTTGCTTTTGGGGAATGGGCATGTAATATTCTTTTCCTTGAGGGCTCACTTCTCCTATGAAATAAGTAGTTACTCTTCCCTCTGCGTTGTAAATTTACTGTGCAGGTCAAACATACCTGTAGTTGATGGACTGATAGCTCTAGACACCAAAGTATATAAACAACGACAAAAGTGAAACTCCACAAGTCCGCACACCGTCCTACTATGGTGTGTGTTGGAGGAATAAAGGGCATAACATACCGGGGGTTTAGGCTGGTTTGTTCTCCGGACGCGTGCTCAGGCCGTGCCCTGTTCATTTTTTCAGTGACATATATACCGCTTGAGGAGGGACTAGGAGCTGCCTGGCACCCACATGGAATCGTGTGAGGAGCTTCATAAAATGTTAGCTTTTTGTTTTTAAGACGATCTAAAACTTCTGAGACACTGCATCGTATTATAGTCCCTTTGAACCATTCGGGTCTTGAGCCCTACGTAATTGAAAGAGTTAAAAATTAATGATGAAAATAGAAGCAGCTGCCTGGTGACTGACCCAAAGAGCAGCTATGCCTTACGCATTGAACCTTAATGTATGCGTCATCCTGAGTGTTGAAATCTTGCGATTTAATAACGTGTTAAATAAATAACTGTTAAATAAGTTGAGTGACAGTTTTACAAGTATTGTTTATTGTCACAACAATCAAGAGTGACAATTCCAGTATAATGTCAGAATACATGTACTATTTTATCAGGTTGACCAAAGCACAGCAAGGGTAGGTGATGTGACCCACAGCTCTCAGTGTCTCGTGAGCACAGGGTGTGTCTGCCTTCAGTAGATTCATGGGTCAACTTTCAGAAATCCCCAGATCCACTCAAGTCTCCGTGACCAGTGTCTCTGGTTGCCCAGTTCTCTGCCTTGCCGTGTGCCTAACCAATGAAAGTCACTGGACTTTGAATTGGGGGCGGTTTAAACCTGGTGAATCTGGATTGCTCTCTCTAGCTACGTGTAATATTTTTTGTATTTTGACTAATGGTTATCACAAGAAACATCTATCATTAACTATGAGAAGGGTTTCCATAAATAAAGGGGTCATTAACCTTTACACATTACTTAATGGTATATTCTGTGGCATTCATAGGTGTGACAATACTTGGTGCTTATGGTAGGTGATGTCCTCCATCTTCAGAATGACTGGTCTTATAATAATTCTGAAAGTTGTAACCTGAATATAATTCTGTGCCATCTGTGCTGCTCGATTTCAGCTAGTGTAAATTGCATATAGATAAGATCCGGGCGTTTGAAAATAAAAAAAAAAAATATTAACTGATGTTGAGCATTTGAATCGTACTTATTTCCTTCATTTTACCTGTATATTTCTAATTCACTTATTTCAATACACATATATGACATATTTTTTGTGCAAATATGTGTCATTATAATAAAATATGTTAAATCTGTTGTATCCACAGTGGTGTCGCAAAGAAATTGAACTACATCTTTGAGCAATTCTGCAGGCAAATGCACATTTCAGAATGATGGCTCAGGAATCTAGCAATAAAATAAGAAATAGTTGATCAGTGTTTGAAAAATACAAGTTTTACATTTCTCTCTTACTGTCTGCAAAATATTAAAAAAAGAAATGCAGTAAAATTATCCTCCATCTTACCACCGTCATTTAAATTTGTGTGCCATTAAAAAATGCAGGAATGCGTAGGTCATTGTCACAGCTTTTTTGGTTTGTCCTTTTTCCTGCAAGGTTTAGCACCTTCCCCCAGTGGTTAGTACAGCACTCCAAGCAACTAATCCTGTATCTGTAAACTGTAATGTCAAAGGATTAATGTGTGCCTGGGAACACAGGTCAAATCTGCTTTAGATCACAACAGTCTGAGTTCAGCTCCTAGCTGAAATATCACAAAACTACCATATAATTTAGTACAAGTCTTGCATTCCTATACTTCAGCTGCTGGTTGCCTTTAATAAAAAGAGGCCCAGGATTGATTTCCCTGGGAATGGATTTTTCTTTGTCTAAAACCAAAGTAGTATCAGCTGGAAAGCAGAAGGATTTCTTAAAATAGTTCTGTATTAGATATAAATAGCTCTTTCAAAGTCTGCTTTTAAAATACTGTAGCAAGTAGTGTATGGCAAGTTACTGATATTTCCTGAATCTCTTCTGTTTGCTGTGTTCCAATGCCCAGTTGTCAGCATCTCCTGGTGACGAGCCCTGCCTTCCGCTGGGCAGCTGCTGAGACCAGTGGTGCTGCACACAGATGCAGTGGCGTGCATCAGCTGGGTCTCCTTTGACAGTAAAGACCATTATTTTTAAATATTTCTTACAAAAATATTAATCTAATTTGTGCAATGTGCAGAATGATATGCGCAGCAAGCAGACGTATATAACTACATCTGGTTTATTTATGATGAGTCGCCAACAAAGCACAGCAATTTATACCCAATTATCTGCGAATGTAATACCCAGTATGTCTCTTATTACTTTCTTGGTACTTCTGTTATGTACTGTAGTCGTGTGGCTTTGAGGGCTTTTCCTGTAAGAATTCTCATAATACTTTCCAGGAAAAAGTGGCAGGTATCCTTTTTGAATATTTGTTTGATCTTAACATTGAAATGTAATTGAGAGTAGGTATATTAATTCCATTTTGGTTAATGTGGGTGGGGTTTTTAATTAATTTCATTCTATTTTAAGGCTGTGGTGTACTCTATTATACATAAAATAATTACCAGCTTTAGAATATGTCCATTTCATTATCTAAAATGCAATATCATGCACCACTGTACACATCTTAGTGAAGGAGCTCCATGCGTGGGCTCCTGTTCCGACCAGGTTTACCTTTGTTGAACGGCAAATTGAAAACCTCACGTGTTGTCAAACTGTAAAGATACCGTCACAGTGGCTGACATCTTTTAATTTGTTTGGTCGGTTTACTTAGAGAAAATATTTTAGCAGATGGAACAAGAAGCGGTGTACTTTCACTGACACAAAAAGCCCGCCGGGACTGCAGCGATGGTTCCTGCCTGCTGCCCTCTGGTGGGGTCACCTCCTCCTGGAGCAAGGGGCTGTGCTCGCGCTGCTGGGCCCTTGTTTCAAAACCAATAGACCTGAGCATTTCATAACCATCTTGTTGCTTGCTTTGACTTTGTCGTGGTGTAACCCCAGCCAGTAACTAAGTGCCACGCAGCTGCTCATTCACGCCCCCCTGGTGGGATGGGGGAGAGAATTGGAAGAGTAAAACCGAGGAAACTCATGGGCTGAGATAAAGACAGTTTAATAGGTAGAGCAAAAGCCGTGCACAAGCAAAGCAAAACAAGGAATTCATTCACTGCTTCCCATCGGCAGGCAGGTGTTCAGCCATCTCCAGGAAAGCAGGGCTCCATCACGCGTAACCATTACGTGGGAAGACAGATGCCATTGCTCTGAATGTCCCCCCTTCCTTCTTCTTCGCACAACTTTTATGGCTGAGCATGACATCACGTGGTATGGGATATCCCTTTGGTCAGCTGGGGTCAGCTGTCCCGGCTGTGTCCCCTCCCAAATCCCTGTGCACCCCCAGCCTACTCACTGGTGGGGTGGGGTGAGGAGCAGAAAAGGCCTTCACTCTGTGTAAGCACTGCTGAACCGTAACTCAACCAGCCCTGTATTACCAGCTCTGTTTTCAGCCCAAGTCCAAACTGTAGCCCCATGCTAGCTACTATGAAGAAAACTAACTCTACCCCAGCCAAAACAAGCACAGTTGTTTAGAAAATTTAACCTGGGCACGCCACAAGCCCTTCCTCTGTGTCTGAGGGCCCACAGGCCTGGAAACCCAACTTCATTTCAAGCAGAGCCCAAAGCACAACAACTCATTTAAAAATTAAGTCTCCTAGGCTGGGATGCGGTGCTGTAGGACTTTGCTGACAGTCGTTTTCTCATGGCCTGACAGGTTCTTCGCTCTGTGCTGCTGTTTCCGACGATAGAGCGCATGGCTCAGTCCCCTCAAGGAAAGCTCATGACCCCTTTGCTGTGCAAACTTCGTTACGTTCTCTACATGCCCGTCTACCTGCTGTCCTTCCTACCAGAGGGAGTCAAAGCCTCCCTGGTGCGGTTTGCTCTGCGAGGAATGAAGACCTGCGATGAATCTTCCATAACAACCTCCGTGAATCTCTTCAGCGTGGACTGCATTGGTGAGCACCTTTTTCTTCTTACGTTACACCAACTTTTGTATTGTTCTCATTTAGTAAATGTCAATGTAGTTCTGCAGGCAGAGTTCAATACTAAAGCATGAATAAGTTTTGAAGAAGGACAGGTCTAATCTTTTCTCAAATTAAGACCATGGGTACAGGAAAATCTCAAATGAGTCGATTTAAGAAAAAAAATCTTAAGGGGAAAATAACAAATAAAATATTTTCCCAAAGAATATATATTTCCGAAGAAAACTGACCTATACTACTAACAGTATCTCATGCGATTAAAACACGGTTATACAATCTAGTTTATGTTACTTATGTCTTCTTTTCACATTTCATTCATATTGGATGGTGAAAATAAATCAGTAATCATTTTCACAAAGGGTTCTTTGCATCTGTTTTTTTAAAGCGGTGCTTTAACCAGCTCTAGATTTTGTCAGGTGAATGGGAATATTGGTAAATTCAGAAAAGGGCCTTCAACCTACAAAGACACATAGAAGTTAATTTATGCACAGAAGAATTTCAGCGCTTTTTGGGGCATATGAAGAAGAAGATTGACATTATTCCAGTGCATATTGTATCCTTATTTTCCACATTCTAGCAAGAGAAACAGCTTTAAGAAGGGGAGTCATTTCAGATAAATTATGTGAAGTTCAGAATGAAAACCAGAACATGGATTGTGCCATATTCCAGGTATTTCAGTAAGTTAGCACTTGAAAACAATTTGGAATAGAATTGACGTGCTAACACAGTAATAATAGCAAGAAGGAAGTTTTCATTGCACTAATAGTAGTAAAAACACATTCCTACATTTCCAGTTGTGCTCTGTCTTCTATCAGTTAAATTTTACCTACTAATCTTCCAAACAGACGTGCCAGAGGAACTGCGATTGCAGCGAAGTGTCCTATACCTTTGGCGGATATCTGTGGATGTGTAGGTCTGTATTGGAGGCTCACTGTGGGACCGGGCAGAGACTGGAAGCGGGACGGGCAGTGGGGGTTCTTACTGCCAAACCCAGACAGCCCCGTTTGTGTTGTACAAACCTGGCGTGATGACAGTCGCTCCGCTGTGGTACCCCATCCCTGGCAAAATCAGGGTCCCGGTTGATGATGTAGACTTCTGGTAGGAGTCATATGGTTCTGTTGCTTCAATTCCTATTAATTTATGTCAGTTTTCTGATGAGCGAGGAGAAAGCAAGAGCGCAGTCATACGTACACTGGGCTTTCAGGCTTCTTCCTTTGGTAACTTAGTCTGGGAGAAAGGTATGTGAAGGTCTGTGGGGTCACATCTCCACAAGCCAGGAATCCTTCTCTGGTCCCCACAGATAAACTTTTACCTCTCAAAACAGGTTATCCACGTCCAGGGTTGTATTGGAAATGGTCCTTGGCCCGCATTAACCTCCAAAAAAGCATGGCCAGCCATTGTTTGTGAAGGCTGTTTGGCCCAGACCACAGCAGTGGCAGGAATAATTTAACAGAACGGATTTTGTGTGCTGCTCCAACAGGAGCCTGACTCTCTGAGCTCTTTAATCCCCAGGGGAATGAGCCCGGTCGATGTGTGCCTGTCAGCCTGTTGTAATTTTCTGCATGCGCCAGTGTCGGACCTGTGTTCAAGCTGTAAGGGAAATCGAGGCAAGAAACCCGGCGGAAGGCTCATGTACTCACAGGGTGTGATCTCTGCCTATGGTCAATTTATTGACTGAATTCATTATATGAGAATGAAACCCCCTGTGAGCCAATGTCTTGTAAAACTTGCATAAATAGGCCTTATTGATGCAACTAGTTCCTTTGGGCTTGTGATATCATCTCTCTTCAGCAGAATTCCCCGTCGGTTTCATCTTTGGAAACTGATGATGTTTTACAGCCCAGTGACTCAGGACCACATGTGTGGATTAATAATCTCAGGGCTTTCCAGATATTGCCTGTTAACCTTGTCTTGCATTGTCTGCGGACAATAGAAAATGTAACCATTCAGCAAAAATTTGCTAAATCTAACACAACAACCCAGTCTGTCTTATGGGACTGCTCATCTGTGAGTTACTGAAGCCTCTGAATTTGTGGTGAATGTTTTTCTGATTGATTCCTTGTCCCGTAATAAACTGCTAGATACGGTTCAGAAACGTTCAGCAAATGAAGTTGTTTCTCCTCTCCGGGAAGGTTGCATGTCAACTCATTAAAAATACACATATTGCCTTTGGCATGTACATCTGTCGCATTACTGTAATTGTAATAAAAGCTGTGATTAAGGGCAGAAAAGATGGTAAAAGTTTCCTTAAAACTAATACGTCCGTTAAAACAAACCAACCTGCCAGGGATTTGTTACCACATCCAAAGCTTAGTCACAACAATGTTTTCTCTCCTCTGAAAGGAAATGAGATTTGAAAACTTAATTATAGCGGAACTCTTAAGACCGTGTGCCACTCCCGTTGACATGGAGAGGGAAAAGCTCCATTCAGTGGCAGCAGAATCAGGCCCTTAGTTGAAAGAGGCAGTGAAGGAAGAATTACATTACCCATGTGTCCCACTGCTTCAAATTATGTTTGCTCCTGCTTCTCATCCAAACTCATCTTTGTGTTGTCCGAACTTTATAGCTGATGGTACGTGGAAGCCTCAGTCACGCAGCAAAAGGCATTGCGATGACACTGTGCAGAAAGGTAACATCATAATATAATGTCTTGTCCCGAAGGGGAAATAGCGCAGAAAGAGGCGAAACAGGAGGGACTGTAAAGAAAATGGATTGTAAGGAAGGATGGGAAGACATAGTGTATAAATAATAAAGGACCTGTTAAAAATAAGCAAAGGGGTCTGGAGGCAGTTTGCCTACCTGGATTAAACTTCTAGCAAAGATATCTCAGGGTGAAAAAAGCACTACAGTGAACAAACTAGCATTTGGGTACTAGTATTCATGAACCGTGGACATGAATGGACAGAAAAATCGCACACGGGTGACCTTGAGTTATCTGAAACATTGTCACTCTGTTTATTCAGGCTAGCAAAACAAGGATACCCCTATCTAGCACGGTGGTGGTTGTTCTACAAATCATGTACAGTCCTGCAATGCTGGAATACTTTGGCAATCCGGCGCGTTGAAATTTGTAAACATTTCTTCGGTGACAGATGCCAGTAGCAGACTTACAGTGACAGTAAACCATTCTATCTACACGGGACAGGATTTATTGTCCAGCCGTTTGACTGGCAAACTTCCTCCATTTGTTTCTGTAAAATTTCCACAAAAGCACAGACATTACTTAATGGGTAAACACCGCGAGGCTTTTTTGAGAGGCGGGCTCGCGGGTCAGGGGTGAACGTCTGCATGACAGTGAAGATACAGATAAGCACAATAGCAAGAAAAATCTCCCAACTGGCCCAAACGCAGCGCGTCCTTTGTGATCTTGAACCTGTGACTTCCCTGGAGGAATCTCCCTGTTTGTTTAACCTTTTCGGGGAGCACAGCGATGCGAGGTGGGGGCAGGTCTGCTTTGTGCAATCCAGGCAGGTTGGGAAGGAGGGGACTCAGAAACCTGAAACGAGGGGTTCACGTGGGTTTAGGCTGTCACACAAACGCAGGCTGGAGACAGTAGATTTCCAGTTTATTTTCAGCGTCCAAGAGATGTTGTAAGAAGACAAAGAACTGAGATTAAACATCAGAGTCTGCATTCAAATTTTGTCTTGTTCCAGGTGTGGAGACATCCAGACTTCATGCGGAGCGTTTACATTTCCCTCATTTTACAGAGAAAAAAGGGCTCAGGCGGTTTCAGCCACTCCACTCTTACGCCCACAGGACTGCGTCGGAAGCGAGTCCTGACTGCGGTGGTGCGGCTTGTCTCCCAACAGTAGCTGCTTCTCTCTGTTGGCTGTACAGGATGGCAAAACTATGTCCTTACGTGCCACAGAGCAAAAAGCTCAGTTTGTAGAACATCTGGGAGATAAATTTGTACCAAAAGCCAGCGAAACATAGGCTTCCTGTTGCTATGAAAATGGAACATAAGCTTTTACATTGACTAAGTTATTTTAAAATTTTCTCCCTAGGGAGCTAACTGGAAAACTTCATTCTGGGTTTGAATTATCCCAACCTTGGGAGTTGTCATGTCTTGAGGTCTGTTTCTATTCCAATTCTCTCTTCTTGATCAGAGAGATTTTAAATCTGACATTATGGGTGATCTTCGTCTGACCACTGTGGACATCACGCTGTCCAAATAGTTGGCATCTAAAGCAGATCAGGTGAATCACACCCTGCAGATGACTGTTTCTCTATACTGACCTCAAAGTGACCCTCTCTCTACTAGATACCTAAAATGAGAGGAGGTAAATCCCACTCTGTATCTACTGGCTCTTCGTTTTGCTGCAGACAGCAGAAAACAATGTGATCTGAGTTGTCCGTGCAGCCTTCACCCTTGCTGCCAGGACAGTCAGATACCCCGTGCTGCGGCTGCATTAGAATTTACAGCTGCTGGTTTCTAGTGAGAGTCCTGTTGTTTGTTTCCTACCTTCTTTGAGAATTCATTTTACACCTCCACATCTACTTCCTGACAAGTAAGATGGGAAATTTTGGGGGACTTCTGGTTTTGGGACTAAAATGCTGTAAAAATACCCATCTAACTGAAATACTCAGGTAAGGACAGCGCGTGGTGGTGTATTCATGGCACCCAATAGCCCTTCCACCTATTCTGCTCATATTTTTCAGACTTAAAAAATAGCGTTTAAAGTATTAGGTAAGCACTTGATAAACGAATTCACCTGAAATGGTGAAATAAGAGTGCTTTGCCCCCTAAAGCGTATTTTTAAAGGCTGCATAACCACGTAGCTAAAATTGAGTTTGCTTTTCTTTTTTTGTTTGTAAATTTAAATGGTGTTCTTCTCTTGCACTGAAATTAAAATTTAACTCCTAAAAGCAACAGAAGTTGTGGTGAGCACGTCTAAATTCAGCAGAGACGGCAGAACTCCCTTGATTTTGTTCCATAAAACGATCAAAAGAGCTCTGCTTTCTGCCCTGAATGGAACTAAACTCTCCATTGGGGCATACGAGGCCAGGGGGGAGTTGCCCATTATATTCTCATCTAGGTTTTATTATTTCAAACACTGTGCTAGCACATTTAAAAAAGAACCTGACGTTCAGGACAAGCTGTTGCCCAGCATCACATAGCTGATCAGCAGCAGAACTGTACGTGGACCTACATCCCAGCTCAACAGCTGTTCTACTGAACCTGCTTAACCATTAGTTTAACCTTATAAAAAAATAGATCTACATATGTTAGTCATGAGCAGCTTCCACAAACCACGTTGGCTAGACAGGCTGATGTGCATGCAGTGCACTTTAAAATAGAGACAGAGGCTGATACCGCAAAGCATTTCAGGCAGCACCCTGCAATCTCACACCTACATTTTTCACACTGGGCAGGAGAATAAAAGCTTTTCCTTTTTCCCCCCCTCGCCACTGGACAGCTGTGCAGATCTTTGAACATAGACTCATATATTTTCAAGTTGATTTTCCAGGCTGACTGAAATCAAAGCCCTGGCAGTAAAAACTGATTGCATTGTTTCTTCTGATGAATGTAAATTTTAGATAACTTCTGGCTGTAATGCAGAAATAATTTCAAGGATATTTTTCTACTTTTATAATTAAATACGTATAGAATTTCAGACATGATCTATAGCTAGACAAAATTTCACGGAGAACAGAAATTGCTGACATGGTATGTAAATTACATCTACATAAACTAAATAATGCTAAATCTGGACAGTGTAGTGTAGGATATCACAGGTGGGCAAAAAGGATGCAGCTCAGCCGGGCTCCGCTCTTCTTCCTATGTGCGTTCTTTGATACTCGGTGGGGCAGAAAGAGGTCAGAATGATATACCGGATAATCTCCCGCCCTCTCACTAGCATCTAACTAATTAGGATTCAAGAGAAGCCATCTTTCCTGAAGTCAGGTGACTCTACAGCTGTCTCTTACGCGTTGTTTTTTGCCTGTATCTGAATTCCTGCTGCCAGGTATTGCCGAGGGTCAGGAGGCTGCTTTAGGTAGCCCGGCAGTCCGACCCGGCGTGCTAAATCCTCTGCGTCTGCCGAGTTTCTCGGCAGGCTCCTGTGTGCTGTCACAGTTGAGTCCTGTCCGCTTCTGACATTTTAAGTGATGATCGTAATATGTATTTCTGCAAAGTGTTTAAGAGCGTGTTTCCTTACCTGTGGAAACACAGTAATATTTTATCACCTGCTTCGCAGGAAAAGGGGCCAAAGAATAACAGTCTTTAATATTTTCATGTTTCCTCTGCTACTGTTTATTTTCCTGTGTGATGCCTGACTAAAATGTTTGTTTAATGTAGTCGGACAACTCACCTTACCAAGGCAGCACTTAAGCTGACGGAAAAACCTCACATCTGCTTTATTCTTTCTGTGAGTGAACTAAACTTTTCCTTATTTCGGAGTAGGATGCTCATATTAAATTACGGGAGGAAGGCAACGACTTTTATGTATTTATAGTCCTATTTATTTTTTTAAAGTCAAGCTGCTTCATAATTTACCCCATTTCCAAAAGAAAGAAAGATGTTTAACAAGGACTTTTATTACTTGCAAAAGCTTTCACTTTCCTCTGAAAGCCTTGTGAAAATAATAGTAATAATGTGGAAATTTCTCATTGGGTTTATTTCAGTTAATTATTCCTCTTTTTCTTCTTGGGGGGGAAAACCCAACGAAAAACCTCCTATCATAAATATTACTCATAAGGCGTGAATGTTTTGATAGTGGGACTGCTGATCATTTCCATGAAATGTGAGGCGCAGTTGGGATTTGGTTGGGGAAGGGGAGATTGTTTATTCACCCCTGGTGGAGTTTCATCCCCAGGGATACGATTGACTCCCACAAACTTGCAGCGAGTCTAATGATGTGTTGCAAATGGCATGAAAAAGGAAGGACTAACATCAACAAAGCAGAAAGGATGTTGAAAATAAGTGTATGCCAGTTAAGTGCTAGCAGCTACAGTCGCTTTGTGTTAGGCAGTGCCAGACAGTCATCTGCAAATTGGCACTTTATTTCCCCTGGGCCCAATACAAAGCCCCCTGAATTCAGGGGAGGGATTCCCTTCTGCCGTGCGCTCATGCCTGTTGTCTCGGAGGTGTCTGTCTAAACTCCCCCAAGGAATATCTGAAGTAGAGCTGGTGGCTCTGTCATAACTTGTGTTTGCTGGTTGGGAATTTAGCTTGATTCACCGAACTCTCATCGTGCAGTCCCAGCAAAGCGCTTAAACACAGGCTAAATCCATACCCATGGGTAAACTATAGGCATTTGTGTCTTGGAATAAGGCTTTTTTTTTGAAAATTACATTTACAAAGCTGCTAACTAATGCAGTACCTGTCATTCCGTATGCCTAAAGGAGACAGTGGTGTGGATGTGGTTCCTACAGTCATCTAAAACAATATTGCAGTCTGCTTTGCTGCTGCTTCTTGTCCTGAAAATGTCCACCGGCGCTCACCATCTCCCTTGCCTAATTCTTTAACGTGACTATATTGACAAGGAGAAAACCCCTACAGAGTCTCCATGGGTCTGGGGAGGAAATGCTGGCTTATCTTATCTGCACCCAATGGTGCAGGAGATCGCTTACTGGTTAGTGCAGTGGTCAAGTGTATAGTGCGATGGTCAAGTGTATTTAAAATGAGCTTTAAAAACAGTGGTTTGTGTTTAATGAAGGCTGCTGTAAAGTTCACCTTTCATATACCAATCAAAGCCACTCCACCTGAGAGGAAGTTCACCTCGTTCGAAGGTTGGGTGGTCCAGTTGCTGAATTTCATCAGGGTTCCTCAAGAAAGAGTTGGCGTCAGGTCCCAATCCAGAAGAGCACTTAAACTGACCTCCATATAGCTACTGACATGCATAAACCTGTGTCTAGAAGAGCATATTAATTCCCAGTAGAGCTCAGGCAGGAACCACAGTGTAGATATGCTAAATTGCTGCGGACACTGTCCATCCTGGCCACTGAGCACCACCTACGCCAGACCCTTCTGTACCCCTCTTGCAGGATGAGAGAGCGGACACTTCCCATGAGCCAAAATCTGGACCCTAGCAGAAATGTCATCACCACAACCATCTGCAAGGGTGAGTGAGAGCTTAAACTAGAGATGAATTTCTCTGGCTAAAGAGAATTCTTCTGCCATTTGAAGATGGTGAGAGTTGTTCCAAAGTAACTTGAGGCAGGATTAAGTCCATAGACATTTCAGTTTCCATCCCGCACCCCACTTCACCTGCACATGCTTCATCGCACAAAGTAAATGAGAGTTTTTCGCACTCCTCAACAAAGCATCTATTGTTTGTAAAGCACCAGGGTATAATTGTTGAATAAGTTTTTATTTTTGCCTGCAGCCTCTGCTATGCTTTCTCAAGCACAGCTGACTCATTTTCTTGTATAGTTCTGATCTTCCTGCAACTTTAATACCAAGCAGATTGGAGAAGTCCCTCATAACGATTGCAGCTTTTTCTGCCTATTTGTGTCGATCGTGGTTATGTATTCACTGGTGTGTTTTCATTCTAAATTCAAGTGTAAACTTAAGCAGAACCCAAAGTCAATGTTTACATCTTGTGAACCTGTAAACATCAACATTTTAGCTAATGTGTGTGTGCATGTGTGGAGGCACATGTTCCTGCATTAGTCATCCTTGACACTAAGCAGTTCCTTCTGTTTGATGTTTTAAACAATAAGTTATACGATATTTCCAAGATTGCTGTTGGCAATAATTACCGGTAGAAAATATGTTTTCCCCATAGGAAATTACACTGCTGTTTGGTATTATTACTTCTTACCACTGTTTTCTGACTCTTTCTGAGGAATGACAGAGATTGCTTCCTCAAGAGCAAAGGATAAACTGGAAAGGAAACTAGTGTTACATTCATCTGAAGAACCTTACAATAAGACAGGCAACTTACCAGTAAAAAATGTGACCGGTAGTGGTGCATTCCGTAAGGAAAATAAGGAAAACTTCTTTTCAAAAATTCAATCTACTTTTTTCAGGGCATTTCGATTTCGCATGGGAATCCGACCTAGAATTGATTCATCACTTTGTAATTTAAGCAACTTTGCTTTAGAGTTCGGAGGACTTTTGAAAGAGTCGTATTACATCATGTCAAAGTACAGATGAGCTCTGTTGCACCTGAAAATAGTAGTCTTTGGCAGTAATTGTCCCACTGAAGTCAAATTACTTCCTTCTTCTACCCTCTGCTTGTAGTCCCTCAGAAGGACGAGCAGAACTCTGCATGCGTATCTGCAACTCCATGTTGAACAGTCATGGATTTAGAAATAGACTGTAAAATCTGGGGAGCAGAAGTGATGTTTTTCTGATGGTTTGAAGAGTCTCTGACACCGAAGCCAACCCCTGACTGGGACCTTTAGCACTCCCACACAGTATAGCTAATTCTTAGCTACAAAAAAGATCCAATAAGGTGGTCAGTGAGGACTCTTCCCTTTTGCTACAATTACCAGCAAATTACCAATTTACTTGTGTATTGTCCAGTTTACCGTACAGAGGCCAGGAGTGGGAATTAAAACTTGCCAATGTTTTGTGTATTTGAAAATATTTCTCAAGCATTTCATAATACCAGATTATTGTGAAATTATCCTGCTGCTAGGCAGATTTACTAAGGGAGGCATCAGTGAAGCCTTCTGGGAGAAGGAGACTAAGAATTTGTGGAGGTTCTGTGGGAGTCCCTTGTGTGACAGAAGAAAGCGTCATTTCAGGCTTTTCTATGTGCAGTACTGCCGGTACCTGACAAAATGTGTCCCCGGTCTCTACCGTGGTCCTTAGCCAACACAAACAAGAGTCTGAAGTAATAGCAATAATAGCAATTCAATGGCAAATGGTGAAATAGCAGATGCGTTCTGTGAAAAATTTGACAGTGAATGATAGTTTTGTAAGGCAGAGCATCAGAACTGTCCTGGGAAGCCGCAGTGTCAACGTGGAAAAGAAAGATGAATGGAAACAAACTATAGAGAGTGGGAGACTAATGACAGTGTAATGAGGATGCTTGTTTTTCACAGGGCATAAGACATGGTTATTAAAAACCACTGTACTTCCTCAAAAGACTATTCGCAAGTATGCACGGGTGTACAGACATTGGAGCACTTTCAGTCAGGCCGATGTCATGGGAGCTTTGGCTTCCTTAACCATGAAAAGGTGATTAATGTTGAAACATTTAGGAAAGAAGGCTTGATGATGAGTTTAAGGGGAAAGGTAAAAAAATCTTCTATATCATGATGAGCAGAAGTGTGCTCATGAAGGATCTAAAATTATGGTAGACAAAGAAATTCATGAGAGATCAAAGGAATACTGGCAGGAAGACGCCAGATGAGCTAGATGATAATGTAATGTAAATGCTAAAAGTATGGAAAATAGCATTGCAAGCCTTTATAAATTACCAAAACTATTGGCTTAACAGACATAAATGAGATAAATGACAGAACTGGAATATCAGTATGAAGGGATATAACTTGCTCGGGAAAGAAGGGCAGGAAGAAAGGAGGAGGATGGATGGACTTGTCTTTACATCCAGATATTAAAGACAGGGAGATCTGTTGAATACTATGTCCACCAAACCATGACAGACGGATTCAAGAGACTTTTTCTGAGAAAATTCTGAGCCATCCAAAGTGCAGTATGTGGTATGCTTGATGTCTGTAGAGGAAGGAATCCCGCAACATATAGGCTGTTCAACTAGTTCTTATAATGCATCGCCTTTTTATATATATTTAAATATATATATACACACACAGAAGAGAAAGCAATTGGCAGACAATATATGGCAGTGTGATACAGAGAATTTGAAGGTGAGAGGCAGATTGGCTGAGTATATTTACAAAAGGGTAACAATTGTGCTAGGACAGAAATACTTAACATCTACAACATAGAGCTCTATTCATCCACTAATCCCCTTAAAATCCTGTCATAGTCAGTGGAGAGATAGAGGTAACATTTGTCTAATGTAGCTAGGTGACCACTTTAGGATGAGATGAGTTGTGTTCTTTCCACTGACTGTGAAAGGAGAAAAATTAAGCTTTAGATATCCGCATTTAATCAGGTGAATCCCAGGACAGATATCAAGAAATTATGACCTTCAAGGAAAAAAAATAAATAAATGAGAGTTTTTAGACTAAGCAAGGGACAACTGAAGGACATGGTAAGAGCTTTCAAGTAAAGGAGAATAATTTAATCCACGTGTCCCTGGTAGACGAGTTAATGTGTAGTGGAGTAGATTGCAACAAAGGTGGTTCAGATTAGATTTTAGTTAATTATAAGAATGGAATTCTAGACTGGATTTCCTAGGAAGATAATGAAACTTTCATCATCTGTTCTTCCTAAGGCCAGGATGGATAAGTGTCTGCTGAAAATGACACTATATCTTTGATTCTCCTTCAGACAAAAAGAGCAATGGAGATTCCTTCCAGTCCTGCAATTTCATACACGCTAATTAAAGATGCAAGAGTCGCATCCAGAATTTCAGAACTGTAATGACGGACAATTTGCCATAGTAAGAACCAAGATGAACAGATGCAACACGGAATGTTTGAGGAAACCAAAATAAAGGCAAAAAGTGTCAGACATTAGTTAAAAGCAGATCTGAAAGTTCAGAAACCATCTGATGGAATGTGTGAATGAATCTGCATCCTGCAGGTTGAATGCAGGATACAGAAACGCTATAGTAGGACCTGCCAAAGATCAGCGGGTTGCCTCTAGGAATCAGCTAAATGAGTATAAGACTCGTGGTAACACTGGAGTATGATCATCCGTACTGTTTAATTATTAATGAATTTTCTGGTACGGTTTTAGCCTTCTCCAACTAGCATTCTCCTAGAATTCAGACACGGTTCAGGAGTTAGCACTGCCATGCGCTCTTCCCAGTAAGCAGTTTGGGTAGAGGAAAAATTTAATTCTGTGAAAACAAGCCATTCTATTCCAGCGTGCCTCGGGGCCACAAAATAGTTCCTGGCTCCATTTAGTATAATGGTGCAGATACAGCCCGTATTCATACCTGCAAAAGCAGCGGCAGTTTGGCTGTTGGAAAGCAGTTGTGAGAAAACAGACTGTGGAAATTTGACTTCACAATTGTCAAAGCAGAAGCTGAGAAGTTGATAAGTCAAAGCAAAAGGTGGTGCATTTAACGTTTGGAAGGGGGTAAGATAGACTAGGAAAGGCATTTTAAAAGGGTATGGATCAGTGAAAAGAGGAAAGGCTATCAAAAGCAAGCCAGTGTGGAAATACGTTCTTTACAGAGTGCTGCTTACAGAAAACCAGAGCAGATTGTTCTATAACGAATGAGTACTTTTTGATGAAGTAATTAAAGGCAGAGAGTAAACCACCGTTTTCCAAACCATCAAGCCACGTCTGGAAGAACTATACTACGCTCTCGGTTTAAGAGTAAACCTGTAAGTCTCTAGTATCAGGGAAGGCAAACTAATAAAGAGCTTTGCTCAGACTCTTATGCAAGAAATGTGGACTAAGTGAACACGTTGTAGCCACTCTTCAATTTTTCACCTGAATCTAGTAGAATTGATGTTCAGTACACGTGACCCTGATAATACAGTGCTAACCTAGCAGGGTATTTTCTTAGAAATGATGACAAAAATTGCTGAAAAATTAGTTCAAAATTGGGTGAATGTAAGCATTATTATACTAACTGAAATATGCTATTGAGTTACATAGGAACTAATATCTGGAAATGAGATCCAAAGTCCTTCTTGACCAGTCTCTCGTTTCCAACAATAGTCCGAACAAGATGCTTCCAAGAAAGGGCCAAAAACTCTGCAATAGAAAAGCCTGCCAATTAGTAAAGGCATCGTTCTCAGACGTAGAGGCTTAAAGACCTGAGGCTTTTGTAGTAGTATGTAACTCTAAATTTTGGTTGTAGTTCATTAAGAGAGTTCTAAATATTTGTTGACTTCCAGTGTTTTTTGTTGTCACTTGCTAATTTCTTGGCCCTGAGAGGTTCTTACGATAACGGGCTGTATCCTATGTGCTGTATCATATGTGGTGTAAAATGGATTTCTTTTACAGGTTCTGGTATTTCTGCCTGTTAGTGTTTCTTGAGTTGGAAAAAGATTTTTGAAGAACTGAAGGGATCTCTTCTGGGCCTGGTTGCACTTCAGATTTGTGTTGTTTAATCATAATGAGCTGTCTTTTATTAAATGCCTCAAACACAAGGGAGGACAGACACCAGCTGGAAAGTGTTATTTGACTGAAAAATACAGGAATTAACTAAATGACTTTCAACCTGGGAAAATGAAGCTAGTGTAACACATACGAAGAAAAGAGAAATATCTAAAGATCTAAAGCATAGGTTGTCTGTAGGTGGGGAACAGAGTTAAGGGAGCCAGAAGGAGCGGATGGTGGAGGGAGGCCAGGAGGGTGATAAAAACTCATAGTGCTGCAGAGTCTCAGAATACGCTATGGAAGTACAGAGAATACCCACAGCTTGCACCACAGTCACGAGAGGATCACTGGTCTACAAACTCCTCCAGTTCTAGCTACAGAAAGTTTATTCGTTTCTTGATGAAAGAAGTCAATACCTTAGTATACGGTGGCCTTAGTAAGACAGCATAAGGAGTCTCTCCCACTCTGTATTCGTCTGCTCAGGGGGTCGGTTGGTCAAAATATGGTAAGAGTAGTGGCACCAGCTTTGCATTTGGGAAGCATGATGAAGGTAAGGCTGCGGTCTCCTTTTCCTCTGAGTTTGTCCACTCTGGAAAATCACACAGTACGTTCTTCCAGGGTTAATGCTGTTGAAATTGGGCTGTCTGGACCTTGAACTAAAAATCTGGCTTCATGTTTCTCCCTGTACCCATTCCAGAGCATAGCTCCTACTAACTTACAAAATAGAGCAATATTTTGATGTGTGGGACTTAATAAATTTACACCTACAGCCACAATCTTGTTGATAGAGTCAACATAATCTGAAGCCAACAGCAGTAGGGAAATGAAGTGAGCTCGGGTAACCCTTTGTAGTATTATGTTTATTTTAGTCTGATGAACAAGCTATTAAGGAATGTGTGTGTGCATCCATTACAGTGTCCAGATTGGGGCTATCTTCACAACCACTCATTTTTGTTGGAAAAGGAACTATTCTGATTATTTCCTGAAATTCATTAGCCAATGAAGTTGAAAAGGTTTTTTTTTTCTTTGTTATTGTCTCTGTTGTTTCATTAGTGTGGCACCTCTTTCTGTGTATTCTTTCTGTCGCAGTAAATTCATCTCCTTAGTGCAGCAAAGAATACAATATTGTTTTTGCGTAATTAAGATACCGACTACAGAGCAAAACCACACAGAACGAGATCTAGTCATGGCACAACAGTTGATTTTAAATTAATCAAGGGCATGTATATTTCTCAAAGTTTATCAGGGTTAAGTCGGAAATACTTAACCTCTTTTATGTTTTTACAGATATGTGCGGCATGTGTAAGTCTTTTTTTTTAAGATTTCTTTCCATACAGACATAGTTTCAACTCATCTTGAATTTCCACAGACAACATAATGTGACCCCTCAGTTTCTAGTGTAAATTTACGATTAATCGAGCCCTGATCTAATCTTTTTCTTGCAAACAAGGAAGCAGATGATCTTTGGATATTCAATAATCAAACAAGAAGTTTAAAGACATGAGGAAAAACACGTATTTCAGTCCAAGTACGGGAAATCTCTGTATCACTTCAAGAATCAAATATAAAGAGAAAGTTTATCTGTCTCGAGTTAGAATCATGTTTCTTTCCTGAAATTGGAACAGCTTTCCAAGTTCCAGTATAGATCTGTTGATATCCATAGAGTTAACTGACAACATATTGGTTTAGGATATAGCTCTAAAATCCTTAGAAAGTAATAATAATGCTGCTAGACATGTGTTTCTTCAAAATCGGGAAATCTTCTATTTCATATGTTACTTGCTTAACTGTATTGTGGATATATCACTGTGTTTGAAATTCAGTTCAACAGATACAGGTATTCATCTAGCAACTGGCTAATTGAAGTGGTGGCTAAATAACCTTAAGCACTGAAAAGCTTGATTGATTTCAGTCATTATTGTTTGCTAAAACTAATCATTTAGCTGGAGGATATTAAGTCCTTGCTGTGACACTTTGGGTTAAAGAGCTACCAATGATATAAAGCACTCTTTTCTTTGCTGGATCCTTGATTTGAGCCCAATTGGGGTTCCTCTATCACAAAACCCCCACAAATAAATCAAACACATTTTGGCACAGTTTGTCGTCTCTGCTTAGCAAATGTATGAGACTAAAGTGACACTGATCCTTAATCACCTTTAATCCATGGAGAGGGAATGATCCTACCAGGGCAGGAAAAAGGTCATTGGCAGGATCATGGGGAGAAACTAAGTTGGCAGTTAATTTCGTAAGCCTGACCTGGGAATAAATGAAGGGCTTCCACTTTCAAGGTAATCTGTGTATGTAAGAGATCTGCATATAAAAAGTTAGGATATTTTAAGAATGTATTTATGTGTTAAAAGCATGATAAACACAGTATTTGTCTGTTAAAACTTTGATTTAACTTCTAAGCTCCAAGGCCTTATTGTTTATGATAATTATATAATAATAGATGTTTTCATTATTAAACTCTGGTGATCTGGTTATGAATTACAAGGGGTATCAGCAACTTGAGGTGGAGTAGAATGTAATAAAAATGCTTTAGGGTTCTACAGCCGTCACCAGGTACGTAGGTCCCTTTCTGTAGGTTTGCAACCACAATTTTCATTTTTTTTTCCTTTAAGAAGTGCTTTTCCTTTCCTACTTGCTATGTGAAAAACCCACATGAAGGAATATTTAGAGGCCATGATACTGCAAAGATTTTTGTTACACGTTTCACTTTCTGTGCTTTGGATTATCCCGCTGACCCAGGCTGACTCATAATGCGTATGCATAAATACAGATTTGGAGAATGGGATTAGATCATGAAAATTAAGAAAAAAACCCACTGAAATTAGCTGCAGACTGTTAAACCGGGTAAACAAATTGAACAAGCAAAAGTACACCAGCAGGAAGAGCTCAAGAGCTTCTACATGTTTCTTTCCTAGAAATCCTAGGCTGAGTCAAGACCAGATCTTTAAGCTCCTGTTTCCTAGATGGGAACCGCGATCGCAGAGATACTGGGCTTTTGCCATGCAGGCAAAGGATGAGAAAAGAATAAACTTTGTTCCTTTCTTCCAAAGTCTTTTCAGGAGAAGACTGCAGTTTCTGTATCCTCAGTGGATGGAGACGGCTTCTTGGGTCAAATCTCTGTGAGCCAGGATTTAGGATTCAAGTCCAGCCTTGATATTGCAAACGGTCCATGCCAAGTGCTCTCAGGCCGCTGTGTGGGTCTCTGAGCGGAGTTCTGAAGTGCTCACATTCATGTCCATGAGAACTCCTGTCTCATTTCTGGGTCTGAATGTCCAAGTTACCAAAGGAACCGATGTATTTGATGTTGATCTCATTTACGCATCTCATCCTAGCTGTGCTGTGGTGGGGTTCTTGAGACGCTGAACGTTTTCATGGTTTATCACAGGTTTAGTTCCTCCTTCAGCAAGCAGGTGGGACTGGCTTGCTTTCAGGAGAAAACTGTATCAACTGCACAACTTTTCATAAAGCTCATGCAAACACTGCATACACCTTCATTTTATGACAAGATCAGCTTATTTCAGTTGAACCAAATATCAGTTAGGGATTGATGGAAGACATACCTCATTCAAACTGCAGGACAGTTCTGATCCTTCATATATTTAACATTATCACTTTAAGCATTCCTGTTAAAAGCAAAGAGGCAGCAGATCGTATGCAGAAGTGTATGTGTGCGCAGTATTGTGTCCTCCAAGCCTTTTGTGTTGGCTTCACTAAGCCAGTTTAGAGAAAGATTTGAAGTTCAACAAGTACAATTTTCTTCCAGAGACACACCTTGACTCTGGGTACTTACAGTCTACCCCTTAGCTCTGTTTTTCATGTATTCTTCATAGGATAGCTTTGAAGATTTTGTTGTTTGCTCACTGTAAAATGCAACTTTCACGGTAGTAGTGGGCAGTTCTAAAGGGAAATGATCAATTTGGCACTGTAAATTTCATTATTATTAAAGAAATATATTTTTCAAGAATTAATTAATAGTCATTTTGTTTGCACAATGCTTTTCACTTCAAGTATTTTTAAGACAGTCTACAAAAACCACTTCATTGTCATAGCAGCCTGAAGCATGTTTTTAAAATGAGGAAACTGAGACATACAGATTTTGTAATTTGCACAGGGTCTCGGAGGACTTCAGTGATAGTTCAGAAAAATCCCAGGCCTCCTGACCTTTCATCCCACGTTCAGTCTTATCTTTCACACGTAATGATTTTTCAGAATACTAATTTCAGTCTTATTTTGTCTTTATTAAACCCCAGATATTTCTCTCTTCAATGAGGAGTGAGATACAGTGGTGAATGCCAAACAGATGGAAGCTACGTGTTCACCCTAACTTCAGCATGGACACCATGGTCACAACTCCGATACAACTTCCACACAGCCCGTTTTGGGAATTCCCCACTTTTGCATTTTGAGCCAGGGTCCTGCGGACTCCTGGATGTGATTTATTTTGCGCAGAGACTCATTCTGCAGAGTTGGGTGAGACACCTTCATCACTTGGGAATTGGGCTCTAGGTTGCATTTTATATTGTACTTGAAATCATGACAATCAAAACCAATAAATATTTTTCCAGGACTCATGGTAATGATTCTGGGAATCTTTAGAGATTTTCAGCTAAAGCAAGCATTAGCACTTGTTGGAAGTCTTCCCAGAGACTGTAACACCAGGTAGCAAGAACTGACAAGGTGATCTCACAAGACGACCTTCCCCTGCGTAGCCTAAAGAAAGATCTCAGAGGCCATTCATTTTGCGTGTCGCAGCTTCTGGTTGTGCCCAGTTCACAGCCTGATTTTCAGAGCTGCTGAAATGCTCATACTAACAGTCCCTGGGAGCGTTTTGAGATGGCTTTCTGATTACACACAAAACGTGAGTGAATTCTTCTGAGGTATTTCCTTTGAAAAAGCAGCTCAGTATTCATGAAATAAGGAAACAGAACAACTTTTTTTGAAAAGGAAAGAACTAAATATTCAAAAAATGCCAAGGTTAGTGAGTACAGCATTAGGAAATAGCAGAGAGATTTCTCCCTGAACTTGTGGCTTAGCTTTTGAAAAAAAACCAGCTTTTCTGAAGAAGCCCAATTTGACATTCCACGGGAGCAGGAGAGGTGGTTACCCTTCCTGCTGTGTCATGGTATCTCTTTCAGTATAGCTCTCCGTAGACATCAAACATCTTACAGTGTAATGGGGATTACAGGGAAACAGTAGATTTAGGATATTTTCACCTTAATACTGTGTGTCCTGTTATATTCTTATAAAAAGTTTGGGAAATATGACATACCTGAAACAACTATTAGACAGATGTATGACTGTTTGGAAAACAGGATTCAGGAGGATTTTTGAAACTGGAAAGCTGTAGCTAGCAGGGTTTTGTAACAGTCTTATCTTCATTCCTTTACTATTCAGTAGTCGTGTTAGGGCTGTGACTGATGGAATAGGGTGAGTGTTTACTGAGTTTACAGATAGTGCCACGCTGGAATATGCTGCAGATGCGCTGGAGAGGGACAGGATGAAAATGAACTTCACAAGCTTAGAGAAGTGGTTGCGGGGCAGGGAGGGGAGAATGCTGTCATTCCTTAAAGACCCAAGTTGTTCTGTACGTAAATTAAGTACAAGGATGGTAAATCACTGGTTAAGCAACAGTTCTGCAGGAAAAAGCCCTGGGAATATCGTGGGTTACAAGCTGGTTTGGGTTGACATGTCATGTAGTAGAGTGACAGACGTGATTTTGGAACATATGAAGAGGTACATGGGCTGAAAGAGCTACAGCTCTACTGCTGACGAGAGAGACACTCTCCAGCATAAACTGAAATACCGTGTCAGTAAAATTCAAGAGAGAGAGATGAGCCACTGGACGTATCCAGAGGAAACCAACCAAGAATGATAGCAGGCTTAGAGAACAGTACCTGAAAGGAGAGATTGTTAGAAGTATAGGTTATCTGGCCTTTGTAGATATTTGCCCTAAGATTAATTGCATTAACTGTATTTACAATTAGAGGAACTCAGGGCAACGTGCTTAGATGTGAATGCAGCAAATACATACACTTATCAGTTTCCTGTGGCAGTAAGGTTCATAGTTAATTGCATATGACATTAAAAAAGGATTTCCTTTTATTGTTTTGCATTTTAGTGTATTATGCTGTAAGAGAGGGAAAAACAGTGTATCGTGAAGTATCATTAACATAATGGTAACAACACATCTTTACTTGTACTTCTTTGACTGTTTTCACCACCATTCTAAGTTTTGCTGTGTCCCACAGAGGCTGCGACTGTCAGTATACCCAGTTCTTCAGGTGTGGTCATGTTATATGATTTATATAATGACATTGCAGAATTCTGTATCATCATCCTCCTATTATTTATGAAACGTAGTATATGATTTTACTGGAGCTTTGAGTAAATGTGCCCAGTGAACAAGAGTCACCTTAGGGGTCTCTGGGTTTCTGATTCCTTGCATAATTTAAAAGCTTGTAAGGGAAAACAATATTTTGGGGGTTTTCCCTCCTCTTTAGGTCTCTGTCACATTTCTCACTGCCTGGGCCTCACAAACTGACTAGCGTTGTGTCCTGTGCAAATGCTGACAATAAACTAATTATCCATTGACAAGATATTAAGTTACCCATGACTTTGGTATGAAGCTGGACGATAATCTTAGGCCAGGATTCGTCCCACCTCAGTTTAGGCACTTAATTCAAGTTGGGCTGCTAAAGGTCTAAAGGCCTCAACTCTGAAAAGAGAGTCATCTTGAGGGGTGATTTAACCCACCCCAGAAATGGTGAAATCACCAGGTGTGTTCAATGATGATACACAGATTTTAGTAATAGTCACTGCTTACTCAAATGTATTTGTGATGAATCTAGACCTTATTCCTTGTTGTGAGGAAAACCAGATAATCTAATCTAATCCTAATCTATTTTTCTTTGCTTCCAGACAATTTCTTAACACATTACAACCTTTCATTTTACAGCTGTTTAGGTTCAACCAAAGTTTATTGTGTGAAGTCTAACACAGAGCTTTTAGAAGACGAGTAATTTTTCTCATCTGGTTGTGTTTATTAAAATGTTCGAGAAATTATAGATCAGTAAAATGCTATTTTCATTTATCAGTAGCTATTAGACAGTATTGTCTACTCCCCAAACCACTGGACAGGGTGATTCTTACGTAGCAGGATTGTTATCAGCTCAGCAATTCTGTATTTAAGGTTCTTCAAAACTCTTAAATGTACCTTCTGGTCCTGATACATTCTGTATTCTCCACTGTTGCTACTTCTCAATACCTCTCTCGTCAAGGAGAAATCATTGTTATTGCCAGAAAAAGTTTACAGAGAGCAGAAACCTCCTGAATGTNAAAAAAAAAAAAAAAAAAAAAAAGGAAAATCATTTAGCTTCCAAATAGTGTAATTATCTTCTTTAGCCACTCCCTTAGCCTGTACAAATTCTGCTGTAGGCCTCTTGTTTCTGATACACCTAAGGAATATTTTATTGTTTGTTTTTAAATCTTTTAATGTTTGTTCTCGGAAACCTACTTGTGCTCTTTGCAATTTCCTCTTACTTAATGCCTGCTGAAGTTTAAGTTCCTGTTTATTGGCTTCCCTGGGATCATGTTTCCAAAATTTGAAGGATTTCTGTTTGGTTGAAATAGACTCTTGAACCTTGCCATTCATCCGGTTTAGCTTAATCCTGCCTTCCTGGTTCTCTTTCTTGCACAGTACACAAGCCTTCAGAGACAGTTCCTTTTGGAGTACTGTCATGATTGCCTTTGCTGCCTTACAGTTTTACTTTTAGGATCTTTATGGCTAATCTAAGTTTACTAAGTGTGTGAATTCCACTTCATTTCTTATTTTTTACTGCAAAAAACACACGAGCAGCTCAGAAATATGAGCAGAACCCACCAAGAACAAGAGGTAGGACAGAGAAACCAGTAAGATGGCAGAAGGGGAGCAGGGGAGTACTTACTGTTCCCACTCTTGCTGTATGACTGAACTGGAGGTGGAGAGCTGCCTGCAGAGTCCCAGTAACATTGAATGAACCGCTGTGTGTCAGGTTCTGCACGGATGGCCACCAGTATTTTCATCCCTGCCTACCATCCACTGTTGATGCTGCAAGGTAATGGCAAAAGTTCTGGCTGCAGGTAGGCTATCCACCGGGTCCTACTAACAAGAACCGTATTCTGGACTGGAAAATAGAAGGCCTGGCATACTAAAATCCTCATATAATGGATTGGGTACAAGTGCTGTTGCCACAGACACCCTGACAAATCCAGGCTTTTGCACTCAGTGCTTCTTCTTTCTTCCTTTCTTGTTTGGCAAGAAAGCTCTTCTTTCTTCTTTCTTTTGCAATAGGCTGCTCAGGGAGATGGTGGATTTGCCATCCCTGGAGGTGTTTAAAAAAAGGGTAGACGTGGTACTTGGGGATATGGTTTAGAAGTGTTTTTTTGTCAGGTTAGGATAATGGTTGGACTTGATGATCTTAAAGGTCCCTTCCAACCTCAACAATTCTGTGATTCTGTGATTCTCAGTGCTTTGTGAAATCTTGTAAATCTATAGTAAGCCACATCCATCACCTGAAGGACCAGCAATTAAGGTAGCAAGGGCTGCTCCCCATGTTCTGCCTTCCCAGTGCTTTTGACAAACAGCTAGCTTCATTATAGGTAGTAATTTTGAGCATTAAAGTCATATTTGTCACATTAGAAACAGGAATCAATCTGAAATTAATTAAATACCTATGGAATTCCTCATTGTCTTTCATACCTCTCATTTAAGGTTTTCCTAGAGGATTTTTGAAGGTATGTTCTAAGATATGTGTCCTTCTAAAAACAAAGGTGTATAATGCGTCAGTGTTTGGAGCTGAATGGAGAAAAAGAAGGTCAATGTCAGGGCATGAACTTAACAATGCTGTGGATGGACAGACTTCTGCCAACTGCACCGCAGGATTACATGAGTGGGTTTCTAGACACAAAACTGCACAGAGGTCCCTTTGCCCAGTAGAATAGGCTGGGACCAGCAAATTTGCTGGATTGTCTATGTGATGTCACATCTGCAACCGTTTTGTCTTGTCTAGGAAAGGAAGAACTTGCACTAGCTGCGTTCAGCATTTAATTGAAAAAGACAGAGCTCTGCAGGCATGTAACTGAATTGCATCTTCTTTGGGTGGCTCAGAAGTAGATGCTACTTTCTAGGATTTTTTTTTTTTTCTTCACTTGAGAGCACTGGCTTTGTCTTTTAACATTTGATCTCTGGAGCCATCACTCATCTTTCTGGTGGCGTTCTGTTTCCTTAGAGCACTGCTGGAATTCAGCCAACTTGACGTTTTGGTCACCACCAAAGACCTATGTGATTGCCATTTCCTCCCCTATCGCACAGTGTGAGAATGGATTACTCCTGTCTCAGAGCAGTATCAGATCTAACACTGCCATTAACTATTTGTGCACAAAACTTAATTGGCTCATATTTAAAAGATTGTCAGAGTCTTTCCATTTTTTCCTGGTTTTCAGGAGAGGATTTAGTATTTTAGAATACTTTCAGTCATTCTAGGACCTGCAAATTGAAATGCTGTAAAGTAATTTAGCCATTCAGGGTCTTCCATTGGTTTTGCAAACTGGTGAGAAAGGAGAATATTGCCCTTTGTTCCCATGTATAGGTGTCCTGGTTTGATGTTATGAATGCCTCTGTGACCCCACAAGCATAGAGGCTTCAGATAGTGAGGACAGGAGAGGCTTGGCCATCTTATTAGCCTAGTAAGGTGACTGAACAGAAAAAAGCGTTAAAAGTGCTAATTTTTTTGGTAGCGATACCTGCATATTTCTTCAGTTCAGCACTGATGTCGGAAATGGATAGCCCCTCTTAAAACTGGGTAAGTCTGAACACTCTTTGGAGGACCTCTCACTGTCTGCAGGCATAATGCAACTTTGATGGTCATGTAGCAACTCTTGATTCTGCAGTTGAATACATGAGGTTTATTCTCACAGCAAAACTCACAATCTAACAGGTATGTGCTCGTGCAAAGCCAGGTTTTGGACTTTGAGCTGAAATTTCTTGCTGAGCTTCTTTAGGTTCTTTTCTAACAGAAGCCAGGCTAGGTGGACACAGTGTGATCCTTCCGTGTCAAAATGTTTAAATTTATGAATATTTAGGCATCCAGGCAAGCTGCTCCACTTTTCAGAAGTGCTTAGTTCCCACTGCTGTCTGACATACATGGGACCTCCCAGAATTCAACACTTCATAAAATTAGACTGCTTTTAATTAAGTGTCCAAATGTTAGACTCAATCATTTGTGTCTCTGAGATGCATCTTGCAGACCAACTAACAATAGATTGCACTGAGCCATTTTTAATACTTTACATTCCAGAAAGGTAAGACTTAGGCATTTGGTGTCTAGTCTAGTCCTGTCTGGGTAAGTACCATCAATATTATGCAGGACTGCTGTTTTCGATGATACTTGTATTTGCCATTATTTTTGTTATTTGTTACGTTGAATATTTGAATGAGTTGCATGTTGAAATGTCAATAATACAATAGTCTACTGATTAATAATGCCTTTTACTGTATGCTTTGTATTTAAAAACCCACTCTTGCAAACACTTCATGGGTGATTTATCATGCTTGCCTTTACCTTTCAAAAAGTATGTAGTGAAAGCTAGTCATCAAAGTTCCTTCTCTGGTCAGTAGAGAGAAAGTCATCATCACCATGGGCTGATTCAGAAGTCTGTAAGACAGACGGATAGAGTTACATTCCAACAGTGTCTTTCCCTAGTAATTAATGGGAGGTGACTTAATTTAGTCTATATGCCTTTTTAATGATTCAGTGAGGTAAGATAAATTGTGCTCTTTCTGTGGGATTCTTTTCAGTGGGATTGTCAAGACGATGACTGCTCTACGTGCCTTACTTTTTACAGGGTTGGGCCCATATTGTTTTTTTCTAGATTTGCTGCGTACTTACATTATTGCATGTTTCTTTTTCTGCAGCCAACATCTTGTATATGGCAAGCCAAGAAATGTTGAAGGTTGTGGAGAGAGACAGTACAACTATAAAGCAAAATTTAAAGAAGGTAACTATTTAATCCTCAGAGTTTTCATGGGAAGCCCACATGCATGAGGAAATGTTACGTCCGGTTATATTTGTGCAAAACCAGAATGTCCACAGGCTTGATTCTGATTTTATGTTAGTGTTGTTCTGTTGACTTTGGAGAAGCCATTAAAGGGGTCACCAATCAAAAAAATGTCATTGATCACACCTTTGTAGATGTAGCCTTCACCACTGCCAGATGTAGTATCCCATCAGGTATGTTGTCTTTGGTGGAACAGAAACAGCGTATGTTCTGGCTGAGCCTGAGACGTGATTCCCAGTGAGACCAGTAGTTACCTGGGTTCTGATCAGACAGGCACATGGCCAGCCAGGACCTGAGTGCAGGCTGGTTGACCAAATCCTCTGACTGCTGCTGGACAGGTCAAGCAGAACATGTACCATCTGTGTTGTGTGGTGTCGGTTAATATCACGGGATTCTGCAGACTTGATTTTTCCGTGGCATCAAAACATAACAGAGAAGAGTCAGCAAAATGATTACGGCTCCACAATTTCAGCCATTCAACTGTAGTGTAAGAGAAAGACAGAGAAAGTGCGTTCCTCAGAGACTGGAGCTACTGCTGTACAAGTAAATCAAGTAGATTTGTGGACCTTTCTCCTGCACGCAACTTTCTTGTCTGTACGGATTTATTGTTGAAAGAGATCCTGGTACAGTTTTGGTCTGGATCGATAGCATTCTCCCAGTCAATTCCCAGGCACAGTTCAGGGGTTGACGCAGGCCAGGAACTGTTCCTAATTGGAGTTTTGATGCGGTGACCCTGTTTTGGAGGCTGAGAGAATTTAGTAGTGTGGCCATGGTGAGACAATTCCAGATGGCTTATGAGCCAAAAACCTGTCACATTTAATAAACTACTATTGGTGTAGCCTCTGTGTGAGCAGATAATCAGTGTAACATATTATTCTACTGTGTCCCCTTCCTTCCCTCCATTTTTTTTGTATCATCCCTTTCTTTTTGCTGGAAGAATGATTCCAGCACTTGGCACTGGCAGAGATTTTCCTTGGAGAATGGAATTTTCTAGGACAGATGTCCTAGATCTCTGTAAGATTACTTTGTGCCTTGTAAATAGATATGGTACAAAGTTCACTTCATAAATCAGTCTTTCTTTTTTTGGCTGAAAATTGATTTATTTTTTACTTATCCCATTTGCCTTCTCTGCACTTTGAAAGGTATGTTCAGATGTTTCCGTTCTAGTTTTTTTAAAGGAGCTGAAATAGCACACGTGAACAAGGAAGACTACACTGCACTAGGCACGCCTGTTTTTTCACATTTTTTTGCAGAGCATTCAAAGCTCTCCTGCACTTCAGAGGGAATCTCTGTGAAGAAACTGAAGGGCTGGTCTTGCAGGCTGCAAATATTCTCATTGTCTTAAACAAAACGATCCATGGGTTGATCCAAAGCCCAGTGAAATCAAGGCAAATGGTTGATTTTACTGACTGAATCACCTCTCCGAGTGTCAGCGTGCTGCAGGGTCTGCCTGCTCCCTGAGGGAAAGGGAGCTCCCTGAGGGAGCCGAGGGTGACCCCAGCACAGGCAGTGCCCTCACCAAGCAGGGTTCAGTCCCACAGTGCCCCAGCAGAGTGAGGTAACAGGGTCCATCAACTGTCCCAGACAAGGCAAAGCAATGAACCAGGTCCAGCGTCCCTGGAGAATCCAGTCAGGAGCAAAAGGAGACAGGGCCAGAGACAAGACTAGAGACAAGGCTATAACATGGGTCCAAAATCCATCCAGGAGACGTGGCCAAAGACGTGACGGAAGGCAAGCTGCAAGGTGGGATCCATCCAGGCAACAAGCTATGTACAGTGTGGGTCTGATGTCAGTCTAGGACACAGGGCCAGGGCCGGGGCCGGGGCTGGAGACAGATGCTCCTACAGTACAGCTTGAGAGGCAGAGACTAAAGGTGAAGGACAGAGCTGGAGACCCTGGACCCATGGGCAGGGTCCCAGGCAGGGCTGGTAAGGCCTGTTGGTGCCCTGAAACTGAGGGCAAGACTGCAGGTTACCGTGTTAGTCAGGGTACAAAAGTGAAGAGTTTGCAGGAGCAGGACTTCAGGTGCTTTTGGAAAGTTTAATCACAAGCACGCGTGCTTGAAGTTAAGCATAAAAGCTTCGTTGGATGAGAACAATAGTGGTGACAATGAGCTGCAGCTCCAGTGACTTCAGATGTTTCACATTACAGAAATACTTATTTCTTGTACTGAATGAAGGCCCACAGCCAACAGTAAGAGTTTGCAGGTGTCCTAGTCTGCTTCATCTGTGCTTTTGTTGACTCTGTCAATCTAAGCATGGCCTTGGCAGGCAGGAGCTTTTTTAAACCTGTGTTGACTTTCTTTTATTGATTCTTCTATGTCCTCATACTTTCAAAGTGGCAAACATACTCAAGAAAACAAAAAGCTGAAGCGACCTTATAAGCAGTTGGGAAGCTGAAGAAAAAGCAGGTCTAAAAATGAAGTTAATTCTTCCCTTTTTTCATCTTCTGGTAATTTCTGGGAATGTAAGAATTAAGGAAAAATTTTGTAGTTGGCATTATGTTAAATTTGAAGTGTATTGACAATAAAAACGGGCTTAACTTATAAAGGTTGGAAGTTTATAAAAACAGGAACTGTAGTCCAAGTTGCTATAGAACTGGCAAGCTGTCACTTCAAAAAATTTATACTGTTTAGTAGTCGCTGTGATCATATGCTAAAAGCCAATCTTAACACCTGGCTTTGCCAGCTGCTGTGGAATAGAACAGTTATTTCTGGATCTTATTTGCATTCTGTGATCTGAAGAAGAAAAAAGAAGAGACACTAAATTATTCCGATCTTTCCATGCCCAGGTTTATAACTATAATTATTACTAGTTAGGGACCAGGAGAAATTTTATCTCCAGAGCCCGGATTCCTAGTCAAACAACGCTAATTGCTCAGATTTATGTTGAAAGAATGGGAGCCGGAATATTGTTTGGATAATTAAGTGCGGTATTTCACTTACAATCTTCTAAAGACAGAAGCTGTGCCGATTAAATAGCAGTGGAACTGTATGAGGAGGATGGAGACCTGTCTTCTAACAAAGTAGTATACGATAAAGCATTTAAAATACTCTCTCTAAAGCTATTTGTCTGGATCAAGCAGTACATGAATGCAGGCTTCTTATTGCAATGACAAAGGGCGGTGTGATAAATCACAAAATCCAAACAAATAAGGTAGGGGATACTGGTAGAAGATTTGCTCAGCCTTGATGGTTAATTATCATTAGCTGATTGTGTCTAAGCCAGCTGAGTTACGTTCTTTCTCTTTAATAACACCAACTCCCTTTCCAAACAGAAACTGGAGGCAAAGATACTACTGCACTAGAGGAAGTTTATTGTAGTCCTCGCACAAAAGGAAGTGGGTGTAATTCCGTATTCTTAAAAGATGGATCAGCGCTGAGCATCACAGAGCTTTTACAAATAGAATAAAATTTTAAAAGGAAAGGGAAAATGGTTATGTTGGGCATTCACTAGCATGCCTGTGATGGACAATGCTATTTCCATATAGAGGCTCTCTACAGCACTTAACTTTTTAAGTCTGCATCATGCCACATTCATGGCTTTATTTTAAGACTTAGCCTTATTGACTTTTTTTCTGTCAAGTAAGCTTATAAACTTGTTGTAATCAAGAAGATATTGCATTAAAGGGTAAAACTACGATGCTTGCAGAGGAAATTTTGTTTAAAAAAAGTCACCCCTCAGATTTTATATTTATTGAGCTCATTAATTTGTTCATTACTCCATGTGGAATACACAGCAGTCCTATTTTTAAGTGTAGGGTCTTCTCCAAAGCCCATCTAAATCAACAGAAGAGCTCTCACAGACTTCAGGAAGTCTTGAGTCAGTTTGTCAGTGAACTTTCTGTAGTGGTTCATAATTTCTTAAGACCGTAAATCATCTCCTCCAGCAACCTGAAATCACGATTCTTTTGGTTAGCGTGTTAAACCAAAGAAGGTTTACATGCTCCTTGAGTTTAGTTTTGGTCTGGTGTAGCAGATACATTGATTGTGTAAGGAAAAAGACAGGAAACATCTGAAGCGGAGATAAAAAGATGAAAAAAAATGAGTTGTCGGAGAAGAATAATTTTTAATCAAATGGGAAAAAGTATAAACTGGAAGGTTATGGACACATGAACCTATTTTTGCTCATATTGATGAAGCCTGTATGTTGGGTGGCTTATAACCACCCGTATATAGATGATTAGGTGGGGAAGAAATTCAGTTTTGAAAAAATTAAATGAATGAAGTATGCATTTACCACTTCCTGCTTATTTCAATGGCGTATTTAGAATTTAAAATAATACAAGTTTATATCACACCAATAATACCACAGAAAATGTATTCTCCAAGAGTATCAACTAACCAGTGATATGCAGAGGTTTAGAGTAAAAATTGCAAAAATGAAGTATTCCTTTTCCAGAGAAAAGTGCTAGGTTTTTCTTTTGAAAAATTGTCTTTGCTAGAGAAAATTTTTAAAATGGAGCAACCAAGAACTATTTTCGTCCCTGAAGCAGCTGTTTTGGTGTTGCCCAGTGTTTTTGTCTGAGTCTCTGTAGACATCCACAGGGGTTTAGTAATTATTCCCAGTGAGAGGAGCATGATCTGAAGATAAGTAGTTAAAAGAATGCTACAAATACTTTGCCTGCCCACAGCCTGAGCGAGTTGCTTGCCGACATTTGTGAAAAACCTTCCAAACACTCTTTCTGAATAGGTGCAAAGTGGTCTCTCGAGCCAAAAACGCCTCTTTTTTGGCTGGTCTCACATCCTTTTTGGCCTGCGCTCCCTGGAGGTGCAGAGTTGAAGTTAGGGAGGCTACACACGTGCTTGGGGGATTTGGTGCCTGTGTCACTTAACTACAAGAACAACCTTCTCTTTGAAGCACCCGGAATGCCTAATCAGGGATCAGCAGTTTCTCTCCTCGGTGGAAAAGGATCCCAGTGGGCATTCATAAAGTTCAATGTACTACAATATACATATCTGTGATATTTCACTTTTTCTGTAACTGAGCTCCTGTTACCGTTGTTCATGCTGTGTGGTATTCTAATAAAGAAGCGACAACATGAATTTCCAGGATTTTTGGGATGGCTATAAGGTGTGTGCTACACACAAGGAGCAAAGACAGCAATATTTCCCCAGACTTCTGAAGTACGCTTGTCGTGGTTTGGTCCAACCTTTACTACCCCTTAATTGTTTACCTTCCCTCCCTCTGCCGCCGAGCTCATTGCATGGCAGTGAATAAAATAGCCATTTATGGCCAGATGTTGATCCTGATGTTGCAAGAGAGATCTGACCAATTCGCTTTAGTCCCACTGAACGTCAGGCTGATATTCAGAGGGAAATACTGTTTGCAGTAAATATGGTTGGAAGAATCTGGCCCGGTAACAGTATTGCTTAAATAGTGATTTCAGGTCTGTTTGGTTTTATTTTGGTATTTATACAGACTTGACTTCTGAAATATTCATGTTCCTGACACATCTAAATATATACCCTTGAAACGCTTTTAAGTCTTTAAAAGTAACATAGATAGTATAAATAAGTTAATCACCCTGGTTTGTTGATAATTCCTGTGCATCCTTTTTAAAAGCACATTTTTACTTTGCATTGAGTTTGTCCCTTCCGTATCTGTGAGAAAGTGGAAATAGGAGTGGCCTCACGTGATCTCTTGGGTCTACGTGCAGAGCCGGCAGTAGCATGGCTAACAAACTGCAGCAAAGTTAAAGAGAAGCCCTTTCCCCTTCCTCGATTTACCAAATTTCCAGTTAACACAGACAAAGATGTGAGAACAGGGAGCCTGCACCCTGCCCGTTTGGTAGAACACTGTACCTGACACCGAGGAGAGGAGTAACGCGTCTTGAATGACGCACAAAGTAACCGCTGCGTCTGGCTGCGTCTCAGGGTTTGCATCTTAATTTCTCTGAGAGTAACATGTTTCTCCACTCCCTTTCCAGACAGGGAAGCTAGTTTTGTTTATTATTTTGTTTATTATTTAACAAAACTGGCCGCGTTCCTTATGTTAAATAAAATCACAACAAATACTTGACCTACCCGTTACACTCTTACTACATCCCCTACAGGTCAGTATTTAAAAATAGCATTGTGTACCCCAGATTGTCAACTGCCTCTTCTCAAAACGGTCCGGCAGAGAAAAGTTTGGCTTCTCACTGCCCTTGGAAAGTTGAGAAATCCCAGTTCTGGTAAAACAAGCTGAGAAGCCATTTCCAAAGACCTTGCCATCAAACTGGCTGATCTCAACCACGGCAGGATCACGAGGGGAGAGAGATGGTGTCTCGGAGAACCAGATCCCAAAGCATTTAGGGCTTCCTAGGGCAACGCCAGCTCTTTGAATTCTTCCCAGAAACTGATTAGTAAAGCCAAAGTACAACTGAAGCAGGTCCAAAACAAAAAGCATGTCCCAAACCAGGCTGTTCCCGTGTCGTTTATACTATTCTTTTGGCAGGATAAGGTGGAGACACTTTCATAATTCCAGAGAAGCGAAGTCATTTTCTATAAACCTTGATTGAAACTAAAATTAATTCTGGGCTAATGCCTTTTAAACTAGTTTTCATCCAAAAGTAAATGCAACTATTTGCTGGTTACTGTTGAGAGATGTCACCCAGAGAGAAGCTACTGTCTCATCCAGTGAAATGCATGTGGGAATAATATTGATAATGTATCAGAAACAAGGATTGCAGCAAGGACACTGGTACAGTTTGCTTCCCATTGCATGTGTGCCACGAGTTTATATCCAGAGAGATCAGTCCTTCGCTCTTTGCCATCAGCCGGAGTGGTGCCCGCTCATGTAATGAGATCCTAAAGTTCTTATAACATGGACCAAATTCCAGAGAGATAGAGGAAACGCAATTAATATTTTTTAATTTTTTTGGATTTGTTTTTCAGTGTTGACCTATGACAGCTACAGAAGAGGCATACAAGAAATCTCTCTGTAATTTATACTTCTGTGAACTGTCATACATACTGAAACAAGTGCCAATGGAGTCAACTGCAGGAAATCTGTATTATTTTCTTAGAAACTCTTTTAAAATGTAAACATCCTGTTGATACAAATCTCAGATCCTTCTGATGTTTACTCAGCAGCTGCCATCATTGCGCAGTGCCTGAGTACACACACCATATTACAGGGTGCTAGGCTGAGAGCTCCGTTCTGATTTGTGGTTTATTTTACAGAAGCTAAGGCTGAAAATACTTCTGAGCACTTTAGTAGTAAAACAACTTACAAGAACATTGCTGTTATTTTATAACTATTTGGAACTTGGAAATTGCATAACTATTTCAAACACAGTATTGAAATGGCTGGCAAAGATAACCAACATCCCCTTTACTCTGCCCTCGTTGTCAGATCCTGAAAGAGAACATGTTTTAGTCGCTCATGACAAGCAAGGCATTGCATCAGGGATCATATAAAGTCCTTGTCATGTCCAGCGGTAGTTGCCATTTCCCTTCTGAGTCAGGAATACCTGGAAGTTTCAGCTTTCAATATTGCAAAAGAACAAAAAATGATCCTCTCAGCCTCATGGCAGAAAAGTTACAGAATACAAATATTGAAAAGTTTAAGCCCAGAAGAAAAATAGAAAAAACCTTCTATTTACTGTTTTGTAAATCTGTTTATTTTTAAGCTGGTCTCATTATTCTGGGGGCCTGACTCACCGGTTTTGAATGCTTGGGTTGGCAGCAACTTTCCATTGCTGGTACAGTGGTTGTGCTGACTCAGGATGTCTTTACAGCCATGCACAGTCCACAGGAAAATATGTGCTTTACAGGTCCGTGCAAATCATATAGTGCATGCCAGTATTTCCTACCATTAATGAAGATTCCATGTGCCTCTGGTTACACATGGTTCATTAATTATGCCTGCCTGTGTGCTGCAATAGCAAAGCTCCTGATGTTAAAATGAAGATGAGAACATTTGGATTCTGGAAACTTTTGTTTAAATGAACCTGTCTTAATATATTTGGAAAATAGGTAGTGTCCTAACATCTGTATATTTTGTGGCTGTGTGTGACATAGGCAAAGAGCACAGGTATTTTGTCATTCAAAGGGAGACCCTCAACACCACAAATGACAGTCAAGTGTCTGTCAGGTTTCATAGAACCTGTACTGCCATCTGCATCACTGCAAATTTACACCTCAAATAATTTTGACCAATTTTAGCCTAACTTTTACACTTCTCCAGGTCCCTCTGGATGGCATCCTGTCCCTCAGGCCTGTCAGCCGTACCGCTCAGCTTGGTGTCATCCAAAAACTTGCTGAGGGTGCTCTCTATCCCACTCTCTATATGTCATTGATGAAGTTATTAAACAGTACTGGTCCCAATGCGGACCGCTGAGGGACACCACTTGTTACTGATCTCCATCTGGACATTGAGCAGTTGACCACTACCCTCTGGATGCGACCGTTCAACCAGTTCCTCAGTCCACCTATAAAATCCATCTCTCATCAATTTAGAGAGAAGGATGTTGTGGGGGACCGTGTCAAAAGCCTTAGAGAAGTCCAGGTAGATGTCACCCATAGCTCTTCCCTGGTCCACTGATGTAGTCACTCCCTCATAGAAGGCCACTAAGTTGGTCACGCAAAACTTGCCCTTGGTGAAGCCATGCTGGCTGTCTCGAATCACCTCCCTGGACTCCATGTGCCTTAGCATAGCTTCTAGGAGATCTGTTCCATGATGTTCCCAGGCACAGAGGTGAGGCTGGCAGGTCGGTACCCTTTTCAAAAATGGGTGCAATGTTTCCCTTTTTCCAGTCACCGGGGACTTCAGCTGACTACCATAGCTTTTCAAATACCATGGAGCATGGCTTGACAGCCACGTCAGCCAATTCCCTCAGGACTCTGGGATGCATCTCATCAGGTCCCATAGACTTCTGTATGTTCAGGTTCCTCAGGTGGTCACGAATCTGTTCTTCTATTACAATCAGAAGACTTTTTGCTCCTTCATCAGAAGAAATTTGCTCCCCCAGTCCCTGTCTCACAGTCCATCCAGTTGAGAGGTGTGGGAACATAGATAGCCCATGAAGACCGAGGCAAAATGTTGTTGCGTACCTCTGCCTTCTCCTTGTCCATTGTTACCAGTGTGCCAGTCTTGCTCTTCAGCAGGGGTGCACTTGTTTTGACCTTCCTCTTTGCATCCCGTGCCAAGTTCACCTCCAGACGTGCCTTGGCCTTCCTGACCCCATCCCTACACAACCGGGCAGT
>RSEF01000003.1:81277612-81302531 GCA_003993805.1 Himantopus leucocephalus | reverse complement strand
CCTGTGCATTTCCTTCTTGCCCTTTGGTTTGACCAGCAGGTCTTGATTCAGCCATGCCGGTCTCTTGCCTTCCTTAAGGAAGTGACACAAGTGTCTATCCTACCTTGACTTTATTTTTTCAGTCCAAAGGTTTCTGCAATGTCTACAAATAAGGCTCAGGGGAAAATGCATTGTTTTCTCATGGTAAAAATTCTCGGCTTGGAGAAGGAAGCTATTCTTTCCAGCGCAGAGGAGATACGTGCTGAGCTAGTGAGTGAGGGGTAAACAGAGAGAAGGAGGAGGAGACAGGAAGAACCAAAGGCTCTATTTGTTTAGCCAAATGTAGGCTTCTGGTGCTATATGCGGTAGTGGATTTGAGCTACCCAAGCAAGACTGGTATATGAGATGGCATATGAGACACACAAGCTGCCTGTAGCAGCAGTGGAGACCAACAGGATATGCTAGCATACCAGTCTTAACTTGCATGAGATCATACAGTCATTCAGGTTGGAGAAGACCCTTAAGATCATTGAGTCCAACCGTTAGCCTAACAGTACCTAACACTACTATGTGTTTACTTGTAGGAATCTACAGGTGCAGTAGGCATTAGAGGTGCAGATGACCCCATTAGAGTCAATAGAAATCTATTGAAGAAGTCGAGGTGGAATTTGGCCCTTAAACATGGACATCTGGTTTAATTTTGGGCACTGTGGAATATCCCCATCTGGCCTCCAGCTGTTTTGCCAGAAAGTTGTAGGTCTCCTGGAAAATCTGTCATACCTGCCAGTCTCGTGCAGACGCCTCAGATATCTAAAGCATCTCAAATGGCAGTAGGTACCTACACTCAGGCAACTGAGTTCTTAGTGGAGCCTGAAGTGCAGCTTCGCCCACCCTACAGTAGACACGTGCTGTTTCAGCTTTCTAAGCACCAATGGCTTTATTGAGTATATCTTTCTTGACTGTGTCGTGGGAATCTGGGTGCCTGGTACACATGGAAACACCACAATACAGTTACCTGTATTTAGATCTTTTTATGCTGAGCTGAACCCAACCCTGACACTAGGAACAGCTGCTAGTTTGAGAGATATTTGAGGCGCAGGGCTGGGAATAGAGGTTCTAGACTGATAAAAAGTGAAGAATTTCTGGGGGGGAAAGCAACTAGGGTTGGAATTGAGACTCAGAATGGGATGGAGAAACCAGAAGACTAAAATTTGGACTTGGCAGGCCAAGAATAAGGGAGGAACTTGGCAGGGACTAGAATAAGAAGCAGAAGTAGTGGAAATTGGAAATTACTAGGTGAAGAGAATAGACTTAAGCAATGAGCCAAAGGAGGGTAGAGCAGTCCTGACACCAGAAAGGGACAAGACAGAAGAAGTCATACTTGGAAAGACTGAACAAACGACTGGACAGCAAAGTCAGTAGTTGGTAAATATTCTGCCCTTTTCTGCTTGGAATGGAACCTAAATTTCTGAAATCTTATCGTTCCTGTCCTCAGCAGGTGCTTTTGGCTATATTTGCAGCACAATAGAATAGAATTTGTAGAGATAAATAGTAAGTGGTGAGGACTTGATGTTCCCAATGTAGGCATCTCAGAGGGTTATTACTTTAGGCAACAGTTGTCTGGTCCCATGGACTGAATGTCCATTAGTGACTGGAGCTCACTAAGTGTGATCCTGAAGAGCATCTTTGCCTTAATTTCAGTTGAAAAGGGTTCGTGCACTCTGAGACTACTCCACGATGTGAACCAAAGCATGGTAAACCTGGACAAACATGACATTTGCTTCAAAACCACAGAATAGATCCAAGCTAAATCACTAATGTCTGTGCTGAACACTCCCAGTGTGACATCCAGCAGAAAGCTGTCCCATGTTCCTCTGGGCAGAAGCTGATAGTGCTACTTCTTTCAATTACACCATTACCTTAAGGGACGTCGGTCTAAAGCAGCAGATCTAGAGATGCTAACACTGTTGCCAATACATGTAGGTGCCACATGTAAAACACCTGGTTTTTGGTTTACCCCCTTGAAGTCTAGCAGGCTGTATGCACGCGCTCTGCTAAAACCAGTTGATATCGCATTATTGAGCATTTCAAAGTTAGGGAGCATCGATCTTAATTCAGATATCTTTTATGTATGCATTAGGAGGTGGTCTTTCATTGAAACATCACTTTTCCTTTTTCCTCTTTCATTAACCAAAAGAGCTTTGTAATGAAGGAGACAGCAGGATGCAGAGCTCCAACCTCATTGGTGAGAGAAGCAGTAAAATGCCTGTTGAAAGGAACAAGGAACTATATGAAGTAGAACTGGGTAGCTTCATGGTAAAGGCACCTGAACTTCACATCCAAGAACTGGCTGTTGGTGAAGTCATTAATATTTTTCATAGATGATCGCAGTTTGTCCTTACTTTTCTGAGTATCTCATTTAAGACCTTGAAATCTGTTTTACAGCCAGATAGACAGTGGTTCAGAGCACAGGCAAATGAAGTCCAGGATTGCTACCCTTTGAGCATGGTCAATACTGTACAATGCTATGCACACTGGAAAACCAGCTCTAGGTGTTTCAGACTACACTACATGCTTTCAAATTAATGTATGTAGTTTGACATTAATTTCTGTGCTCCCATCTGCAAAATAGAGATAAAAATGGCCACTAAGGTGTTGCAGAACTAAATTAATAAATGAGAGCATGCAAATCCTGTAGTGGTGTGTGCCAGAGGAATGCACATAAGAAAATAAAATCTGTCTGTAAACCACGAAATATGTAGTAAATAAATCCTCAGACCACACACAGAATTTAAAATGAAAAGTACTATCAAATAGCAGCTCATCAGCTGAACGTCATCCTGTCAGTGGACTGAATGAGTCAAGGATGCGTTGGATCATGCAATGACAGATTAAACTGTAACGCAAATATACCAGGGGCAAGCTAAGAATGCACATAAATCTTTTGTTTAGGCATTTCCAAATCTGTGAGTTCTCAAATTTACAACCCTACCTGGAGAACAGCCCATTTTGCAGTTCGTGCAGACTAAGCCAAGTATTTTATCCACCTTTGTAAGTGTAAATGACTTTTCGTCTTTTTCTAAGTGATCATGTGATGAGACTCCATGACTAGCCTATTAAAATATCGAATCATTTCAGGGACTACTCCATTAAACTGGAGTTGCTCCATTTCTTCCCTTCTCAGTTTCATAATCTGTATTTTTGTATCTGTTGGTAACGGAGCCCAGGGTTAAACATCATTCAGTCAGATGTTTGGCTTTCAAAAGGCCTGAATGCAGCTGGCCGTTTTACGTTGGCTTTTTTGAAGAATTTTTGCTGGTGTGACATCCTGTGATTTATGAATCAAAGGCAAGATCAAAAGAAATTTTCTGCTAAGGCAAACGACATACCTTGTTTCCAGCAATTAGTGAGTGACAAAAGATGTTTGTTAACATGCGATGGTTTATGTTCTATGTTTTACATATACATAGAAGTATTACATGGGTTGGTGTCTGTGCAACTGAGATTTTGTATTTTGAATACAACCAATAGTCAGTAACATCCAAGATTTGGGGTACGCTTCAACAAGAGAAAAGCGAGTTAGACAAAAACTTGTAATATTTTGTGAAACGCAGTCTGGGCTCTTAGCCCACCTCTGCCCCAGTGGGTGCATTTATTTATATTCCACATGGCTACAAAAATGATGGAACTGAAGATTTTTGTGATGAAAGGAAAACTTCTTGTCCCCTAATTTATGTTAGCGTTGCTCAATTATTCACTGAAGTACAGAAATGAAATATGAAACAAATGAGAGTAATGGAACTGGGCCAAGCTGTGTGTGTGATATGTTGAGCAATCGACATCCTCCTTCTGGTACCTGCATTCAGACATTGTAGTATAGAGTCCTCGTCGTTAATCTTGTTCCTGTATAGTTTTAAATCCATAGGTTTTTACTGTCTCCCAGACAATCACTCTTCCTTAAATTACTTTATGGATATTGAAAAACATTGCTATGGCATGCAAAGTTTAGATGAAAATGGGAGAAAATGATGACTTCAGAAAGAGTGACGTTTGGTGTTTCTCACAGAGAAAAGACACTTCATGGAATATGACATTAGCCTGGCATTTGTGACTTTTGTGTTTAGGTGGGCCCTGTAGCACCTGCTTCATGTATGCCATTGAACAAGGTTATTAGGGCAAGAGCAAAACATCATGGACCTTGCTAGGATTTCAGTTCCACATTACAACCCAAAAGAAAACACTCATCAGTCTCCAGGAGCTGTCTGTGCTCTACACAGGCAGCACTTCACAAAGGTGAAATCCTCCAAGCAAAAAAAGCTTTGCTTCTGAGAATGACCCTAATTGCCATTATTCTGACATGGCTGAGTGAATCACCTCTAGTTTACATCTGACACCGAGGTTAAGAAAAATAGGTGTTCCTCCACTTAAGGCCCCAACCGGGCAGGTGCTTTTTGGTCACACCGAACAGATGCCAGTAAGACTGAGCTACTCAAAAATGTAGAAGAACCTCCTACTTTCTCTTAGTTTATATCCAGAAGAAAGCCGTAATGGTTAGCCCCTTCAGCTGGGACATAGCGTCAAGTTTACTGGTTATTTTGCTATTTGACAAATAGCTAGAAAGTTAACACAGAAAACAGCTAATAGCTAGGGAAAACACAGCAGCTTGCCTGGATAGGGGCGGACTCCATGGATGACTAGATGTTTTGATCCATCAGAACTTCTTAAGACAGCCAGACTTTCATCAGCAGATCTCTGTTTTCAGAGTTAAGCCCATATTGTTCTCCACAATTTTACAGGTGAGGGAACTGAGTCACAGAGTGTTTAACTGACTGCATCATAATTGCAGACTTGGAAACAACCAAGAACTACCAGTATGCTGTTCCTCACAGTATATGTTGGGTAATGAAGCATCACTTATTTCCAAATAATTCAGTGCCCTCTGTTTGGATTCTGATTGCCTCATCAGTGACTTTTCAAATTAATGATTTGATATGCTTTGTTTTCTAGCTGATTTTTTACTATGGAACGGGAGACAGCTGGTGTCCACAGCACTACTACGATGAGATCAAAATGGATTTTCCAGACGGGGACATTCGACTTTGTGAGAAAGGGCTCCGCCATGCCTTTGTGCTAGATGCCAGCAAGGAGATGGCTGCCATGATTACAGACTGGTTACAGGATGATCTGACCAAATTATAAACACAGATTCAGTGATTAACAAGAAAACGATGTAATTATTTTGTGAACGTGTAATTTTTTGTGAGAGAGTCTGTCCTATTTTTTTGTGTTTATTATAGATTATGGCTTTGTTTAATATTGAGATGTTTTAGAGAAAGTTAAAGAGAGACTGGCTGGTCCAAATTATAGTTTTATTGATTGAATGGTGATGTACCTTCATTCTGCGTCTTCAGGACTCTGCAGGACTTGGCAGAGGGTGGAATATTTATTTTCTGCTACCACTCCAGACAACACTGGTACTAGATTCACTGGCTACAAATGTACCTGAGTTACTACCACCTGACTCACCTGCTGGAGAACTGTGAGGGATGGGTTTGGGGCAGCCCAGCTGGCCTGCTTTAGAAAGAAATACCAGGCTACTCTGTATGGATAAAAATCTTCCTGTGGATGGATCTTGGCAATGGATCCTGGTATGCCATGGAAGGCCTGATGCCCTCCATGTGTCTCATCCATCCATGTAACCCTGGCGCATGACAGCCAGAACAGCCCATGGCCCCAGGACAACCCTGACGTTGTCTCCTCCAGGTCAGATGGGGTTGGTGGTCAATCAGAGGTCAGGCTGAGTTCAGGATGAGTACAAGGGAGATGTATAGATGAGGGGTGCAGTTTCTCCAAGTCTTCAAGTCTTAGAATGAGGGTGCTGCCAGGACTCCACAGGGTATTCAAAATACCATAAGGTAACTGTGGCTGCTCAGCGAGGGAATATATATGGAGCTTTTGCCTGGAACATGACTGAGTGTTTCATTTTTTGATTGACTGTAGAGAAGGTAAAGGACGCTGGTCAAAAGTGCCAGTATTAAAAGGTTAAAATGGATTGCAGAATCCATATATAACTACTTATAGGTGGCCTAGATCTCCTAACAAAGTCCATGAGAACAGTGCTTGCTCAGCAGCTTTAAAGAATTCAGCCAGTTTTGATGCATGCCTAAATTTCAGTTCTTTGCTCTAAGGACTGAAGAATGAAACTTTCTGCCAAGCCACAAATTAGATAAGTCCACCGTGAGAAAATGGCTATTACTCTGCTGTGGTTGCGCCCATGAAATGGCATGAGATGTTACTATTGAGAACCAGATCCTTGCTGTAGCACATTGCTGACGAGTACACTGTTCCTCACATTTGTTCATCCCTCTCCTTTACAGATAGCAAAAAGCTAGAAAAAGATCCTACCAGTTGTGATAACGGCAGAAGTTACAGGCGATAGCTAGAAATGAAAATAATGTAAGTAAGGGGAACAGAGCCAAATGTAATCAGGAAAAGCTTTCTAGCCATGAACCTGTGAAATAGTCTCCCTGTTGGAGTTCATAGAGACATTTATAAATAAACAAAACACTACGGAATATAGTCAGGGGAAGTCCTGCCCTTGCAAACATTAATTTAGATGATGCATTGGGTATCTAACTTACATGATTTATTACGAGTTTGAATGTGGTACTAGTGAGAATGGTACTGGACAATGTTCTCTGTGATGCAGAAAGACCAATTAATTCCTTACTTTTCTTACACGATTATATACACGCCTTCCACTTCTCTCTAAATCCCCCTTGAATCTCTCACTACTATTTAGAGCAATTTGTAATAGAATTCAGTTTCTGGATATTTTGGACTAGTTTCCAAAGCTGCAGGCAGACAGTGGATTTAAGTGACCTTCTTTGCATCAGAAACTGGTTTAGCTTTTGAGAGTAGCCAGTGGATTTTCAGATTACACTGCCGCGTAATGAAACAGATACTGATGCTTGAGGCAGAAATGTTGAGACCACAGTTGCAGCAGCATGGGAAGGAACCAGATACCGTCAAAGTGAAGGGACTGTGCCCACGCAACTGATTCTGTTTATTGAAGAGTCGTGGGACTTTCCTTTGTTCTACAGGGCCATATTTAGTCACGATCAAAACAATTCTTGTGCTCACTTTAGAAATCCATAGTTGTATGCGTCGGTGTGTGTTTAAACAGCCCCCAGATGCTGGCATGCATTCCTGTTGGATGGCCTTACGGCAGATGCCGAATGCATCTGTTGGCTTAGGTGCTCCCTAGGGCACAGTGAGGGGGATATGTTCACATACATAGAGATATATAAACACAGATATATATACGTATGCACATGTTTGTATGTTAGCAACATCAAAAATACAGTTCAGTCGGTTGTTTTGGTTTACATATTGATCTGGTTGAACAGAACTTCTGTTCTTCACAGTATATGGAATCAGGTCATTGAGCGAGGACTCAGTTTGTAAAAGTTCAGCTGTTGTAGTGGATCTCCTGAGAACAGAAAAAATCTTGCATTAACCAAAGATGACAAGCAATTATTAAAGCCTGGAAACCGAAGCACCTATGAGAAGCAGTTGTTTACAGTGCATTATTCGTATACTTTGTATGAGGAATTAATTTAGCAATACTTGTACTTGACTTGTGTATGCCTTTTATACAAATGTTAATCTGTTATAATAAATCCTACTGACTGCATTAAGACCTAAACTGAGATTCGATCTGGTCAGTGACGACCAGATCTACTGCAGGATAATGCCTTACGATTTTCTTAAATGAATTTTCTCTAAGATTATCAAAACCATACTGATTCAATTGCTACCTTCCTCCTAGAAGCTGTTACCGTAAGGCTAAGATCTGAAAATTTGCTACTCTATTCATTGCAAAAAAGCACGGGTCTGGCTTTCACAGCTCTATTTCTTAAGAGGAGCTGATCTCACACAGTGAGAATCCAGCTCCTCTGAAGCCCGTAGTGTTCACCATGACCCCAGGCGAAGAGTGTCAAAAGTGCTTATGGTCCAAATGTGCCAACTTGCCATGAAAACACAGTGTAGTCTTGCCTATTTTAGACTATTTTAGAATTCTTGGGAAACCTATCGCAAATGAATTGACTGTACGCAGTAGCACCTAATCTCTGTCATTCACAGTTGTGCTTAATTCTCACCACGCGAGTAATCCTGCTAGCTTCAATGACTTTGACTCATGTTCAAGTGTTTTGCGAGATCGATACCTTTTATGAAAAAGTACACAACTCCAATAACAAAAATAAAGACATTTATGGTAAAATGTAACTTGATGCTTTATTTTGATAACTTGTTTAGTCTTAGTTCACCTTCTTTATTACTTCACGCGTAAAAGATTTACAAAAATACTTGCCAAACCCCAAATTTCACATGCGATGTAGACATCTGCTAAGTGCAGAGAAAAGCAGTGGGTGGTAGGCACCTGACTCACTTAAGCATTTATATCCAGAGCCACTCCAAAATAATCAATGTTTGTTTCCCCTTGCTCCCTCCAGCTTCGTGTTTGCTGCTTTGAATGAGCTATAGAGTGTGTGGATTAGTGAGGTTTGTCCCTTCAGGAAGCATGATGAGTGCTTGCCCAGTGTTTATGGTGAAGAATTTGGAGCTGGACTCCAAGGTAAACACCAGTTTCTTGACTCACAGGAGACAGATTGCATACATGAGCCACAACAGATAATCTCTTCTCTGCAGTTGAGGTCATTTATGTATTTATTTTACAGAAAACGGGTTTATACGTGCATCCACTCCCCGTCCCTTTCTTTGGTCTAGCTAATTGCCAGCAAAGACTTGAAACAAGATGTTCAATGTAATCATTAATAAAGTCGCTCAAACTATTACTGGGTTTGAATAAACTTACTAGACCCAAGAGACTTGTTTTACTCTGTGTCACAGGTCACGCTCAGACTCCCGACTACAATAAGTTTCTGAGGCTCTTCACTTGCAGGCAAATGCGCTCTTTACTGGCACGTTTACAAAATAAGAACCCAGAGAGCGTTTGTGAGTGACCGGGAACTATTAAGGAACAGCTGATGGGGTTTGAGCACAAGCAGCAGATAGAGCAGCCGCCAGAAGCGATCGTTGCTCTCGGCAGCCTCGTGCAGAAGTTACGAAACAGGCTAACACGCATGCTCAGGTGGCACAGGCAGGGGGAGATTTAATTAAAGACTGTTTTCAAGTACTTAATTCTATAGTAAATTCATTAGGTTTTTCCATTCCACCTATCGCAGGAACGTGCTTGCAGGAAAGTACTTGTGTTGCGGAAAGGAGTTTGCAGCAGCTAATAAAATGCAGAATGTTGTTTAAAACATCTGACTGGCTCCATATCTGACTGCAGTGCTTGCCAGTCAGACACTCGAAGGAGATATTTTGCCATTCTGTTTGAAGCAATTCACAATGAGAGAGGCAGCAGGGCGGGGGGGTGCCCCCCATTCTCCCAGTTTATAAACATCTTCAACAAACTCGCCTTAAAGCCCCCAAGCTCTAAAATACACTGTGCTTCATATATTAAGAGAAATTGTTGTTTATGAAGATGAGATGGCTTGGATTTGGGAAAAACAGGCTTTCCCAGCATCAGGACTCAACTACTACATTTCCCTAACAGGCGCTCGTAAAATTTGGTAAGGCTCCATCTGTTCCAATCTAACTTCTTAGAAACAGGAATCCCATTACAGAATATAAGTGTTTTGAAGTGTTAACATCATCTGCTGTCATCATGCAGGGGGGACTGCAACTTGTCAGTGTTTATTAGGAAGGAACCTGTACCTTCACTCACACCCCCCCCCCCCCNGATTTTAAGCATCCAGAGTGAAGTGGAGTGTATAACTCCAGTTACAGCTCCAGCACAGCCTCAATAAAGTCTTGCACACAGGCTTAGGGAGACCCAAGTGATCGATTGACTGGGACTAGGACAACAGAGGTGACATGACGAACAAAGAGCTTCAGTACAAAAATATTGCCTGCAAGACAGGAGTTTCCTTTTATCCTCGTATCCCTACTAGTTTGCACCAAAACAGGACAGTCCAACATAGCAGGATTCCCGTGGAATTAGCACTTTGTGATAATGAGGATTTAAGTTTTCACAGTAAAGAAAACATGCCCGCCTAGTATCAGTTACTGAAAATAAGATAAAGTTTTCACACTAGAGTGCTTTGGGACTGCAGTTTCGCCTCACAGCAAACCCACGTCCCAGTGATCTCCCCGAGGATCTTCTGAACTGGTCTGTGTTACAGAAACCGACATGGGATGGTGCATGAGAGGCTTCAGGTAAGTCTCAAGCAGATGCCACAGCCTGGTCCAAAACCTGCTGAACGTAATGTATACATTAAAACCAACTTCACTGGGCTTTGGATTAGGTACTAAGAGGAAAACTGGCGCTCCAAGCGAAATAGACCTGGCTCACCTAACTTGCCCCCAATTCATAAAGCAGTGCTCCCAAAATAGCTGTCTAAAATACTTGTCTGGTCTAACTTAGGTATCTAAATGTAGGGGTACCAGATCTCCCTCTGGAGGTCCTGGCAGGCACCAACTAATTATTTTACTACATAAGGGACTTTGGCGTTCGCTTTAGGGTTAAGTCACTCGGTGCCTAAGTCAGACTATGTCCTGTTTTAGCAATGCTCTGCATTTACTTCCATTGTATCAGTGTGTGACCTTGGGCATGTCACCTGCCTGTGCTGTGCCTCTGATTTCTCTCAAATATAAACTGACCGTGACAGTGCTTGGTTTTCTGAGTATATATGAGGACTAACTAGTTTATCTTGTAAATCACATGAGTAGTCTGAAGTGCTATGTTAGTACTATGGACTAAAAACCTGTCTCCACTGAACGCAAACCTACCGCTCCCACTGACTTCAGTGAAGACATGATGGGATTCCTGTGAAGGACCATTTGCTCTCACCCTTGTTTTGTGGAAACTAACTTATTAATACTTTTCTGTACAACTGCATATAGGGTGGGCAGAGGGCACGGTGGCAAATGCCATCCTGTCTCCCTCCACGTGCCCAGCTGGAGAACTTGTGCCAAAAGACCCCCTCAGCCAACGTGACTCTCAGTGCGCGTGTGAGGATGCAGGATACTGCCCAAAAGGTGGCTTGTGCTTGGTATGTCAGTCCACGTGCCGCTGGGAATAGAAATCACCATGCCTGACTCCAGCTAAGCCGTGTGTTTGTGTGGCTGTGCTCAAGATGAAGGGACAGCCTAGAAAATATTTTTCAGTCCTTCAGGCAAACCTCTCTTGTCAGTTCTCCATGTGTTTCTCCTGGGTCTTGAAATCTGAGGTTGCTCTGCTGTGACTGAAACACATACCTGATGCCTTGAAGACTTCTTCCATGCTTCCAAAATGTGCCCTACTCCACACCTGCGTGTTCACAGTATTGTATGCAGTGGGGACATAGCAGAGGCAGTCTTAACCCTATTACCTTCCCTCGCTGTTTCCAAGGCACTTTGGTGATGTCCATTGCAGGAGCACATGCTAAAGCAACACACTCTCCTGAAACTTCTGATTTTGCAACTGTAAAGTCCTGGTGAAAGCAGATGAAAAAAAGTTATGCAGCTATTTGACAGCCCCTCCCAGATTGCACATCACATTAATCTGATGTGATGGATTAAGCTAATGTTACAGATTCCTTGCTTTCTGGATGTCCCATAACTTTTCAAGTTCACTTACTAGGAAAGGGTTTCATGCCCCAGGGTGCTTTATTAGCTATTAAAAAAAAAAACTTTGAAAGAGGGAGGGATGTACAAATGAAAACCAATATTCAATTAAAAGCAATCTTTGGCAAAAATTTTGCTGCAGTAGTAATAGCCTAATCTCTCAAGTACTAGGTGATGTATCACATACACCAGTGGTACCTGACAGGAATGAAACTCCCAGACCTGATTTGGGGGAAAATAACTCTCTGCTACATTTTTCCAGGCATTTTTCCATATCCCAAATATGGAAATTCCTAATTTCTTCCTCATTTCCAAAGGGGATGTTTTCACCAGACTTAACCAAATTGGGTTCCTCCAGAAGACCATTGCTTTGGGGTCCCTCTGCAGGGACCACAGGCAGCCGAGCACCTGCCCGGGCAGAGTCCTGTGCTCAAGTCAAACCCATCAGGCCAGCTTTGTATTATCACAAGCACGATGTGGGCAGGGGATATTCTTCTAGCTCTCACATTTACACCCTCAATACAATGTTTCTGAGCCTCTAAAACTTCCTGTTCAAGTCAATGGAGAGAAGCCTGTTTGGCCGGTTGGAGCTGGGTATCTACTAGTCAAGGCAGAGGAACAGTATTCAGAAACACAGGGAAGAAAAGGGATGTACATTTTGTTGATTAATCCATCACAAACACTCGCTGTTCTGTCATATTTTTTTTCTTGGAAAATGCCTGAGGTTGCCAAGGAAGACTGTGTAAAATGAACAGCTTTTTCATTTTTGGTTTAAACATCTTAGGTAGCCCAGGAATTAAAGATGACTTATGAAAGCCGCTGTGAAATGACCCATCTGGTTTCGGGACACAGACACAAGTCTTCAAACAAAAAAAATCTTGCAGAGATCTATTTATCAATAAAATATTTAATAAACTTATCTGTACAAAATATTAAAAAGGTTATTGAAGAGTATACAAGAATACTTATTTAACAAATATATACTGCTATATAATATATTCAAGAAAATATAGATTGCTGTTTACAGTTCATTTACAATCCCATATGTACAATCTATTTAAACTTTAGAATACATACAAACAATGCATTTACACCATCACTTACAGAGCTATCTTCTTTAGAGATATTTCACACACTCAGACCTGAAAAAGCTGAACAAATACATGGATAGTTTAGAGGCACACACAGGGATACGAGTATTGCTTCAAAAATTATGACTACTAGAGATACGGCTATTGGAAACGCGAGTCCTTTTTCATTTTTTGATATTTTCCTTTCTATTCAAAGAAAAGAACATATAAATAAAACCATGACTGACCAGCAGAGAGGCTCGTTTTGTCAAAGGAGCTCCAGATAGCGTTGACTTGACTCAGAAAAAGAGCACGCGGTGATGGGATACGTAGAGATTTGGCAAACAGGATCAACAAGCAGGGCTGATGTTGCTCCTGCCTGCATCTGAAACGGGGAGCACCAAGAGCAGAGCAGGTCTTCCCTGCACAGACATGCATTCAGGTCTTGCAAGCGACATCTCCATCAGCTTTTCCAGGGAAGAGCTGCAGCACAAGACGGAGCCGGTGATTCCAGGTGGGCAAAGCCCCTAACAGCTCCTCAATTTGTAAGACCTTGATTTGCAAAGGCACCACACAAATGTGGCTTCAAATGGAGCACCTGGGAGCACCAGCTGTTCAGCACCTCAGAAACTCAGACCCTTCTTGTTCGGCACTATTTATAAGGTTAATTAAGGTTAATTACTCACAACAGGTGGGATGAATGGAACCAGAGTGATCACCCCCCTCCCTGGCCAAGGAGGGGATAGGCTGCCCCTACAAAGTGCCCCATCCCCAGCTGATCACCGCCTACACAACCATGTAACTCTGGCACCTCTTTGAGGACTAAAGCCCGGCCTCTCCGTGTGTGACCATCCCTTTTCCTCACCCGTGGTTGTTATTTCATGCTCTGCTGCTGATGGCTGAGCTCCTGTGAGCCCCATGGCGCTCGCCAGTGTCTGGCTGGCAGGCAGCTACCTGGATGACCAGCTTGGGAGCAGGGGAGCCTAAACTTTGCCTCTTCTTTTTTCCCCTCCTGCTCTTCTGCTCTCTCTTTGCCAAAGCAGGAGGGAGGAAATGAATGGAACACGATGGGGATCGCTACCATCTCCCCCAAAACTGGAATCAAAGCCAACACCAAAGCTCCTGGGGTGGCCAGGCTTGACCCAGCCTCTAGGTCTCATTCCTCTGATGGTGGAGACCTGGGTGGTACCACTATAGGTTGACACCGCAGCAAAGTGGACAGGACAGGAGACCCAAACACTCCCACCTTCCATCAGAAAAGCATTTGAGCATGGGACCCATCATGAGCAGGTCCTCTTCTCCCACCAGCTTCAACTCTGCCAGACCCGTTGCCTCACCATCCCCTGCTCAAGGGCACAGACTGCGCCCCAGACTCCTGCTGCTGAGACTCAGCCTTTCCTTCCTCGCTCTCCCCCAACCCACCAAACACCACAGCAAGTCTCCACGCTCCCCATCCTGAAAACACAAAGTATGAGCACAAGTATCAAAGCAGAAAAATAATCTCACAAACGTACAAATGAACTAATAAGTGGCAATGACAGAAAAATGAAGTGGAAAAACCTGCCGAAAAACCACTGAAAAATGGCTGGGTTTCGTTTTCAGCCATTTCTGGGAATGGATCAAGCTTCGGTTTACGATTTTTCAATACCTATCTCCATGAAAAGGCTCTGCTGCTCAACGCTTCCCACCCTAGTCCGCTCAGCCAAAAGTTAAACACGGCGCATCAGCCAGCCTGCCGCTGTGCTCCTTCCTACCACCGCGCAAATCAGGCTCCTCTCCAACACGGTAAAGTCAGGGGGGCTGCTCGAACACCAGTGCCAGTAAAAGGAAAAAGCAGCCACATGGGCAACACGGGCCTCGAGGTGTAATGCTGCAAAATGTCCTTCAGGATGGAGGGTGGGGTCCTTGGTCAGTGGGTTAGCAGGAGTTCCAAATTTTGGTCGTTTTTTGACAGTCCAGAACACTCGCTGACAGGGCATAACTGATTTTCAGAGACACCTTTGCACTTCTGTGTACCTTGCAACACGCTGTACTAGGAATAAAGAGCCTGAATGCAGCTGGTTTTGCCATGGAAGACATAAACCAGCCTGTGACAAAATTCAGAGTGTCACAAAGACCAGCCTGGTGGAACATCTTGCTCTTTTACCAGCCATTAATTCAAAGACAGGACGGCCAGAAAAACTCTCGGCCCACTATGCAAGATTGCAGGCTCCTGACCATCAGCAACACCCCATCCGTGGGACAGTTACTCCCCAACTCCTCTTCCCAACATGTTTTGATCAAGGACACAGTCCCCGTGGTGAGCACACCACCACACTCTGCTCCCACCACCCAGCATCCCCATTCAGACCCCACGTAACTGTAAAGGGATCCCCAACGCCAGGGAAGCTGCTCTGATGTCAGTGGGACACACATAGTCTCTCCCATCTGCTGGTGATGGTGACTTAAAAGAAGAACCACGCCCCTCTAGAAGACCCGAGCTCGGTTTTGCCCATGTGGGTTTTCCTGCCCACTCACCTCCCCAGAGGGTGAAGAGTGAAAAATTCACACCGCAACTCTGGTTTCACCCAGGACAGGGGACACAGCAAGTGAGTTGGTGGAACTGCCCAGCCAAGGTGCATGTGATAGTCCTTCAGTCTGACTGTCTTTCAAATCCAGCAGCACGGCCCTGTTTTGGGAACCAACCCTTGTGCAATACTCAGACTCTCACTGCTGGATTTTTCTCCCTGGCACATGGCCATGCTGCCCCAACGGAGACAAAAGAGAAGGCACTCATATTTCAGGACTCGCTACATTCTCAGCAGGAAACCATGACGTTTCCCACCAGGTTTACTCCAAAGTGAGCATGAGCTGGTCAGTGGATTGGTATTTATGACCTATCTGTCACATCAACATATGTCATGTGTTTTTTGATGTGAATAACTGTAGATGCTGCTATCACAGCCAAGCACGTCAAGCCAAAACTCACGGCAAAACTCCTGTTAAGTCTGGAGAGCAAAGCCAAAGGTCCCATCAGCGCCCCAAGATGCTCTGCTCCGTGTGCCCACCTGTAGCCCCGTGGGACCTGCAGCCCCAGGGCGTCCTAAGTGATGCCCCAGCCTCTCTCATCTCTTCCCTGCAAGGGGCCGTGCTGCCAACAGCGGCGCATGTGTCTGCTGTTGCGCGGGGGTCAGCACGGGTGACTCTCCCTAAACACACACTTTGAGTTTGTGGGATAAGGACCTAAAACTGCCAACAGTAAAAGGAGCTGACTGTTTTGCAGCGGGACCGTGACCAACACATCACTGCAGACCTACCCAATTCTCTCCAGTAGCGAGAGCTGTGTAATCAAGACGTGAGTTAAAATCCACATGGTGCAAACAGACAGAGAAGTCGCTGGCACTCAGGCTCGAGCAGGAGGCTCAAGGCTTGAGGTTTGCTTTTAATCGGAAGCGGTGCCTTTTCCAGTCTTTTCCTTACGGGTACGCAAAGCATCAGCGAACAGCCAAAGAGGACATGGCTCCACCTGCCAGAGCTGACCAGAAGTAAGGCTGCTGGGATCAACGCAGCTATGCCAGGGTGAAACTGCCTTTTCCATGTGAAAATCCTTCTCCCTACTAGAGGATACTCATTTCCCTTCTACCATTGGATTTGAAGTATAATGTAAAAAAAAAAAAAAAAAAAAAAAAAAAAAAANGCAATGTTGGACAATCCCCTTATTTTAAGAGAATTAAAAACCAATTATTCCTTAAAAAAAAAATGAAAAAGGGTAAAATCTGTGTTTCCCAGGAATTATTTCTAGGCCAGAAGCACCCCTGGTCATCAGGCAGTTAAACTGGGCATAAAGCCATTTTGCTTCTGACTCTCCCTGCTATGGGACTCCACTGGACAGAGGGCTCAGGACGCAGTGCAGGCAGTGGCTTAAGCACAGCCATTAGTTTTATAGACCTCAGGGAGCCCAAGGCAAGGCACGCACACCAGTCCTGTCCCGATCGCGTGTGCTTCCCCAAATCGCAGCCCTAGTGTTTCCAAGTCAAATGGGATCGCTCTGCGAGTTTCCCTGCTCCTGCGCAATTACATTCCCGTGTACTGGCGAGGCAGCCAGTTAAACATAGATACACAGTCCTTTTCAAATGCTTAATATTTCTAGCTTCACTGTAATTACATCCTGCAGATAAAAATGGTGCTGAAGGTCAAACAAATCCTCCAGGAGAATATACTCTGCATGGAAACTGGTTTTTTTTTAAATGGAAAGGTTGTATAAATACTGCAGATTGAGAACCTGTAATTATCCATTAAAATCACTCTGAGCCTACTGAATTCACATTTGTCCATGTTCAACCTCTAGTCTCCTATTTATAATGCTTATATGTGCCCAAAAATCAGCTCAGGTAAGAGGTGACCGATCAGAAATACATTTTTCCTGGACCGTTTCTGTGGTGTTAGGGGGTGATGCTCTGCAGAGGACCAGCTCCGGGGCTGGAGCGGTGGGCTGGGCTACCACCGTCCTGCAGCTGGTTTGCTCCTCTGTGCCCTTTACAGACGCATCCCCACATTGATCCCCAAGACGACAGGGCTGCGGCATCTCGGCCGTGGGAACCTCCCTGCCCACAAAAAGCTTTTGCACCCCAGCGGGGGCTCAGCACCTCCATTTGCAATGGCTCTGACAACGCTTGCCCAGGGTGGCAGCAGCACAGTTACCCTCCAAGAGCTCCATCCCTGCTCCTCTCCAGCCTTGCCCTGCTCATACGCACCCCCCCGGGGCAGCCCCAGGCAGGGACCTGCCCTCCCCTGTCCCCTCAGGCAAGCAGAAAGAGGGTCCGACGCCACCCTTTGCCCTCCTCTTATCCTCCGGAGGTTGTTTGCCCAGGAAAGGGACAGATGCTCTCTTAAAAGAGCAGCTGGCACGGTGGTGTCACCATGGGTGGGAATGCAAAAGGCCACACTGCTGCTGGCCTCACCCCAGGGGGCTGAAGTTTGCTCTGCCACCAAACACAGAACCGTAGAACAGTTTGGGTCGGAAGGGACCTTTAAGGGCCATGCAGTCCAACTCCCCTGCAATGAGCAGGGACAGCTTCAACTAGATCAGGTGGGTCAGAGCCCCGTCCAACCTGACCTGGAATGTTTCCAGGGATGGGGCATCTACCACCTCTCTGGGCAACCTGCACCAGCGTTTCACCACCCTCATTGTAAAGATTTCCTTCTTACGTCTGTGTGTCTGTCTGCCTGTCCCCTGCGGCTGTGGCTGAACAAGAGCCACAAAAACTGGGGGATCACGGGCATCGGCACCCCCTCAGACACCGTCCCACAGAAGCCGGTCTCAGGCCACCCTTTCGGCTGAGGCTCACAAGAGCCACCAGCCAGCAGGGGCTGCCAGGAGCTATATATATCTTGCCTGGATTTGAGCTGCCCATGAACCTGCACCACAAATATTTGGAGGAAGGGGAGGGGGTAAAAGAAATGAAAACATTAAAAAAAAATTGTCTCAGCAGTGAGAAAAACTATCGAGCGACCAACAGCGATTGAAAAATTAGGTACTCGGAAAGCTTGGTGACTTTATAAATGAGCCGGTGTTTCCAGAGCAAGCTTCTCCGGCGCTGCTCATGCCAACCTCCTTCCCCCAACCGCCTGCGCTAAAGCCATGAGCCCTCCTGCCCACCTCTCCTCACCCCCTAATTGCACCTCGCCCCCCCACCAAATGCTGACAGCGAGAAAACCCACTGGCATGGACCTGACTCTTCCTCTCCCCCACTAACCTCCATCTCTGAACATCCCCCTGGGTACGGCCACGTCATGCTTAATACATATTTACATTCACGCCGGGGTAGGGAGCTGGATTTTCCTCTCAGATACGCGGATGTAAAGCCAGAGGAGCTCCACGGGTGTCAAGGGGGTTACACGAGACTTATGGGTACCACACTTACTCCCCTGAGTTCCCACCGGCCGCAGCCTGAGGATGCAGAGCAGACCTCAGCGGGGCGAGGATGGAGCGAGGCCGGGGGCCTTTAACCCAGTGGATATATCACTGTTATTGATGCGCACGGTTTACTCCCTGCTGATGTACTATTTTCTTGGGGGAAGGGGGCTGTTGGACCCTCAACAAGGCTTTCTTGACCTTTGAAATCATTTGGATCTTGGTAGAGCTCTTTCTGGTGACGCCCCTCGCCCTGGCTCAGCTCAGCCCTCCCTAGCAGAACACCCCTGCCATGGAGGACAACTGGCTTTACATAGAAAAAACCCCATGTTTTCTAGCAGGGATTTATCTCCCCTGAAAGCAAACTACTGTCGCTCATGAGCACTAATGTTTACACGCCAACACCTTGACCACCAATAAAAAACAAACCACCAAAAGCAAAATCTGTGCAAATACATCTCTGGTCTAAGCCAACCCAGCCAGGAAGATGAAGTTCGGTACCAAACGCCACCGAGGTGCAGCAGAGACACTTCCCAGCATCCAAGACACTCCTTGGCATGGATGTAAGGCTTCTCTGATTTAAAGGCATAATTTATACTCAGCTCCTGAGTTACTAAAATCCTGTATCCCTTTCAGCGTGGGTCAGAGCACCCCGGGTTACGTTGCAGTCTCCGAGGGTGACGTTCAGCCATCTGCATGGGAAATGTCTGTTCCCGGCGGATCCGGGCTCCCTTAACGGAGCGGGGAGAGGCAGGCGCTCTGGGGATGGAGCTCTCTGGGAAATCGGTGCCAAAGGAAGGTAGGGTGGAGCTTAGCGTTTTTATAGAGGTTATCTGGAAAAAGAAGAACCCGAGCGAAATGGCTCTTCCCCGGGGAACTCAAGACCTTTGCCTCTCTCCAGACACACTGGGGATGGCTGTGTGACTCGGGCCCCATGCCGGGTGCCTTGGAAATGGGGTTTTGTACTGGAAAGGGAGAGGGCAAACCGGCTGGTACCTCCGGCAGGACATCAGCAGAGGGTGGCAAGTGCCCGTGCCAGCGCTTCGGACCACGCAGAGCCACGGCATCCCCAGCTAACACCTGGCAGGGCTGATCCCATCTCCACTGAGAGTGCGAGATCTACTTCAGACCCGACTCTCGCTTTAGCCTCCGTTTATGGGGACCATCTTTCTGGTCCCCAACAGCAGACTCACCAACCTCTCCACACTGCAAACAGGCCTGGACCAAATGATTTCAACCTCTCATGGCCACGGGTTCTCCACACCCTCCCCCACNCTCATTTTCCCCCCCTACAAAGCCAGGGCAGCGGTTTGAAGGCAGCCAGAAAAACTCCTTGAACTCAAAGAAAAGAGCGTTCCCAGCTCCCCTCCGCCCCACCATCGCAGCCGGAGGGTGATGCTGGCCTCCGCGCTGCAGCCACTGCTCTGTCACCACCCCTCTGGCTCAGGTCACCCCCCCGCACCGAGACAATTTTGCCCAGACATTTTCCAAAACCTTTGGGAAAAAAGGTGTCAGCCCAGCTTGGGCAAACCAAGCGGATCAGGCAGAGCTCGGAGGCTGAGCGGGCATCCCCCGGGGGGCTCTGCCGGGCTGTGTGCCCCCCCTCCCGGGGTGGGGGGAGCAGGCAAGGCACGGAGATGGGGGCAGCTCCAAGCTGGGAGCCTGGCCTCCCGCCGCAGCGCATCACCCCCAGCTGAGCCCCGGGAAACCCAGCGTGGGTGGTGGGGGTCGCTCTTTCTTTGAGAGAGCCCGGGGGGGGGCAATTTACAGCCTTGATGTCAGGGGGGTGGGGATCCTCCATCCCTTCAGGCTCGTGGCCAGGGCGACCCCGGGAAGGCAGGGGACACCTGCTCTGAGCTTGGCTTTTGGAAAGGCACACACCAAAATGTGTATGTGTGTGTACATATATATATTTTATATATATATATTTATATTTATATATATAAAATGGGGCAGGGCTGCTGGGCGGGGCAGGGCAGGGTGGGGAGGGGGAGAGCTGCAGAAATTGCTACCTGCAGCCACACGTCTCCACGACCATGTCCTCGTACTGTTTGTAAACCACATTGTTCCCGGAGTCTATGTAGAGGATGCTGATGGGGCTGAGCTTGGAGGGCACGCAGCAGCTCGGGGGGGTGGACTCCGGGTCCATGGAGTTCATCAGGGTCTGGATGATGGCGTGGTTGGTGGGCTCCAGGTGGGAGCGCAGGGGGAAGTCGCAGACCCCCTCGCAGTGGTACGCCTCGTAATCCAGGGGGGCGATTATCCAGTCGTCCCAGCCCAGCTCCTTGAAGTTCACGTGCAGGGGCTTCCTGCTGCAGCGCGTCTTCGCCTTCTTCCCATGGCCTCTGCCCCCAGACCGGGCGGCGATGGTGGTCCGTCTCTTCCTCCGCTTAGTGTACGCCTCCTGGCCCGGATCGGGGGGCTCCAGGAAGGGGGGGCTGCCCAGGGCCCTGATCTTATCCCGGATCTCCTTGAAGAGGTTTTCCTTCCTCTGGGTGCGGGAGAAGGCCACGAGAAGGGCTCGCTCGTGGGGCTGCGGCTGGGGCTTGCTGAACCCCAGCTGCCGGGGGGGCAGGAGCCGCCCCGACTGATCCGAGACGATCCTCAGCAGGAAGCACAGCAACTTGCCCGAGAGAGATCTCTCCCTCCGATCCCGCAGGGCTTCCCAGACATCAAACACCTCCCATCTGGAGGAGCCCGCGTCCAAAATGTCTGCAGCCCTGGAGTCCAGCAGCCGGGGTTCCTCGCCGTCCCGGCTTGGGCAGGTGGAGAGGAGGAGGTGGTAAAAGGTGCCTTCAGGGGACAGGGCCAAGCTCCGGTTTTCGGGGAGGGCGCGCAGGACCCGCAGCTCCGCACCCGTCACCTCCTCTGCCTCGGGCAGGCTGGAGATGTCAAAGAGGTATCGCTGCTCGAGCGTGGACGGGGAGGCATCTGGAAGAGATAAAACAAAAAAATAAAATAAAAATTAAAAAAAAAGGAAAAAATATAAAACCCCAGCAAGCTGAAGCCAAGCTCTCATTACGGAGGCGCAAGGGACACAGAGCTAACGGGGGAGATCATCACCTTGCAGCAAGGCTCGCTGAGCATCCCAGCGGGGACACAGCCTGTGTGCCCTGTGCCCGGGAGCGTCACCCTGGCTGGAGGCACGGAAAAAAAATGGGGAGGAGAAGGCGGAGAGGGAGGGAGGAATCAGTTCAAACAAGTGGCCTCTCATCCGCGCTCTTCCCCACGTCCCGAGGTGGCTCCTCTGCCTCCTCCCGGGTGTTTCAGGGCCCCCAGCTGCATCACTATTCTGCTTTGGCAAGGAAGCCCCATCTGAACCTGCGCGGCACAGTCCCATCCCCAACCAGCAGGTTGTCACCGATTGCTTCTGCCCTAAGTGTCACACACACACACACACACACACACCCAGCCCCAGCCATGCCAAGTAAAATGCTGTGAAAAATCCCATTTTCCCTCGCAAGCAGGCGCAGACACACGACAGGGATGCAGACACTGTGCCTCAGGGTATCTGACAGAGGCGCTCCCAGAAGCTGAAAGTGAGCCCATCTTCAATTTGTCACTATTTTTGGTGGATCCAAAGCCCAAACAGAGACTTGCGCAGTTTCTGGCACTGATTAAATATACTCAATATGAATTTAAAAAAAAAAAAAAAAAGGNAGAATTAAAAAAAAAAAAAAAAAGGAGGTGGGGTTGGGGAGAAGAAATGAATGAGTTCTGGGTGGGTTGTTTTTTCTTTTCTGCCTCTCTAACAAGAAACCGGAGCTGGGCATGCCGCAAACATCGCTGCTGTGCCCGAGCCCCCCGACCCGCTGCCGGCAGAGTCCTGCCCGATGCCCCCACAACGCCACCGGGCTGCAGCCTGCAACCTCCGGGTGGCAAAGAGTTTTTTCCCCCGTCATTTGCTATTAGTATTATTATAATTTTTATTTTTATTTCATTTTTTTTACAAGCAGATCTAAAACCCCTGTGAGGAGCAGATACCCCTTTGAAGAGTTCAGCTGGTTTCGTTTTGTGCTGAAACCACCCCAGGACCTCTGCGCGGTTTTCCCCCGGCTCTCCCAAACCGGGCACTGTCCACCCTCCCCATCGGAGCATCCTCCCCGCGTCCCGCCGAGCTCCCCCGCCGTTTCCCCACCAAATTTCAGCAAAAATCTCCCTGCAAAGGCTGCCGGCAGGATACGGCCCCTGCTGGGTTTGGGGATGGGGATGGGGTTTGGGGGGTTGCGGGGGGGGGGCTCCGCACCACCAGCCGCCGCTCTCCCGCCCCGGTTCAGCCGGCGACAGGCACGGGGGGAGGCTGGGGCTGCTCTTCAGTTCGTCTTTTCATTTGATTCGATTTTATTTCCACCCCCACCCCCCAGCCGAGCGAACTTCCCCGGCGGAATGTATATATATATACACATATATATATAAAAATCGTTAAGTGCGTAGATGTGTTTATTTGATTATTATCATTAGATCCGTGGGTATGAAGGGGGCAAAAGAGGGGGAAGAGGGAGAAGGGGGCGGCGGTGCCGAGCTCAGCCGGCTCCGGAGCGCCGCGGCAGCCCGGGACTGAGCCGCCCCCCACGGGGCACCGCGACGGGCCGGGACGGGGAGGGAGCGCGGCCGCGCTCCCTCCCCGTCCCGGCCCTTCGCGGTGCCCCACGGAGTTTTTCCGGGCTGAAAAGGCTCTGGCGGGGTTTCTCCCTCCCGGTCCCGGGGATGCTGCGCCGAGAAGCCGCCCCCAAACTGCGCCGCACACCCCGGTCCCCGCTGCCGGGCAGAGCATCAGGTGCCGGGGGTGGGGGGTGGGGGGGGTGGGGAGAGGTCCCCGAGGGTCACCCGCACCCCTGCCCGCCCTGTCCCGGCTGGGCTGCACCTCGCAGCCCGTCCCCAAGTGCATCCCCAGTCCCGAAAGCCATCCTCGATCCCGACCGCATGTGCAACTCCATCGCCATCCCCGACCCCACGCTCATGCAGCGCTCCGTAATTAGCTCCATCGGCAAAGCCTTTTCCCCAGCTCCAGGCACAGCCCTGTGGCTATTCCCATTGCTACCTGAACCCCATGCCGACGCACAGCCCCATCCCCGACTCCTCTCCTCATCCCCGGTCCCATGCTCAAACTCATGCACAGCTCCATCCCCGTCAAACAACCGTTGCACAGCCCCTACCCCGTTAAGCTCCATCTGCATCCCCATGCGCTACCCCATCCCGTGCAACCAGCCCCTGCTCAGACCAGTGCACAATCCCATTCCCACCAGCGCACAAGCCCCGTCCTCATGCAAAACCCCGCACAACCCCATCCCCAACCCCATCCCAGGCACAAACCCGTGCTCAGACCAACGTGCAAGCTCCATCCCCGCGTACAACCACGTCCCAACATTCTCAAAGTAATGCACAACCCTGTCTCCATGCCCAAACCCATGCAAAAGCTCCATCCCCAAGCCCCAAACATGCAGAAGCCCCATCCCCAAACCCAAATCCATGCAGAAGCCCCATCCCCAAACCCATGCAGAAGCCCCATTCCCATGCTGAAACCCATGCAGAAGCCCCATCTCCAAATCCATGCAGAAGCCCCATCCCCAAGCCCAAACCCACGCAGAACCCCCGTCCCCAAACCCACGCAGAAGCCCCATCTCCATCCCCAAACCCCCGCCCCAAGCCCCATCCTCCAGCCCAAACCCATCCCCATCCCTCCCGCCCGCCGGGGCAGCCCGTCCCCCCTCCCCTGCCCCACTGCGGGCCTTGCGCTGCGCTGCGCTGCGCGGCGCTGCCCGGCGTTGCGCGGAGTGCTGCGCGCCCCGCACTCACCGCTGCGCGCCCGCTCGGCGAAGCCCGTCACCGTGTCGGCGCGGCGGGCGGGGGCGCGGCGGGCGGCCAGGCGCTGGTAGAGGGCCACCATGTAGTGGTGCGGCACCACGGTGCCGTTGCGGAGAGCCCCGTCCCTCCGCGGCGGGGAGGAGAAGGGGGAGGCGGCGGCGGAGGAGGAGGAGGAGGAGGCGGAGGAGGAGGAAGGCGCGGCTGCCGAGGGTCGCTGGGGAGCGGCCGCCGACGGGCCGCGCACGGCGGCGGCCTCCAGCCCGCGGCGGAGGCGGCAGGCGCCCAGCAGGCAGAGGCAGAGGGCGGCGGCGGCGGCGCGGAGGCGCATGGCGGCGGCCCCGGTGCTCGGCGCTGTGCTGCTGCCGCCGCCGCTCCCCGCCCGCTTTTGAACATCGTCTTCGCCCGCCGCCGCCGCCGCCGCCGCCGACCGCCGACCGCCGCCGCCCGCCGCCGCCGAAGCGCCCCCTGCCGGCCGACCGCCCCCCCCGCCCCCCGCCCC
>RSEF01000003.1:81253014-81277512 GCA_003993805.1 Himantopus leucocephalus | reverse complement strand
GGTGAGACACCCCCCACCCCCACCCCCCCCCTCCAGTACAGGCGGGGGGACCCGCCACCCCGCACTGGGGGGGTGACACCCCGGCCCCATAGTGGCAGCCCCGGCTGTGTTTTGGAGGGGGAACCGCCACCCCACATCTTGGACGGGACCCCCCCGCCCCGTATTGGAGGGGGGACACCGCACCGCCATTTAGGAGGGGAGGGGGGGACACCCCCGTCCCCGGGGGTTGGAGGTCCCCGCGGGGTAGGGGGACAGGCCGGGAGCGGCAGGGGGGAAGCGCGGAGCGACCCGCTGCGGGGCGGCCCCGGGGGTCCGGGCTCCGCGCTGCTCCGCGCTGCTCCGCGCTGCTCCGCGCCTCCGGCAGCCCCGGTAATTCCTCCCCGGCAGACCGACACCGGAGCAAAACAAAGCCCCGGCCGGGCTGCGGGCTAATGTTTTCTCTCGCACGGAGGGTTTCCTTGGTAAAATTCAGATGTTTCCTTGGGTCTCGATTAAAATAACAAAGCGGGGTATTTACTAGGATGTTATTTCAAGTCTCTTAAGTCCCTGGTTATGTCTGTTGCGATTTCTCCGCAAATACAAAAACAAGCGCTGCGATGATTTATTTGAAGGAATGTAGGTGTTTCGCCAAAACAAACACGGCTTTTTTTTTTTTTTTTTTCCCNTTTTTTTTTTTTTTTCCCTCTCCCCCCCTAAACAATCGCTTCTCACGAGCATTTGTCACTGCAGCCTCTCGGATTTCTTTCTGCTGTAATTTTGCAGGTGCTTTGTCACAATATCGCAGGCGGGTTTCTAATGCCAACCCGTGGATTTGCTCGGTACGTACACGCAGCACGGAAGCATCGGAGGCAGCTGCTGGGACAACATCCCAAGAAAGCCCCGTCCCATGGGATGAGGGATGGCTGGGCCCGAAGCCATTTGCACGCCTCGCACAGCACCTTGTGTGGCTTTCGCACACTTCGCATGGGGCTTCCACAGCCTTTGCACGGTGTTTGCGTGGTTTGCACAGCGCCTTGCACGGTGCCTTACCCAGTAGGTAGTGGCCACCGGGAGCCCTCACCCAGCTGGGGCAGGAGGCAGAGGAAGGGCAGGCAGAGGAAGGCTTCATTAACTTTTTTTCTTCTGTCAGCCCCTTATTAAATCCCGCTTGATGCTGTTCAGATGCTGAAGGTCACTTTAAAAAAGCATCCAACAAGACCTTCCACCCCCTGATGCCTTGCTCTCCCCTGGGCAGGGTGCTGGGACCCCAGTTGGGTGCCCCCACAGCACCGGAGCAGACAGCAGTGGGGCTGAGTGCTCAGGGCAGCCCTTCCCAAAGATGGAAAGGCTAAAAAACCCTGTCCTGTCCTGCACCTCTCAATCCCACCTCCACCAGCTGCCCCAGACCCACAGACTGCGTTCCTGATGCTCCCACTGCAGGGTACGGCAGTGCTCCCTTCCCAGTGCTGCCCAGGGAAGGGACCAAAAGGGTCAGCAGGAGGATGGAAAGATGATGTGATGGGAAGGACTGCTGAGCTTTAGAAAATGGGCAGACAAGTCTATCCATAAACCTCTGGGCTTCTTGCAATGGTTTCTGCAGCCTCCCGCCTGGAATCCTTTCACACAGCCAGTTTCATGGGAAACAGTGCAAGGTACAAAAATAGCGAGTGTGGGCCATGCCACGGGCCACCTGGGTCTGTACATCCTCCCGCATGTTGGGGTGTGTGTACCTGCCAGATGTGAGGAACCCCCGGCTTTGCCAAATTCCCCAGGGCTGGAACTGTCTCTGCATTTTTTCTGTATGTCTTTTAAAAATTAAAATTACATTGATGCAACAGCCAGCCAGGCTGTGCCCACTGGTTTTTCTTTCCCCCCAACTTTTTCACCCCCAGACCAGTCCTCTTCTCAGCCCCGAGTGTGGGCAGCAGGGCCAAACTGGTGCAAGCCGGCAGAGCTGAGTGACAGGTTCGCACCACACCATCCTTGTCCCCATGCTCAGCTGTCCCCATGGCGGAGCCATGTGCTGCTGGGTGATGACAGCCAGATGCCTGTCCTCACCGTCTGTCTGGAGATCCAAACACAGCCACGCACATACCCGCACAACCCCGAGCGACACGTACACGTCGCACATGCCCGCCCCAGCTGGCACACGCACACACACACGCGGGTACGCCGACCCAAGAAGCAAATCCTGCCCGGCTGTGCCGGAGGGAAGATGTGACATCCCGCAGCCCATCCTTTCAACCACGCAACGTCTATCGAGGTGCACGAGCGCTGAGTGAGTTTCCCATCTGTTCTCCATCGCAGCTTCATCTAAACCCTTTTGGGCTTTCTTGAATTTCCACCGGCCCAGCCCAGCCCAGCTGCAGGACCTTCCCAAGCCGCCCCAGCCCTGCGCAGCGGCGCGGCAGCTCCTGCCCCCAGCCCTTCCCTGCTCCAAGGACAGGCTCCCTTCTCTCCCACTGCAAACCTTTTGCGCATAATTTCACGCTGGCAGAGAGCCACCTTCTACCAGCCCCCTTCCAAAACCAAATTAGCACGCTGCTGCAGCAGCAAAAATTGGAGAGGAAAGGCTGCAGTTTTATTTTACAACTCAATTAGCAAGTTTATACAGAAAAAACACCCATATATCCAGAGGAGATTTTACGTCCATTCGGCTTCACCAGCAAATAGACTTGTTCCTTCTGAGGGCACTCCCCATTGCTGTGGGTACAGTGATGTGCTCCTGCCCGTGGTGGCCTCTAACCAACGTGGTGATGTTGGCTCCAGCCTTGCTCACTTGCTCCATCGCTCTTTGCTCTTACACTTAGAAATCCTCTTGGTACCTCCAGCACGGACTGAAAAACACGGTTCTGAGACTGTCCCATCACTCTGTTCACTAAGTATTGAATGAACCATAAGTCTGCCAGAACCTAAGCTGAAAGGCCACATTTGCCTCTAGTTTTTCCCTAGGAACCTGTCCCGAATAACATGAAGCCAATGGCTGTGTGCCCAGGAGGGATCCTGACTCCTGTACCTTAATAGCTCGCACCGTGTCCCACCACAGTCTCTCCCTTCCTTCACCAATAGGCCCTTCTGCGTGGGTTTTTGGAAAGAAGGGGGCAGTCAGCTCACTAAGCCTGTTTTGTTTGTTGGTTTTTTTTTTTTTACTGGGAACATTTTTGGGATGCTGATTCCTTCAGGATCAGGAAGGAATCGTTCCCGCCTGGCTGACACCTGGGCTTGTCCCCTCCGTTGCAGTCTCCCTCCCTCCGCTCCCTCTGTTGGTCCCCAGCACTGCCCTGCCTGCCCTCCTGCATTGCCCATGGTGGCTGAGGACATTTGTGTGGGGAGCATTGGTTCATTTCCACGCATGGGGTCGAGTCCTGGACAGGGTGGACTCTCCTACCATGGCTGCATCCTCTTTTGCAACTGTGGGCAAGGTCCCAGCCTGGGACTCTTGCCTACTAGAGAGGGGCTGCCCTACAGATGCTCTTCAGCAAAGGAAAGAAGGGGGTATTTGATTTAACCAGAACCCCACCAGCTGTGGAAGACCACTTCTCAAAGGAGGAAACTGAGGCAGAAAAGCAACCCGCAAGCAATAACCATGTACCTGGTGTCACAGCCATGTTCCCACAGATGTTCACCTTTCCAGTCATCAGCACTTTTTCATGGAATAAAAATAAACTGCAGTGACAAACCCCCTCCACGCTTCAAAACTGGGGGTGTTTGTGGCCGTTTCCATTAGCTAAGCCAGTGGGGCTCAACCACATTTGCAAGTCTTGAGCAAGTTCAGAGTGGTCAGAATATTGATGCTAGTGGTTATTTGGAAGAATATGTTTTCATGCAGTGACCACACAAGAAGCCTCTTGTGGCTTCGCTTAACAAATGTCTTCTAGCGAGATGGCTACAAGTGACGGCAAGACCAGCTCAGCAAGTAACCAAGCAACAGCATCATTTTCTTTCCAAATCTTCCAGTAACTCCTTCCAAAACTTACTTAAATTGAAGCCAGGCTGAATTCTTCCTGATTGCCTGCACAGGGACAGCCAGGGAAGATAAGACAGATCAAGGTACAAAGTCCATGCATGAAACATCAGATGGATTCAAAGACCCCACAGGGTTGCTTTCCTTCAGGCCCTGAGACCTTACATCACCGCAATCTGGATGTCTAAAGCTCTGCTTGACTCACGTCACTTTCTATTTGAACACTATACTCTAGCTCGGGGACAGGAGACTTATGGAAATGCTTTGCTGAGAGTTCAGTCCTGGAAACATAAAAGCTTCTTGGCTTAGACTTTCCATTCCCCTGGGGGAAAACTGTCCTATTCAGCATCTGGTCGACAGGGTCTGGCGTAAGCCACCTGAAGACAGCAAGTCAACATGCAGTTGAGCACTCAGTCAATTTAAAAAAAAAAAAAAAATTGCTTTTTGAAAAGTGCAGAGTCAGCAGGTAATTTGTCAATGAACCAAGCCACGGATGCAGAATTGGGGTGATGACTCAGCCCAAGTGTCCTTACAGTGGCAGTCTAGGCTAGCATCTGGCCAGAAGGGGTGGGATTCACCTTGCTTCATTTTGGCTTCTTTCTTAGTCTAACTAAGCACCTTCTTCCCGCTAAGTTGCTGGAGGGACAGCTGTAGCTCCAGAAATGGTTCCTACAGCATTAACCAAAAGCTCAGCTGAGACAGCTGCTACAGATGTTTTGGTCTGCCCGTGGAGAAAGACCTCAGCTGCCTCCCCAGCCCTGGCTGTCCATGTGAGACGTCACCAGGGGAAGTGCTGTCCTTGAGCTCTCCTCAAGCTCTGCTCTGCTTCCTTATTTTTACATATTCCACCGTCTGACCTCCACTGGATCCCTTTTTCTCTCATCTGTCTCCCAGATGATTGCGTTTCTCCCCAACTTCTTCTCCTCCAGCTCCCAGCCCCTTTGCGAAGGCTTCTCAGAGCTGGGGGTATCAGCCAGTCCCAAAGAGGAGACCTGGCCGGGAGAGAGTCTGCCAGTGGGCACTGAAGGGAGCGTAAGAAAGGGAACATTGCACACAGTACTTGACACTGATCTTTCCGGTTCCCACCGATTCCCAGGAGACCCCTTCCCTGCCCTCTCCCCTTCCCTCCCCAGCCAGCGCTGCTCACGGCTGTTGTGGCAATCTCACCTCTCACTTGAGACAGAGAATTTCTCCCTACCAAAACCAAGTCCTTTGCTCGCTATCCCAATGCAAAGTCTGACCAATAACTCCCGTTCTGTCTCATTCCAAACTTTCTGGAAGCAGGTGTTCACCGCTGTGAACATGGAAGTAAGGTGGGTTTTTTTTCCCCTTTAGGTTATCTTCCCATCCTTTGGTATTGTTTATTCCTTGTCAGACAGCTACTTTTGCTCTCTCATTCACTTCAATGATCTCGATCCCATAGTTTTATTTTCCACTGTAGACCAGCCAAATGGAGCTAAACTCTGAAGTCCTGAAGCTCAGTCCAACAGTTCTCCCCAGTGACAGGGGTCTGGCAAAGAAAGCCCTTTCCCCAAGAACTGATTTCCCTCCCTTTTGGGAACATCACCTTAAGCAGGAATCAACACGTGGATGCATCCTGCCTAAGTGCAGCTAACAACACAAGGGACCCACTTGGAGGTATCAACTTTGGTTTCCTCGACAGTTACTCTGGAGACACCAACAAGCCATGGAGGTCAGCTGAGGGATGCAGAGGGCCAGAGCAGACCTGCCACCCCCTCTGCTCCAGCCCCGTCCTCCTCCCTTCACTCCTCTGTGCCTCTTGCTGTGTTGGACTGTGAGGAGGAGGAGGAGATGTGGAGGAAGGTGGGTGTCTGCGTGGGGAAAAGGATGTGGTCCGAAGTAATGTCTGATTGCAACTTTGCGTGGTCTGGATCACATTTTTCTAAGACTATGTCTCTCTGACCTTCTTGCCAGGGCAGCACGTCCTTCCACGACAGAGGTGGGTCATTTGGGCTGGGCACCTGGCAGTTAGGAGAGATGCCTCTCACCTGAAAGGCCCCACAGAGACCAGCACAGACCATGGGGCAAACTGAGCAGCTCATAAACTACTTTTTACCACCACTGTATCTTCTGGTCTCCTGTCCAGTCCTGCATTTTAACCCCACCATTTCTGCTTTTCTTTTCCATCTTGCCTTTTCCAACTTTTTTTGTAGACATTTCACGCCCTGGGCCCCTCTCTCCTTCAGCTGTTCAGTAGCATGAGAAGCTCTGAGGAGAAGAAACCATCCCACGGGGCCACCTCGACCCCCCTCAGCAGAGGGGCTGGGCGGCTGCAGTGGGACGGAGCATCAGCAGAAGGCTGAGTCCCGGGGGGTGCCGGGGCTCGCAGGGAGGGACCTCTCCCAGGGCAGGAGCACCATCTCCCGGCGACGGGATTTATAGCAGCAAGGCTCCGGCCAAGGTGTTCTCAGACGCACAGATGACACGTGGAAGGCACCAGCAGTTTGGGAGACGCTCATTCTGGTTTCTCTCCCCTTAGGAGAGAAATCTCCCTTTACATATGTAAAGCAACCCGGTACATGTGTGTACGGTACATACGAGAGGGAGATGGAAAATTGGCTGTGAACAGGAATACGTTATGTGGGCACATCCCTTTTTCTTTGTGCCACGCTGTCAGACAGACTTCTGAGTGTGAGTCGCAGGATCAGCTGTTATGGGTTTTTACTGTAGGTGGATCAGGTGAAGCTCCGTCTTATTTTGCATTGCTCTGACTCCGTCTCAAAGAGCCCTCGACTTAACAAAAAGAGCAAATCACCTCTCGCTTAAGGGTCCTTTGTATAATTTTACTATGTAAGTCGCAACAGCTTTTTGCCCGCATATCTTTGCCTAGGTAGGTACGTTATGAGGAGACAGATGCAATGTATTAAAACCTGCAGCCCCTGCACAGGTATTTAGTGCTCCCACCAAAGCTGACGGCACGCCTCTGGGCGCTGACAGCTGCACGGACAAAGCCGCTGATACGCATTGCTGGGTGGGAGGTCAAACGCCCTGTTAGCAATGACCTTGATTCCCTAATATGTTATAGTGGCATGTGTTCACAACTGCCTACCTACAGCTCTTCGCGGAGACTGCAAGTTGCTGTGGGCTGTGCTGCCATCGGTGTTTTGGTAACATACGTTTCTGCCTTTTGTATTTGATGCTCGCTTTGCCTTGCCCGCTTGCCTGTTCCTACCCACCCAAACACTCACGTGCAGGTTCAGGCACCTGAGATATCTCAGATGCTTAAACATGAGCATCTGGTGCCACTTGAGGCATCTGGACCTCCGGCTGCTGCCTCAGAAAAGAGTGGGGCTGTCCTACACCTTCTGCCCATCTACCAGCACCGCGTGGCTGTCTTGGGTGCACTGCAGCCTGCAGAGAGCCTATTCTAGCACCTGAGTGAAGCACGTTCCCTTCTGAGAAGATCATCAGAATTTAGGAGGAAAAAATATATAAGATGGGACTTTCCAATATTGAAGAAATCCTTGAAGAGCAGCCCACTGTGTCTGGGTCACTTTGGCAGTGTATGGGGAGCTCTGTCTATTTCTGTGGTTCACACATTGATCCCACCAGGTTAGTAAGTCAAAATATGCTATTTTGGGCTCCTCGCTCTGTGTCCAGAAGAGAAGTGCAGCTGAAAATGATTTGATATGACTAGCTCCTGTATGAAACAAAATGATTGTCCGGCAGGCAGCCACTGGTTTGCTGACAAGCATTTTGCACTTGGAACAAGGAGGTGTTAAATGCTGCCTCTATCCGGATTAAGCCTGGGCTGACAGTTTTAATAAGAGCCAAAGGCACCAGGACAGGTAAAGATCTTCCTGGGCCTTGATGATTTAGCAATGTGCAAACTGCTAGGGAACCCAGCTCTGAATCTTCTCAGTAGTTTTTTTTTTGTTTTTTTTTTTCTTTCTACAGTGATGGCTTGTGGACACAATATTTATAAGATGGGTTGGAAATGTAAAGACTCATCCTATGACCTCTCCAGGTAGACATAGCTGTACAAGTAGAGCCAGACACTTAGGCTACATCTATACAACTAAATTAAATGTTTGTAGGACCACTCTTTGACACCAAGGTCAATTGCTGTGGATCAGCCCATGTCCACATGGCTAAACTCCCTTAGCCTCCAAGGCCAATGGCCATGTACAAGCTGTCAGTTGAGAATGGTCCCTGGCTTGTGTAAACAACTGAACTGCCCCCAGGAACCATTCAGCAGACTCCTAGGCTGAAAACATGCCAGGGATCATTTAACAATGTCACAGTGCTGACACTGCTCCCTGGCATTATTTAATTTACTTGTGTAAATAGAGCCCTGGAGACCCTGGAGACCAGGGCAGGGTAGCTGATGACCTTGTGTGTTGGAAACCCAGCTCATTGTCAAGAGCTTCATTCTTTCAAAAGCTTATTCCAGCAAGGTTGTGGTGAGCCTTTGCTATCCAACAAACAGCGGCTTTTCTTTTGAGGAAAGAAAGGTCCAGACCTTTGGTATCTGGTGGGGAGCTGAGAAGTTAGCAGTGGGAGCAATGAAGAGCACTCCCCTCAAGATGGACTTAAGCAGTGGTAGCCAGGGCCTTGGGACAGCCACACTCCCTCCCATCTTAGCTTTTCCCTCTCTGTAGTAACAGGTCCGTGCCTGCGCTTGCAGGCAGCGTGGGCAAAGGAAATACATAAGTGAATCTCCAGTCTTGCACAGGGTCGGTATGGACGCTCCTGATGGAGTCTGGGGAAGTAAGAGCACTTCCATGAAATCAGTCTTTCCGTGATTCCTGGGTCTCCCTTTCCACTCCCCAGCTCAGCACAGCCCAGACCACCAGACCAATTCACCTGAGCGCGTAATGCTTGGGTAGCATTCATCATTTTGTAATTGTAATTTTTTGTAATTGTAATTTTTTGTAATTTGTTTTGTAATTGTAGCTTTGTAATTGTAGCTGAGTGACTGATTTCAGCAGAGGCTCCAGTCCTACAAAAAGGGGATGGATAAAGATGGTTGTAGGACCAGCTAGAACAATGTGGTCTCTCAAGAAGACTTCATTTCCATTCTCCTCAGTCTGATTGTTTCTCTCACCAGGTGACAGTTGTTTCTCCTTGCCTGAAGGAAAGCTGAAAACTTGGCTCATGAGAAAAATATCCAAAGTGTGTGCTATGGCATTGTAGCGTAAATGGCTACCTGTCTCTAGAGCTGTATTTTCCTTTGTCTTTCTGAAGGACAATCAACCATTTCTATAAAATCTCCAGTACCCATATAGTATCATTTTAGCAGTCACTGTTTTGGAGGAGCATGATAAGGAAGAATTTCGGGTGGATTCACTTCACTTGATCTACAATATAAACGTGAAATTTGCTAGACACGCATCAGCTGTATCACTTTTTTAGCTCCAGAGATCATATTGACTTGATTTTCAATTACTGTAATTAGTACATAATACATGTGAGAGCACCAACATGGTGACATTTACTTCTAAGGTCATAAATGTCAACCACGCAGGTCTCATTCCGTTGCCTACACATAGACACTGTACATTGAGATGTACCAGAGATCCAAGACATGTGCCTGGAGATGCAGACATAGCACAAGACCAACGTGAGACCTGCAGCCCCCTAGGGCAGCAGCTGGAGACCATGTTGGATACACCAAGGTCTCTTCAAGGGCACTAAACCATAGACAAACAGCTGAATTGAGACCTGAACACCTAAGCTAGTTGCTACATTGCCCCTATAGCCAGTGGAGAAACGTAGGCACTTTTAGGGCTCAAACGGTGATGTCTTGAAGTGAGCATCTGAAAGAGATCCCAGTGCTCCCAGAAATGTGTCCCAGAAACATCCTTTTCTCCATTGACTACAAAGCCAGTCTACCAGATCAGCACAGAGGAAGATGCTGAGCAGGTCAAAATCTAATTTTAAGCAAGAATACGCTCACTGTGTTTAACTGGAAAAGCAAACTTTTACTGCTTTATAACACCTTTATGATTACAACCACTAACATCTTCTTTAAAAAGCACAGATTTCAGAAGCCCCTGTGCACGACCTGGTGAAACCTGGAGTCTTACTGCCAGCCACCTTCTAAGGCAGAGTCAGAGCATCTGACTCAAAATGTTTATGTTGTCAAACATCTGTGAGCAAAACTCAGTTCCTGGATCAAATAGCATTGACCTGGAGAGATATTCACCTTCCTACTACTGCTGTGTATTAACAAGTGGTTGATGAGACACATTGTACTGGTCATGCTATGAGACAGGCATACTTACAGATCTGCTTAGACAACTGAGTAACTCTATCTAGGCTTGCTGTCACCAAGAAATGTTTGGGTCATTGTAATCTCTCCCTCCTGGCATCTGTCAAATTAGTTATCTTGAACTGAAAACAGAGCAGTAGAACTAAAGCAATTCAGTTTCCCAAAAAATCTCTATTGTACTTCTTTTATACTTCCGTCCCACATTGGAGGTACACAAGAAGTGACTGGCCTACTGGCAAGCCACATCAAACAGGTATCTGCTGAGTTTATGCTTCAGTCTTTCCTTCAGAGGGATGCAAATGCCGGCCTCTTGCCTATTGAGCTGCCAGGTTTTTACAATAGTTAGAGGAGCTGAAAGCTGTCCAGCCATCTCCTCTTCTGTTGTATTTGGTTAAAATTGGCCATTGGGTTATTACAATGATATTAGGTGGGGAGTTGACAGTTAGACTGGCAGACACATGGAGCGACAGACAGACAGATTACATACACCTATTTTTTTTAGGAAGAGATGCTGAAGAATAACGTGCTAACACCCTCTTGCCTCCCACCACTTCTCTTTTTCTTGCTAATACAAAAAGTTGAAATTTTTGTATTTGGGAGAATTTCAGTGAGGTCCAGAATCACTCATAAAATGGAGGAATTGTTCCAACAATGTCCCTGAAAAGTTTTCTAATTTAAAAAGAAATCCAGGAACAAAATCTGACCAGTTCTAACCCAACCACCTTGAACTGCGCTGTGATGGGTAGTTCAGCAGAGGAGCCTGGGTCTTCATGCACCTCAGCCTTCTCTTAATCCTGCAGGCAGGATCTTCATAAAGGGAGTTATCTTCACATTTCATGCAGCTGATGAGCAACCAGGAGTCAGCACTAAAGCCAAGTAGACTTTGGGCTCTTCTTTATGTCCAACCGAATAAATTAGCATGGACATCAACACCTCCAGAGCTTATTTGGTGGGAGTGAGGGAAACCACGGTAAAGTCCTTGGGCAACAGCTTAGGTCAGGTGTGGGGTGAAGACGTACTTGAAAAACTCGGCAACATATTTGGGAGTCTACCTGGAAACTTGTGCAATCACTGCCTGTTTCTTCATCTTTCCTTGATCTGGGGAAATACTCTTTTCATTGCACCTTTGTAAAGATTCAACTACCTAAAAACTATCCTTTCTTTGGGAAAAAACCCCAACTACTGTATCTATCTACTGTAGATGTGCTTCTTTAATAATATAGACAATTTTCTGTATTTTAAAGCTTGGTTTTATTAAACTGGGGCAAACCAGGAAATCTCATCTTTTCTTCCTCACTGGCTACCATGAAATTTACTCATGATTTACCTATGACCCCCAGACTTAAGAGAGGTGGAATTTTAATTCCAGGGCTGCAGCAGGCCAAGAACTAGGTTTATCTTTTGGCAGGTTTCTACTAGATTATTCCTGACATGTGGCTCATCATATCACAGGTTAACTGTTTAAAGCGAGGAGAGGGGGGAAGCACGAGGCCTAAAGAAGAACAGCTATATAACTCTCCTCCCTTCTCCCCAGAATAAATCCATCCTGAGTTTAGGAGGTGCGTAGATTAAAAGGCTGCTTTGACAGGCTACCAACAACCTTACCACACCATATAACAAGAGTTAACTTTAAATCTACCATTTTGGCTATCTTTGAATCTCAGAGAGAAGCCCAGTCCTAGCATAAAATCTCCTAGTGTTTCACATCTGGGTTTTGTAATTGTCATCTGAAAACAAATAGTGGTAGCAGTGCTAAAGTGACTGGTCATCTCCCTGGAATCCTATTACTCTAGAGCAGTCTTTTTCAGTAATTAAATAATATTGTATCTCCCCCAATATGAATCAAGGCTGAAACAAGTTTCATGTTCAGCTTTTAAACAGTGTTTTCATAGCCAATTTATTTTGTTTTGAAATACATTCCTCTGCCCTTGCTTTTTTCCCCCCGTTTTATTTACTATAGCCTAAGCAGGCCTCTGATTTCTCCTCATCCTGCCATGATCAGAGGCAGAGCCCTCTGCCAGGGATTCAAAAATCAGTAGACGATGCCGCCTGGGCTTATAAGCTCACTGTTGTTCGCCTGCTGTCTTGGGGGAGATGAGAAGCAAAACCACGAGCTGCCAAGAATCACACCCAGGCAGGGATGCAGTGCTGCGGGAGCTGATCCCTGCTCGGCGGCCAGGAGACAGACGTGGCCCTGGGACAAGTTCATGGGGTCACACACTGATGGAGACCCCCTATGCCCTCATGGGGAACAGAGAGGGATTTAATTGTAGGGCTGCAGTCCGTTTGTGTCAAACTGAATGAACAGACCCCAGCCACAAATCACCCAGTATTTTAACAGGCTTTGGAAGGTTCTTCTTCCTGGCTTTAACCCTTTGTGGGAACACAAGGCCTACAGAAGATGTCTGGTGGGAAGTCCTCCAGCACACATGGTGAAAGGCTGCCTGGTGCAAGCCTGCTTCTTCCATGTCCCAGCCACAGCGGAAGGGACAGGGAAGGACCATCCCCTTCACCTGCCAGGTCTGGGGTCTCCGCTACAGCTGCCCTTCAATGCATTCCTCACCACTGGTGTTTCCCATTGCCCACTCACCAAACGGGTCCCTGATTTGGCACCAAGCTGGTCCCCAAGGAGGCCAGGACCTGGTTGTCAGTTATCTCACAGGCATCAGACCATAAGCTCTGCAGAGGACCTGGCTATCTCACAGGTGACAGATCATAGGCTCTGCGGCCGCCTGTCAGCCCCTGAGCCATCTGAGTTTGCCCAAGTCCTTGCAAACACCTCTTTCATGTGTTTTTTTAGGTCTCCATAGCGAGGTCTAAGGGGAGAGCTTTTGAGTCATGTCTGGCAAGGGACGGCAAACGTGTTTCTGCCCCTTTCTGAGTGCTGGGGAAGGAGATGGTTGCTACATCTCCATCATTTCTCCCTCTATTTCCTTGCCTGTCCAGCTCCAGCCTGGTGGATGGAGAATGATCTATTCTCTGGCAGAAAGGCCCTGTGCTAATACAGGGAGAGGTCACGGAGGACAGGAGCTGTAAGCTGCTGATTTCTAACCTTTAGCATCTCTTTCTTTTTCCCCTTTTTCATCCCACTCCCACTTAGAATAGAATCATAGAATCATTTAGGTTGGAAAAGACCCTTAAGATCATCGAGTCCAACTGTAAACTGAACACTTGGTCCCCCTCAACAACCCTCTTCATGTTGAGGCAGGTGACTGCGAAAACTCCTCTGGCTTATGAGTCTGTGAAAGGCTCTTAGTTTAGCTATTTGGAGGAAAACTGTGTATAAAAAGTAAATACAAACATCAGTCCTAACTGCAAATGTGGTCGTATTACTAGCTGGCTTCAGCTCTGTAGAAAATCCCAGTGTAACTGGTCCCAGAGTCAGGTTTTGAGCATGAGCTGAGGGTTCGACTGGAGTCAGTGGGATTGACTGTGCAAGAAAATCGCGCTGGGCAGGAGTGGGCAGTTGGGTCCCAAAAGGTGAGACACAGCTGGGGATTGCAGTTAGCACCAGCAACCCGTCCCTGGTCTATAGGTTGTATTTGAGTGCTCTCTAGTGGACAGAAAAATTAGTCCAGAGGCAAACACAGCTGATGCTCACCCGCCCTGAGCCCAAGTGTCACCCTCACCTGGTTGTCATTTGGTCTGTAATACCTACACGTCACGGGGCTGTGCTGCGTGCGTGTCCGGGAGTGGGGGTTTGGAAGGAGTTCAAAACAGGGTCTTCTTGATCCGTGACACTGCAGGGCAGAGGTTTGATGCGGGAGAGGTGGAGGGTCACAGAGGATGCATGCCTTGTTGGATGCCTTTGATAAGAGCTCAGGCACGGAGCACAAGATAACGTCCCAACCCCTTCCCTGTTAGACGGCCTTTCGGTGCTTCTCCTTGTGTTGAAGGAAACACCTGCAGGACCTGCTCCTGCATGTGCAGTCAGCAGGGAGAAGAGCAGACGGGTACTGTGGAGGGAGAGTAGAAACAACTTTTGGTCCCTAAGATGGATTTCATTAAGAGGTGGGGAAACAGGGTGGTACTGACTCATGTACCAGCCAGTGCTGAGCCTCCAGGAGCCCTCTTCTCCGAGAGCCCTGCCAGTGCTGGACATAGCTGCTCTGAGGGAAGATAGTTCTTGTTTTGCAGCACAAAGTGATAACCCTCGAGATACAGTGGAAACTTAGACTACTTCAGTGTGACAAGAAGGTTTTTATGGAATTCAGCTCAGGACGCAGGCCATAAAGTAGTTAGGTAGTGGGTGCTCCCAGACCAGCAGAACTGTATTACTGAACTCAAATGTTCAAAAGGTGTCCCAAAATTACGAGATTTATAAGGATATGGTATTACAGTTGGGATTAGGTATCTAAGTTTGGATTTCTGAGAATAACTTACCACTTTTTATTTCAGTGAAATAATGACAGCTTAAAGATTTTTGGTGAAACTGAAACAGCCACTTGACTCCTGAAAGAGCTACACCAGCTATAAAGGCTGTATGTATCTCTTCTTAAATTCTTTGTAAACCTGCCTTCTCCATTTCCCCTGGGTTGTGGGGGCTACTGCTTTAGGTTTTCAGGGTCATACTGTCTGTCAGCAAGAGCTGCTTTTATGTGGACAGCCGCTTGGACATCTTGAACACTAATGAATCTCCTTCAACCACCTACTGGACTTAATTACTTGTCTCCCATTCATTCTTCTCTTTCACTTTCTAGAGGCCTTTGACTGAAACCAGACTGGCCTCCTTTTCTTTGAGCACCTTCTTCCACCCGGGGCAGTCATCTGCGACCTTGCCTCATCTAGTTAGAAACCCCTGAGGCTCTAACAAAGTACCACACATAACTGCAGTAAAAAAAATACGGGATCGTATATGGGCAGTTATTCTATGCAAATTCATTACTAGTTTTGTTACAGAGATGCTGCAGCTATGCATAATTTAGGCTACTGAATACTGACCACATGAATATGTTGATTTCGTTTGTTGAAGGCCCAGAAAGGAAGGAGAAAAAAAAATAGATAAAAATAAACCAAGCAAGCTACTAAACCAGACTAAACCAGTCAACACGGGAGAGTTAAAAGTCAGGAACAAAGCCAGCAGTCCCACAGAAAAGAGCCCTGAAGCTTCAGAGCGCCTCTTCCTCTTTCCTTTGCTCATACACAACTGGACAGAGGCAAGGGAGACCCATGAGGGTGAGAGGAGCAGCTGAGGGTAACCCAAATATTGGTAGGAAATCGTAACTTTATTAGTGATGACTGTTACTGGTATTAGTTCTCAGGTTCGCTGCACATCCTCCCATAGGCCTTCCCCTGCACGTCTCCAACTGATGATCAGCTACGCTGACGATCAGTGTCACTGAGCCTGATGGCCTGGGGGCAGGGTCTGCCCAGTGCTCATCGATGTGCTCTTTTCTGCCAGAAAAAAAAAAAAAAATAGGTCCAATGGAAGAAATTTTCTCTGTGGCATCCAAAGCAACATGGAAATCAAACTCCAAATATTCTGGGAGGTTGCTTCTGAAAAAGGCAAGACTGTTGCTCAGCTGCAGCAGACAGCTCTACCTGCATATTACAGTTTGCTTCTGTCGGGTTTGACTTTTGTGCACCTTTTATGCTGAGATTCACTCAGAAATGCACTCTTCACAGTCACTACCTGATGAAAGCCCCTACTCTAAACTCATGGGTAAGTCAGCTGATCCCTTCCCCAACTTCAGAGGTTAGCAACACTGAGACGTTTGTTTTATTTTCCAACTACATGATGCTTTTGATGACATGAGCTGTGGAGTTACAAAAATCCCACGTATGATGAGACTTGCTAAGAAATAAGATAAATAGGCAGTGTTTGGAGTTCTTTCATGTGCATACCGACACAGTGCACACGACCTCTCCAGGTCAAAGGCAGATCCCAGCAGCACACCGGGGCTGAGCAGACACTCCCGTCTGGGGAGAACAGCCCCAGTTTTTGAAGCACCTTCACAGGCACTCGGCAACATTTGGATGGACGCTGCTCAGCGAGTGTGACGAGCACTGCCTCAGCGGGGGCTCACGGCTCAGGTCCTGCTCCGTTTTTGCTGTCTCAGGTGGCGAACTGCCAGCTGCTTACTCCTTGTTACTATCTGAATAAATTGGATTATCCAGGAAGCCAAGTGGGGACAAAAATGCCATTAGAGATGCAATTCATTTAGACATGTAACTATTTAGGATATACTTATGCCTTCAGGCACTCCAGCCCAGAGCTTTTTAACCCCTCATAGGCCACATGAGAACGATTCACATTTCAAAAGTGTTTTCCAGTGGCTGGCAGCCCTCCTGGCAATGGTGATTCCTGAGCCAGGAAGGCAGCAGCCATGCGGTGCTATTTACACTCTGCTTAACAAAAGGTTTCCAGTGGCAATAATCAGGGAGAGAAAACAACCAGGGTTTAGGAAGGAACTCCACTTAGGAAGTCTCCCCTTTCTGTGTGTTTTGACTCATGTGTTTCATGTGGTAGACTTCTAGTTTCACCAGAAGCAGCAAAAGATGGACTCGATGATTTTAAAGATCCCTTCCAACCTAGATGATTCTATGCTTCTAAGATCATTCTGTATCTGCCACCTTTGGATCTCTCTCGATTTTTACAGACTACCATCGCATCCCCAACGCCTCCAGCTGTTTCTTTCCGGGATGAAAAGCCCTAATCCACTCACCAGGTCCTCTCTTTTAGGGGGCTGCTCATCTCTGGGGGCAGCCCTGGACCCGCTACGCACCCACTCGGGGTGCAGAGCCTCTTCGGGGGGCGGCGCCGCTGATGGTTTCTATCGCTTTTCTAATATTCCCCACCACCTCCTTAGTTTCCTGCCGTGACACTGAAGCGTGAGCAGCAGAAAGCTGTGCCCGTTACGAAGCTTTTTTTCCTCGGTCCTTCCCTGCAGAAGCCGGGGCGGGAGGGGGGGGATAAAGCACTCCGGTGCACCCAGAAGGGTGAAAACGAAGCTGCGCTCCGCGGGCCGGCTCTGGGTGCCGGTGGAGGGCAGCAGAGGGAGCAGCTGTTTGCTGCTTTCTTCCTAAAACGAACGTTGGAGCGAACTCCGAGCAGCCCCGGGGCCGGGGGGGGTCGCGGCTCCCGGCGGCGCTCTCTGCTCGGCGCGGGGCACAGGGCCGCCGCGGAGCCTTCTGCCGCAGGTGCCGCTCTGCAGCAGCACCGTGCCGGCTGCTGTAAGGCGTGCGAGCTAGGGAGGAGGGCGCACGGATGTCACCGGGGAGATGTTTTGGTCCCGTAAGGGGGAAAAAAAATAATGAAGCGAAAGCGGAGAGTGAATTGGTGGAGGTTCCGTGCCAGAGGAGCCGCCCGCCGGGGTAGTCGTGGCCGAGTGGTTAAGGCGATGGACTAGAAATCCATTGGGGTCTCCCCGCGCAGGTTCGAATCCTGCCGACTACGGTTCGTGTCGCTTTTCTTTTCTCCCCCGGCTCGGCCGTTTTCCTCCCTTTGCGCTCTTCCCCGCCACCGTGTTGCACCGCAGCCTCCCGCCGGCACACATCCGGCGGGGCGGCCCGCTGCCAGCCCCGGGGGAAGGGAGGCGGGACCCCGTGACGGCCGGACGCGGCCTCTCCGCCCGGGCCGGCGCCGATCCGGAGCGAGGCTGCTTCCCCCACCCCTCCCCGCCATGCAGCACAGCTCGGCGCCCGCCGTGCTGGTCACCACCAGGTACCGGGGAGAAGCAGCGACCCCGCCGCCGCCTTCCCTCCGCCGGGCAGGGCCCGCGCAGCCGGACCGCCGCGCTGGCGACGGGCGCCGCCTGGGGAAGGGAAGGAGCGCGGCGGGCGGCGCCTCACGGGGACCCCAGGGCGGGCGCTGAGGGGGGTGGCGGAGCTGAGGAGGCGGTGGGGGAGCTGAGGGGGGGCCGAGGGGTTGGCGGGCGGTGGGGGAGCTGAGGGGAGGCCGAGGCGGGCGGCGGGTGTCCGCTGCGTGGTTTTGCCCCCAGAAGGCTTCGGATAAATGTGGTTCCGCGAGTGTTTTGGCATTTCACAGCCGGGAGAAGAGCAGTGTTGTGTGGCCCGCCCTGTGTAACGCTGGCCGTTGGGTCCTTTCCTCCTGTGGTAACTGAGAGTCCTTTCCCTTCCACGTTGACATTGCTGGGGACGCAACGTGTGCTCCCACCCTCCAGAAACGTCTTTCCCTTGTCAGTGTTTTGAGGTGGGTCAGAAGGAATTAAAATTCACCCTGAAGCGTACACGGGCGTCTTTGAGGCGCGGTGTCGTCAGTGCTTTTGGCTGACCCCAAAAGCCACCGTGCACCGCTGCCTGTCCCTTGTGTCCAGCGGGCCGCGGGCGGCCTGTCAGGGCTCGAAGTGAGGCCAGGGGTGGGCAAAATAAGTTTATTCTGTTTCCCCACCTTCTTGAATCCGTGCCCTAGGTGGGTGCAGAGGCACTTTGGTGTTTAGTTGCATTAAATTTTTAAAACCTGTATTTTTCTAGTTGTGGCGAATGAACTCTCAAGAGAAGTGCCTCAAGAAGAAAACGCTTGTGGCAATCTTTATAGAGAAATGATAGAGAGAGATTTTTTTATTTTTTTTTTTTTACCCCCACGAGATATTTGAGACCACATGAAAGCAGTTCCCTGTCAGATGTGACATGAGAAACAAAAGTGTTGATTCAGCAAGGTCTTGCCTCACACATCTCCCTCCTAGGACATAAGTAGCAACTATTTCAATCACATTAACTTCAAAACCATTATTCTAATCCTTAAATATTTGGCTATATCAGGGCCTGACTTCCTTTGGAGCAGTGGCCTTGAACCTTCAAACATATTTGACTTAACTCGCATGTTTTGTAGGACTGACTTTATGTTAGGTTTAGCCTTGGAAATGGAAATCTGAACACCTGGATTTGTTTTGCAGTCGGTAGACTTTACCAGTTGTAAAGCATCCCACTGATATTGGAATGCTGTCAGTGATAAAATTGGATATAGATGTATGTGTAGGATTAAGGCTTTTGCAAGTGCATATATTTTCTAGCTTGTGAGATAAGATAGCTGTATAGTTGTGACCTTTTTCACTCTTTATACGTACTGGTTTTGGGAATAGGATTCCTAGTTGCTATGGTAATATAAATAGTCTGTATACTTGTAGTTAGACTACACAAAGAAATAAAAATGCTGGCTAATTCGTATCTGATATTTTGCCTTGACTGAATGAATAAATGAGTCGTACAAGTTTTTTCTCCTTTTACTGTGACCTGGGTCATCACAGTTTGGTCCCCTTTGGGCAGAGGTTGCTGGAGCTGGGTGCTGCTGGTAGGGCTGACTTTATCAAGGCAGAAAGTGCAGAGTCCACTCTCCTGACTGCACAGACACTGGAATAAAGTTTCTCTGATCATGGCACTTACATCCCTTACTTTGCTTTCTTGCTTGCAGTGGCTAAATTCCCTTCTCTCCCATCTTGGCCTTTCAGCACGGAAAGCAGGTTAATTAAAATACAAAGACTCTACATTATATGCAAATCAAAAGACAGGAATGAAAAGTTGTGGCTTTTCTGTGAGCTGCGGAAACTGCTCTGTTGAGCTGACCTTTGTATAGTTTCCCTTTCCTCTATCCTGCGCCGATCCTGCATGACCTGATTGTGCAAGCACATTGTTACTGGTATGAATGGTCTTGTATTCAAGTGAAGCGATTCGTGTTAGCAAAGTTAACTGTGTGCCCAAATCTCCCCTGAATCGTCTGTATTGTAGACAAAAATGTAACTTGTAGGTACACAAGCTGGGTTTAAGTAAGGAGTAGAAGCAATAAACGTGTCCAATTTAAACAACCAGCGTTCTCCTTTTGCTTCTTGGTAAAAACTACTAGTATAAAAATAATTGTGTTTGGTGTGAAAAATGCAATGAAACTATGTTTTGCCTTGGGATTTGTAGGTGCTGCGTCTGCTTGAATAACAACAACAGTATCAAATGAATTAAAACACTGGGGGCTGCTTGTTTTGAAACTAAGGCATTCCAAGAACTAGTGTGCACTTTGGATATTACGCTGTATCTATCTCAGCCTCCCTGCTGATTTCTGTTCCTTTAGAATCATTTTTGTATTTAAAAAACCCACACAATCCTGTTGCTATGGAAGAGAAAATAGTGTTAGGTTTCGTGTAAGAGTTGATAATGAAAGTGATCATGAGGCCTAAAGCAAACATACAAAAATGTAGCTACTCCCCCTCCTTCTAATCGCTTTCCATTACAGTCATTTTAGCTGAGGCTTTTTTACAACTTTAAAAGAAAAACCCTGGATGTAGGCAAGGTACTTTTTAACTTCCATGACATTTTTAGGACTCTTTGATGCAGCAGCTCTTACACTGAAGTTGTTGTGTCATCCGAGTACATCTGTATGTGGCTGGTGTTTTAAGCTAAATAAGGCCATTCAGGAAAGGATGGTGTACTGGTGTTTTTTCATTTTATTTACCTCAGAGGTGAAAAGCAGGTTAATTTGTTATTTATAGTCCGTCTGTGGCTGTGTTAACAGAAATAAGTCACTCCAGAGTACCATTCGACAGACCTTATTGCTGTCATAGCTGCAGTCACAACTTTTGAGCGACAACACGTGGGGAGCATTTCCAGTATTTCTAAAAACCCCAGATCCAGCTGATTTTACTGGCAGGTGTCCTTTGAGTCAGCATTTTGGCTGTCATCGAAGGAGACAACGCTGCAGATAATGACTGTTACTTACAGGTTCGACAGACTGCTGTGTGAAAGCCAGGCACCTAAGTATTTATACACAAGCACTATTGATTCTGTGTTTACAGCCTGACAACGCATACCTGAGAACAAAATTTTGTCTGTTAGTGTAAAGTCAAGTCCTTGGCTGGCAGAAAACGAGAACAGAATCGGAGCAAACAGAATGGCATTTAGGTACCTAGTATAAAATCTCGGTGAAGGTAGAGCTGTTGTTAAAGCCCAAATGTTTTAAACATGGCTTGCAAAGAGGATTGGGTACAAAATCGGGCCTGTGTCCTTGTTTGTTCCTATCTGATTTATACAGAACTCTTGAAATACTCTCTTTAAAAAGTTTTATGTTCAGTTTAGCATTGGAGGGTCAGAGGTTCCCTTCTTGGGAAAACTCAAGTTTCAAAAGAACTGGTCAAGTTTTGACATGATGAGAGGAGTCTTTTGAAACTTTGTTTGAAACTAGATTGTTTAAACACCTTTAAAGTGTATTTTGAGTTTGTACACCTCATTTATCCTTAGGTGAAGGGCACCTGCGTTAATGAATCTAAACTTCCTAAAGAAAGGAAAAAATTCCACAAGGCATCTCTGCAATCCACAGGAAGTCCAGAGAAGATGGGACTTGACGTTCCCCATACAGCTAAAGTTAAAAAAAAAAAAAAGCAGAAAAAAATTTAATGAAAAGAAAACTGTAAACAGTCCCTTCTGATTTCATTGAAAAACATTCACTTACACATACGAAGGATGCGCTTGGAGATGTCTTCAGAGAGTATTTGATGCTCTGGATGATAAACTTCTTTGTGATGCTGGCAGAGTATGTTGTTCCAGTGACAGCAGTAGTGAGCGTGCTGTGGCTTGGCACGGGGATAACTTTGGGGAGAGGATCTCTGACCAGTTTTGCTTTAAAGTCTATTGAAACAGACTGTTTATTTCGTAAAACGTACTATTTTCTTGTGCCCCAACTGCAGCTGCTTGGTCTTACTCTTGATGCATGAGCACTATAATATGATCCTGGCATTCATTCCTCTTGCAGAAATGTCATGAATAATTCCTTGGGTGGGAATCCAGGGGGAAGGTGATGCCACGGTTCAGTGGATCTGAAGCTGGCAGGAGAAGAAGATGCATTGAGTAAACTGCAGCAGCAGCTCCCTCATTGCATTTTCTTCCAAGAGGAGCCATGGGCGGTTCTGACTGTTGGCAGTTCTCAGAGGTTAACGTTGTGATTCTTTGTCTACTTTAACTGGGTATGAAAGGGCAGGTGGGTTTGTTTCCAGTGGGTTTTTTTTTGTGGGAAAGCTGAGATACTTTAGATGGTGTACCCTTTCTGCTATTTGGCAACAAGACTGTCAGTCAGACAGTCAAGACCAGAAGGCAGTTCAAAGACATCATGTACTCCTTTAACTTGCTCAGTCCTGATAGGCTTTTGTCTAATTTTCCTCAAGGACCTCCACAAACGGAAACTGCATGGTTTGCCCAGCAGTCGCTCCAGCAACTTCTTTGTATTTCAGGCTTTAATCTAGTTCCCTGGTTGGCTCTTAACAAACCTTACACTGTCCCTGCGCCCCAGGAAGCTCCTTCTTCCTTTCGTGGCCCCTTTCAGCTATTGTCTCTGCCATTCCTGGGGATGTGCTAAGACACAGGAGGGGTGGATAGGGCTTGGCATGAATTGCAGTGAACAGACCTTTGCTTCAAAACAAGCCGTGATGAGAGCTCATGGGATCTTCTCACCTGCCCTGCTGGATAGGACAGCAACTTCAGCTTCTGTGAGTGAAATCCTGTTCTGAATGAATCCCCATCTTCTGTTCCCAGAAATGCTATGTGCCTGGCATTTTGTCTGCAGTGGCCTGTGGCAGGTGCTTTGGGATAGACTATAGGAAGTAGGCCACATCCAAATTTGTATTGTTGCAGAGTAGGAGCAGCGTTGGGGTAGGGTCTGTCTGATGTCCTGTTGAAATGGGAGTCTTTGCACTGACTTCCTTGAGCTTTGAACTGGATCCTTGGAAAGGGTCATTTAAAAGTCTTTGTGCCAATGCCTGAACTCTGCATGTGTTTTCTTCCCTAGGCAAATTCAGAATACGCACACGGGGCTGGATTTGTCAGTGCCGGAATACCAGGAAATCCGTGGGAAGATGATGTCTGGCCATGTAGAGTATCACATTGTCGTTGTTACCCGACTGGCTGCCTTCAAATCAGCAAAGCACAAGCCTGAAGATGTAGTTCAATTTATGGTAAAGTTTAATCAGTGCTGTGTTAGTGATCACTTTCTTAATCAGCTTTGATTATTTTTGTCTTGATGGAGCAGATACTTTGTCATCGCAGCGGCCCTGGGCCAAGGTCCTTAGTAGGACGACACAGTCTGTACCATTTCTGCAATAGGAGTATTATACATAAATTAATCAAACTTTTTATTCCAGGACCTCAAAGCAACAATGACTCTTTGTGGTTGCCTTTAAAGCATTTTGCATTATGGGTCAACAAATAGAAACCAATTAAGCTTTTTATAAGTCCTGCTACAAAATTAGTTTCTCTGATATATGTATCAGCACTGGGACTTGGTACAGAAACATGAAATAAATACGTAATAGTTTACTTGAATGGAGAAACAATCATGTGGGGCAATAATAGGAATTAACCTTGCAGTAGGTTAGCCTTGACCTGTTAGCCTTGATCTATAATCTTTGACATGGTTTTTAAAATCCTTAGTAAAAGTGGTGTAGAAGGAAGTGTCCGTATAAAACATTGAGTTGGATTGGTTTTTTTTATAACTGCAGAGTAAAGGTTTGAAAATAGCACAAGATTCATTTCACCTCTTTCAGGTCATCTATAGCATGTGGGCGTCCACTTGAGCTGTCTCACCTGGGACTGTCTATTGAGTTGATGGAAAAAGGTGCATTTATGGTACATCTAATTTGATATGCTTTAGCTGTCTGCTGAACCACTCCCAAGAAACGTGTTTCTCTGTCCGCTGACTATAAAGGGACTCTAAGGGGATGCACCCTGTTGCATGCTGTGAACATTTTCAGATGTTTGGGGGATAACTGTAGTGTCAGAGTGATGTGAGTGCGTGCTTACCTGGTAGACCATTAGCCCTAGAGTAAATCACACTCTGTAGAAGATAGCTGATAAATGGATATTTACACAGCCTGATTTGCAGATAAAGACCCATCTGTCAGTGTTGTGATGAGGTGCATGATGATGAGACCTTACACATTTATTGCACTCCTTATGCTATATATAACTTTATGGTAGAAGCAGCAGCAGTGGCATAAGAGTCTGTTCTGTTCTCCCTCCTTGTCCCTGACTGCTTATTCTCGCTCCTGCAGTGTTTCCGTGTGCCAGTGTCATGTGGCTGTTCTGTAACATCAGCTGAGGAAGGTCCTGGCTGAAAATGGGTATTTGGGGGTTTGTTATTTAGTACTAATTTACGCTTGTTTCTTGAGCTTCTGAGTTGCATAGCCCCATTAAAGTTTGTTTTTGGACAGGGGAATCATAGAATCGTTATGGCTGGAAAAGACCTTTACACTCATCAAGTCCAGCCGTTATCTAACTCCATGGGGCCCACTTCTAAACCATGTCCCTGAGCACAGTATCTAGATGGCTTTTAAATACATCCAAGGGTGGCGATTCAATCACTTCCCTGGGCAGCCTGTTCCAGTCTTTG
>RSEF01000003.1:81236032-81253004 GCA_003993805.1 Himantopus leucocephalus | reverse complement strand
ACGCAAGGAGAATTTACTTCTTATCTTTTCAATTATCTCCAGGTCAAACACTACATTTACTGAGTAACTACAATTAAGCACATTGGCAGGAGACCTCCAGCACATTTTTTCTCAGGTGAATGTTGTAAACAAAGCTCTGTGCTCCCAAGATATGCAAGATGCAAGCCTTTCAGGCTTTGGTCTTGAACTGACTCCATGTCTTTCACATTCTTATCTGACAAGCTGTAATGGGGACAAAAAGAAAAGTTGTCTCACCAACATCTTTCCACAACGACTTACGGCTTGTTGGTTTGGACACTCTTCTGAGACTACCCACTGCAATTCAGTCATTTGTCCTTCCTATTATAGGAATTGAAGATCAGTCAACACGCAATTTGTTAACCAAGCTCAGGAGCTGGGCTTCAGGGTCTACATTCTAGTTTAAGAGACACGACTACCTACCACCTTAAGATGCATACTTTTAGCAGAAATGGAGTTGTAGAATCACCGTCCTCAGGACTGGTTTAAGCATCAAAGTGTTTCACCTGCTGACAGGTGCAAATCCCCATTGTAGGCTTCCAGACATCCTATTTATTCAAGGGAACATGGACGGCGGGCTTTACATTGCAAACTCCACTCCAGGTGCTCCACTTCTCAGTAGCACAGTGCACTTTTCAGTGCAAACATTACTCTTGCTCCAAGTATGCCAGTTTTAGGCATTGCATCATTAAACTATAGTTGCCTGAACCCATTTCTAGTTCTTAAGCAAAGTTCTTAAGTGACACTGGGCACTGTATTGTCCCATTCTCCAGTTTTCCCTTTCACCATGAGAGTTGGATTATAATCAACCTACTACAGAAGGAAAAAGCGTAATTCTACTGAGAAAAGCTTGAAAAAAAGTGGCCACTCTGCTGCCTGCAGAAATGCATAGAAGATGTATATGAGTTCAGAGCAGAGGAAATTACACTTAACTTCTGTGCAGGATTTATTTCTAGAAGTGTTTAAGATGGTTTCACCTCGGAGATTAATGTTTAAAGTGAAGATAAGTCAGTAGTTGCAGGATGGAAAGCTGATTTGTGAAATGTGATCTGGGATGGAAACTTTCGGTTTGGGAAAGGATTGTCGTATGCTAGGGTAATTTTAAGGCTGTTTTGCATTTAGATAATGTACCTGTGATTTGATGAAGAAAACTGATGGAAAAATGGGTAAGGAAATGATTTAACTCAGGAGCAATGCAATTATTGAGACATAATTCATACAAGCAGCATCACTGGGATTGGCAATACGTGCCTTTTAACTTCTACTTGTTGAGTACAAATGCATTTTATAAAGCTCCCTCCTCACCTGTGCTCAAAGAGGACGTATCCTGTAGATATATATAAGAAGGGACTTATATCTATATAACAGATATATAGAGATATGTAAGATAAGATATATAAGATAGATATCTTATTAATCTTATTAATCTTATTAATATTTTAATAAGATATATATCTATATCTTCTCTAGATATTATATAAGTCCCTTCATTAAAAAGGTCAAGGTGAGAGAACCTTCATTGTTATGGCCACACTGTGGAAGGGAAAAGAGAAGAGGCTGCCCTGTGGCAGCCAAGACAGTGTGCTCACAAGTTCTAAGACCTCAGAGTGTATGTGGAAAGTTAGTTGTCTACTCAAAAAGCACTAAGCTAATAAATGATGCAGTTAGATTTAAAGAATTTGGGTCATTCAAGCACTGAGCAAATAGAAATCAGCCTGGAGAGACTTAAGACCATGCTGGGAAACATTTGCTAAATAGAACAATTGTAAAGTACACCGGAAAAAAGGGAATAAACTGAGGAGCAGTAGAGAGAACATTGATTTAGCATGTCGGCATAGGGATATTCTGTGTTTCTTTTACCCAGATGGCCCATCCCTTCTTTCCGTTAGACTGGAGAGCCATAAGGCAGTACTTGCAGAGTGTTCGGACAACCCAAATGGTATAAAAAGACAGTGACCCCTTAGCTTGCAAGAGAAAATTTTCAGTTTCTCCTTTTCCGTTGCCTTTGTTGCCATGATAAGCCCATCTATGGCCACTTGTTCCTCCAAAGAAGTTTACATTGTGTTTTCCTGCTATTGCTGTTGAAGCCCTCATCTAAACATGAGGAGGAACTTCGTTACTTTGAGGGTGGCAGAGCACTGGAACAGGCTGCCCAGAGAGGTGGCGGAGTCTCCCCCACTGGAGACATTCAAAACCCACCTAGATGCCATCCTGTCCAACCTGCTGTAGGTGACCCTGCTCTGGCAGCGGAGTTGGACTAGGTGATCTCCAGAGGTCCCTTCCAACCCTGACCATTCTGTTATTCTGTGATCTGCTCCCTTGGGTTTTTAACCAGTCTCCTAACTGCACACTTCTGCTCGCATAAAAGACAGCTGCCAAAATAGTCATGTCAGTTATTACGGCAGGCTTGCCTCTGTTCTGAATCTTTACCTTCTTGCCTTGTTTCCTACCACATCAGAGTCAGCCTTTGTGTTTTTGCCATTGCACATCACCTTGGGACATGTTCATCTTTATTCACTTTGCTGCTGTGGTGGCAAACATCTTTCAAGTTCCTTCTAGGTAGCCCCTTAATGCTACAATATATTCCTAAAGTTAATCTTCCTTTTAACAACTAAGGACACACTGTTTGGAAAGAAAACTAAAAAAAAAAAAAAAAAAAAGAAAGAATTCACCAGCAAACAGGTTGGCTGATATAGATATATTTTAAGCTTTCTAAAGCAATCTGGACATGCATACTTAAACGCATGATATTACTGCTGCTATCTTTGTTTTTCTTCTTACCTTTTGCTGCAGTCATTTATTGCATCTCGGCTCAGGCAAAATACTCCTTGTGGCAAATTTTCTATCTGCATATGAATGTTCATAATGCAAATACAATGAAATTTCTGGTCTGATGGGGTCCTCCAGGAACTTGCCAAAGGATATGTTATTTCTATACTATTTTAGATACTATAACTAAGTGGTACATCAGCCGGTCAAATCCATACACCTGTATAAAGGAGAGGGCTTTGTGCTCATGTGCACTTTGCAAAGTATTAAAGAAGTTTGAGCCATCCTCATGACCCAAATCAACTCTGTTATGGAGTAAGTTCTGTCCATCATCTATTACGTAAGCAAGACATCACTCTTAACAGAAAAGTGCAAGGTAAATTCCACTGAACTAATGGCATTCATAATAAAATATATTGTATACAAAAATGTATTTCAGATTTCCAGATGATCTAAATCTTATCTGTGTGGTATTAGAAAAAAAAAAAAAACAAAAACAAAAAATAGTTACAATTTTTCTGGTGATATATAACAGCATAGATTAGAGCCATCAGGAAATGACAACTTCCATTTGCAGTCTTCACTTTACTCTTTTCCACATACGTTTTATTGTACAGCCACTATTTACATGTATTTCAGTGTTTCTCAGATAATGTAATGCCCTCTAACATTATGTCTTTTCTATATATATTAGCTAAAATTAAAAAAAAAACCCTAAGTATTTAAAACAACAACAAAAATATCTTAAAAGCCCGGACTGAAAACTCAGTTTTGCAGTTGCAGCTGAAGAAACTTACCTTTAATTATTCCATTTATGATCTCTGAGAGCATCGAGCTTGCTAACCCAGTCCCTAAGCTCACGTTTGCAGGAAGAAAGTCAAAATCACCTGAACAAATGAATATGTTAAGCAACCTGACCTTGACTCTGTACTACATATACTATACTGGTGATGCCTTTGTAAACTGTTGTTTCAGCTGAGTTAATGAGTACGACTCCTGGATGAGATCAGACTGAGTGCTCATGAGAATGTGGGTGACTGAGAGCTAATGTGATATGTGACAGAGCAAAAGAGAACAAAGACACGCACTCACTTTTCATTTCCCTGAGGGGGTAAACACAGACACTGAGAGTGAAGTCTGTTGGAGGAGAGGGAGTGGAAAAAAATGCCGTCAGTGAGTGTAGAGAGTTGAGAGGTTTTATGCTGCTATCTATTTTCAGTATTCTCTGTAAGAAACTGCTCAGTGTATCCAGAAGAGTCCGTCACTGGGAAATCTCACTGTAGCAAGTAGCTGTTGATTCCATTTTAAGTTAGTATGTTTTCCTGCAGTACAATTTTGACCTTATAAGTACGTATCTAATAAATGCTCTAACCCAAGAGTTCTTCAACTGATTGAAGGTAAGGGTGTGCAGCATGATCATTATCTCCTGGAGCTGTGCTCCAAAGCCTGCTGTGTACTCGGCACAGACCTAGGTGTATCCTTAGCAGACCAAACAGACAGTTTTAATGCAAGCTACAAAACTCAGTTTTAATCCTTGCCCTACACAGCAGCAAGCTGGGACTATTCAAAAGGCTTTGACCTCAGGGCTGAAGGAGAATGTGGCATAATCCAGAGAAAACCAGAGGCTAATCAAGAGCAACACTGAGGTATTTACTGAGATAGTCAATGAGAATGAATTAAGTGAAATGTTTTAGTGTGTATGAAGCATAAAAAAATTAACTTTTTTTTCACATTTATAACCGTTACAAAAGAAGAAAATCTTCTGTTGAAGTTTGAAAAGACCTAAGCTACAACAGAAATATTTAATGGGTTCAAACTGGCTAGGAAAGTGGGGGGAAAAGGCTATAAGTCTACAAAATAAGACACCTCATGTTTTACATGTTTGGTTGTTTCTCCTGGAGTTGGGACCAGAGATGTGTGACAAACACATGGGAAAGTTGGATAGAATGGCATGCAAAAAAGGGCTAAACATGTTGTGCCTGTTTGGTATTCTAATTGCATTGATTCCTTCTGTTGCTTCAAATCACATCTGACACTTACTTAGTTAGATTAATCTGATAGATTGCAAATGTGTAGCCAGGGCTGTAAATATAATTGACATGTGTTAAAAATATAATCATATTGGTCTGGCATATCTGCATCTTATCCTCCTAAGGGCATTCTTAATTTTTTGACCTGTAAGTCAGAAATAGTGGGTTTTTTTCTTCACATTCTTAGTTTACCCAACAATTTTTTGGATTTTATTTATTATGTGGTTCAGATTTGTTGTTTTCAGTTGTCATGGCCAGTGGCTGTGATGTCCATAGCTGTCATTCAATAACATGAAATTGTACTTGTTTTCTCCCTATATAATTTTTTGTGAATTTAAGAATATTCACATTTACAAATGTTTAGATCTCTTTGAGCTTGATAGAAGCGATTGCGATTCTATCCCTAAAATATATTGGTTTTCTTCATCAATGTGTAACTTACAGTTTTGCATGTTACTAACACCACTTTAAATGACAAAGATTAAATTCTCATTTTAACTAAGTAAGTAAACAGTAATCTTTATTTACTACTTTCTTTACTATTTTATTCCAATGTTTTCTTTGCCACAACACTTTTACACTTTTATAAACTATGTTTGGATCTACGCTTATTGTGGACAGATTTTCTGGGCTGGTTTGGTTTTGGTTTGGTTTTTTTTTTTCCATTTCATGTTTGCTGTGGCCTATTTGCAAGGTGGAATTTAGAACCTGGGTTGGTGTTGGCAGTTGACCAATAAGGACCTCCTTGTAGTCTGCAATGTCTTAACTAGCGATGCTGTCCTTAAATCCTTATTGTGAAAGAAGGTAGAGAAGACATGTACAGATGATAAGTGTATATACACTGCCCTGCACCCTGTTTATACCAGTTCACATTATACAGTCCAACTGCAATCTACACATGAGGTGTAGAATGTTTCTGATGTCATTGCATTTCATACTTACTGCTCATGACAATACATCTATGCAAATTCCACAGAGAAGAGGTTAAACATAGATAGGAAAATGTCTAATCCACTGGTTTTATTTTTTGTTACATATTCTGTGTGATAGCATTAGATTTTTCTCCACGCTAAAGAAAATGCTTTTTATAATGATACTCAGCTGTTCTGCATGAACATGTGGATTCCTTTTCCTCTTTACTGGACAAAAAGACCTTAGCCCTAGGATGACTTTTTTTATATTGGAGATCATCACATCTGGGATCTTGTTCTCAAGAAGCAAAGAGTGGGCAGGATTTACCTAAGAGCTTTTGATCCTCAGAATTCTCTGCCTTTTGTATATCCTGTCAGGTTATAGTAAGATTTTGTAAGGTGATTGACTGGGACCGACAGCCTGATTAGAAAACTTGGTTCTGTCATTTAAGATAATTGTTTAGAGGGGGGTTGCTTTTATTTTGCATTGGTAGGTATGGCTTTTCTTGCTGTTATGAGTTGGAATAAGGCTCTGTAGGGGCTTTAGCTGCCCTCAAAACATTTATTTCTGTTGTATGTGAGGAAAATATAGTGAAATTTTATGTTAATTTTTCTGGCTGCCTAATGTATGGTTCTGTCCCTGAGCAGCAGTCATACGAGAACCGAGCTGCTTCAGAGCTACTTCTGCTTTTACTCTTTTTCATGTTGTAGAACTAGCAGGATTTTCATTTGCTCATCAAGACCAGGAGATACAACCTTCCCCAGGCAGCTGGGAGTGATAATGCATGTTTATAGCACGGCAGGATCTAGGGTTACTCAGAAACAAAGTTTGCAACTCCAAAGTTGATACAGATATATAAAGTATCAGGAGAGATGCAAGTCACAGGTGGAAGATCTTTCATATATGCCATTTATATAGGTTAGGGTAATTGAAATTATGTGTGTTTATACTGCCACACTCAGAAACGGAGTCCACAGAAAGTGAGGAAATAAGAAAAGTCATTTAGACAGTTTATCCAAGCTTCAAGAAGCCTTACAGACTGCTTCTTTCACATAGTGTAATCTTTGCTTCTAGTGTCACTGCAAGATCATAGGCTAATTCATGACCACTACCCCTGGGTTAAAAACCACAGTGGATGGTCTCCCAAGGCTCATGCGATTCATCTTCCTTTCACAGGGGACCTCTTTGTTCATGAAGACATGAATCAAATGCATTTGTAAAAGCTTCATATTAAGCTATGAGGTTGATATACTCCCCTTTCAATGGCATCATCCTCAGATATAAGAATAGCATAGATAAAATCATTGCATTTCTCTCTTGTCAATTCTAAATCTCGTGGGTGCCTTGCTAGGGAAGAATGGAGTTTCACTCTGTCTTTTTTTTTTTTCTTCAAAATATTTGCATGAGCTCTTTGTTCTTCAAACTGTGCCTCAGCTCTACAGTTAAATTGACTTTTCCTTGCACAGATGTAGGGAGAGACCACAGCTGAGCTGTGAGTTCACTCGGGCTTTGCTCTGTGCCCTGCCTGTGACCAGGAGCAGACGTTGGTATGCAGGACTCATCTCAGGATACCGTCACTGGGATAGCAATCATCTACTCAATGCCTCATTCCCTTTAATACCAGAAAGGGNTGACCAGGAGCAGACGTTGGTATGCAGGACTCATCTCAGGATACTGTCACTGGGATAGCAATCATCTACTCAACGCCTCATTCCCTTTAATACCAGAAAGGGCACATGCCACCTTCTTCTAGTTTGTGTTGACAAATAAATCAGGTAGGAAGTTCAACTTACTCATCTGCATCAGATGTTTAAAGAAGTAGAAGACCTTTGTCAGTGCACCTCGGTTCAAAGTAATAATTCATGAAGTACAGCCAGTAACAGCAAGAAAGTGTTTGAATTTAAAAAGACCATTTATATCTGTGTATTGAATAGAACTACACAGGAAATTTTTAAAGACATTTGTTGGTAACTACTTGTGGATTCAAAATGGCAGTACTCGTAGATCATGAATATTACTCTGTAATTTCTCTGATAAATTCATCAGCATCAATTAGAGTGTATCTGGCACACCTCTGGGGCATATATGCAACATTTTTTTCTTTTAACTGCTTCTTGAGAGGTTTGCTTAATATGCTATCTGAGGTAGCCAGATTCAGCAGCTGTGTGGGCCAGATCTGTGCTTCAGGAGCTCGTCACCTTCAAAACAAATCTTGTCTGTTGCCTGTGAGCATACTCTCCAGCTCTGACCAGAAGCAGAAAGTATTTTTTTTCTCCAGTCTCCAGGACCTGCATGCTAAACCTGCACTCAGTGCTCTGTGTTGATTTGGGTTTTTTTTAAAAACCATTAGATTGTCAGAAATGTCTGAAGGTACCCTTTACTCATCCTTCTGTGGAAATGGCAGGTGCGAGCAACAAAGGTAGACTTACACATTATTGTTCTCTGCTACTTCTGAGAGTAATTTGGGCATGAATTAGATGTAAGAGACAAGAAAAGGAATTTACATTTGCTGCTCAATACATTTCAGGCAGGGTAGTTGTCCGTTGCAGGACTATAAACAGTGAAGATTTTCCTACAATAAAATAGCCAGGCTATAATCTCAGAGCTTGATAATAGCAAAATAATGTTAATCGTTCATCATACTCTGCGATTCTCTCTCTATTGTATCTGAAGATAGAAATATTAAATAATTAATCCCCACAACCTCTTAGCAAGTTGACTGTCATTATTTCCATTTTAGAGATAAACTGGGGAGCAGAATAATTAAATACTTTGGTTAAGGTCACACAGTACATCTGCTGAAGATGTGAAAATGAAATCAAACTCTGCTGATTTCCAGTTTGGTTCTTTAGGCATAGAACAGTCTTTTTCTGCAACATCTCTCTCACTCATGATACATCTCATGCACAGTCTAAATTAGAAGCATCATTAGGAAGTGAATTACATTCTCTCCTTTAAAAACTATTTGCTGATTTTAATATTAAGGACATTCAAGCAGTTTTCTCATACAATTATAATGGCAGAAAATCTAAACACAAATCTGAAAATAATCATGCTGTTTCTCCATGTTTTCATGGTATAAACAGCCGGTAACACCCACAGCAACTTTATTAAGACAAAGATTAGCAAATATGGGGGTTTAATTTGATTCTGTTTTCAAACATAGCAAAGCCCTAAAAGACTAGCATTTACATTCTCCTTCTTCTTTATCTCTTCTCCACGACATTTTGAGCAAACCTGTTGTTATGAAAATTAAGGCACTGTTTGAACCAACGAAACTCTGCATTTTTCTAGAGAAAAGGGAGGGTAGTTTTCAAAAGCACCTTATACAACAATTTCTAAAATCTCATTTTCAAAAACAAGCACCATGTACGGAGAGGGCAGAATTTGAAGGTATGAATGTTAATCATTGAACAATACCCAGAAACTTTAGAAAATTCCCCGGCACGTTAGCTGAATTTTTAGGTTCTGACATAAAAGGGAAACATTTGACTTCTAAGCACTTCTGGAATTCTTCATATAGAGCCTAAAGAGTCAAAGTGTCATTGAAAATAAGTTATTTTAAATCTAAAACGACACGGGCACTTAGGTATCTACTTTGTGTTCTTAAATGCACTTTTAGGCACCTGTGAGACACTACACCCTCTCAGCTGCCATGTAGGCTTCCCATGTCTGGAGACTTCTACTTCCAAGTTTTTGCCAGTGAAGTCTTCAGTATAAAATGCCTGAGCTGTCCAAAGCCCAGGGATAGCCCATTACCCTAATAGGATCCTCAAATCAAAATGTGTTCTCCCTGTGCTACCTGCATACTCGGACCCCATCGCCATTTTTGGAGCATGCCTAAACTTCACATGAGTCAGCATGGAGAGAGGGGAAGGATATCTGTTTGACATGTAGGTGAAAGTACTCACCGACAATACCACAAGGTGTGGTTAAAATGTATTTTGTCTGAAGTAGGGATTTACACTTTCTGCAGGCTCTCATGTGAAGCTGCTATATTCTAGGATGCATCACAGATGGAGGATGTTTGTCTCCACAACCACAGTGCTTTGGCCAGGTTCATGTTCTGCTACAGTAGTCAACTATTTAAATTTCACCCTGGGATGCACAAAGGCCCATATTTCTGAATACCTCTTTACAGCTTAGTTGTTAGGCCTCTTTCCTAGAAGGTAGGAAAACAGCTGAAACAGAAGGCATTTGGATTTGATTCTCCTGTTCTCCAGAACAGTGTTATAGGCAGCTAGCTGCTCCTTACATCCCCATCTGCCAATCCAGAAAGGACTGACCTTGCTTTATCCACTTGACTCCAAAAGAGGATTAATGACTCCACATCCCAAGGGGAAATAAGAAATAAATATCTACTCTCCCTCCCAGACATTTATCTTATGATGAGCTGAATTATTCACTGGGATGTCTATCTCTCTCTTTTAATATGAGAAGTAGATTATACAACCAGCTTAGAACAGACATCGAACTTTTAGGACATGGAAGTCCAAATTAAAATGCATATGATTGTTTTGAAAATGGTGACGGATTTCTAAAGCGTATGGATGACAGGTGATTTGAAAAGTGTGCCCTTAGCACTTCTGCAAATAGGAGCTAATGCATTTCACTGAGCTCACTTTTTTAACTTGGGACTTTGTAGAATTGTGCAACATATTGTGCAAGTTAAATTTGGTATTTCCATTTTTCAAGGAAGGATTCTATGAGAAAATGAAGATGTATAGCCATAGCTTAAATTATACCTGTTTTCAAAACCATTAGGATATATTAAACGATGAATTTTAATGTGGCCATCATTATGAAACAGTCAACAACTTTTTTTCTGTGTAGAGGAGTCCTATTAAAATTCATTACATTTATTTAATTTCTAGCCTAAAATTCAGTGATTTGCTTATATTCTGTGTAAAACCATTATAAAATACTATGCAAAACACAGTTGTAAAATACTATGTAAGAAGCTTTAAAAAGCTAATTTTATGTGTAAGTCTCTGCAGAAAGTAATGGAAACACTTGCTGACCCCTAATATTTAATCTTCTGGTTGTCATAACATCAGGGTTTTTTCTTAGCTCTTCCTTTTTTTAGCTCCAAATTAGAAGGGATTCTGGAAGAAAATAGGAATAAGGGGCTTTGCCCATCTTTATTGTCATTATAACTGGTTATAAAACAATATTATGAGTTTACAAAGAGCATGCTTTTACAGATTTGCATTGGACAATTTCAAAGTTACTATACAGAAAAAGGGGTTACCTGTGATCACAGCTGTAATTTGTATGCCATGAAAAATAGCTCTGCATTGGAAATCATGATTTGGGGAAAAAATCTGAAGTATCTGAGATAAGAGAACAGGGGAAGGGAGGAAGGAAGGATAAATTTTACCTGGCGGATAGTAGAGTCCATCACAAGCAGAAACTTTATAATACTTTCCAACATATTTCTTTGTTGTTGTGTCTTAACAGCAACGTGCCACAATGCATAATACAACAGTAACATGCAGTAAGGAGTTAACATGGGACAGAGCCCCATAAATACATGGGTTTTTTAATAATACATAACTGTCACAGTCTCCTTTTTTTTTGCTAGTTTCTTTTTTGGGGTTTGTTTTTTTTTTAGATCCACACCAGCTAAAAAGCACTTGAAACATCTCTGAAAGTAATGAACAGATGAACAGAGACTGCTGATACTACCTACTCCTCTATTTCAGAAAATGGAATGAAAGATTGGGTCATTTTCTTGTGATGAATATATCTTTACTTAACATTTGCTTTTGTGTAGCATATTGATTGTCTTTTCACAAAGTCTCTAAACATACAATATACAAAGGGAGAAGAAATGTAAAAATAATAGCTGTTCTGCATATCAGCTTGGAGTATATTTACCTGCTCTGCTCTTCCTCTTTATCCATCAATTCCATCCATCCCTTCCTTATATCATCTTGAGACTAAGTACTACTTCTTCCAGGTATTCAAGTCATACCAGAATAGAGGTTGGTTTTTACCAACCTAAAAAGCTTGGTGTCCATCAAAGAGAGTACACAGCAATCTTTCAGATGGCAAAGCCTTTACACACAAGTGCTTGCAGTGTAGTATTATTGTAACCTGTACGTGCCTTTTCTGAGCAAAGTTCTGACCTCATTGTCCTTTTGCACAAGGTAATAGAAGTGCTAAGGAACTACGGTTCGTAAGGACTGTCACAATGTCTTTGCTGTGTAAGATCCATGCTGTGTAACTGCTCTGGCCATTCTCGAGAAGCAAAAAAGCTCTGCTCTGGGCTGTGTTGGAGGGCATCCGTGCAGCCAGCCCTCCTGAAGTCATGCTGAAAGGTTGGGCACGTTAGCTCAGCTAGATTACAGCTTGTGCCCACATGATATCTGAACTAAAATGGCTTACTTTGGGCCTCTTTGGAGGGCAAACACACCGAGGCTATAGTCTGATGATATGGACCTACCAGTGATGCAAATTAGAGTTCTTCTGCAACCAGTACAACCTGCTTTGTGCACTTGACATGACACAGATATTAGGAATTAATTTGATAGATCGCATTTCACTTTTTATTTTTCCAGTCTGCTGGATCTCATCTGTGCTGATTTGCAAGACCAAAGCCATCACAGATCCTCATTACCGACTTAACAGGGGATTCAGTCAGTACAAGGGAACCGGTCTTAGTTACACAATAATTTCTGTACATGCTCTCAGAATACTGTACAAAGAAGGTGACTCTCTTTAACTGCATTTTATGTTTGAGGAAATTAATCAGACATAAGATCTGATTTGCCATTGTCACTGTCACCTGTCCCACCACTCAGGCAAACCAGGTACAATGTCATCCACACTGAAACTCTAAGTATCCTCCTAATATGTTGCTCTCATTTCCAATCTCTGTCAAAACTACCATCATAGTTTCTCTTTTATGGTAGTCTAAAGTGTGTTTGTCTATGTAAGGAGATTAAATGATATTTTAAATGTGTAGATGAGTTTACGATGAGATAAACCTCTCCCTGTTGGTCTGGAGGGAGATTTTATTTATATAAGATAAACCTTTCATTCACAGCAAAATTTAATACCAGCCCAGTCATTATGCTTTCCACAGTTATTCTGAAAAAGAGGCTTCTTTACAGGCAACAGCTCTGGCTAACTATACCTTAGAGATAACGGCATTTCCAAACCTGTGCTGTAACAGTCCACAGCCCTTTGGGAGCAATGTTAAAAACTGATACCTTGGTTAAGCGTTAAGATTAAGAATCAGAAGAAAAACTGTGGAAGAGACTAGAATGTGAATGAGGAGTACCTGGGCATTTTGGAAGACTGGCCGCAGACCAGCATCCTATCCTGAACAGGCAGTTCTGATGGTTGAGGATGAGGTTCTTGCCCAAGAACACATCCCAGATCTGAGAGCTCTGTAAGCATCCTGAACGAAATAAGAAAAGAGACACTTCTAGCTATTTATAGCATAAGTAGCTCTGAAATTTTTTCTCATTTCAGCATATCTTTCCTCAGCAGAATAGAAGCTCCATGTATTTTTGCACTACCACAAAATAAACTTGTTCTGCATCTTTCTTCATGTTTTAGCAGTGGAGACAGTGATTTTAGAGTTGTTGGCAAACCACAGGCGTTGCTTTCTTTACCAAATGGCAATCCTATGCAGACAGCAGTGACATACCACTCTCCGGGAAGAGACAAGCCTAAGCAGGAGTCTTTGTTTTACCAGTGTCTTAGTCCTGGAGTACTCAACAGAGGATGAGATCATTTTAGGAGAAAATGAAAAAAAACTCAAAACTGTGCAGAAAATATTTCACATCACCTGCTAACTAGCATAGCCCTAACACGCAGTAAAACAGCATGGGAGCATGTAATCAATGGCAAATTTCTCTAAATTATAGCAGTCATCCTGTGACAGTAATAGAGCTAAAGCAGTTCAGACCATATCCATTCCACATCTCTGGTGAGTTCCAAAATACAGAGAATATCACCCAAACATTTTTCTGCTCTGGGCCCACTCAATTGCTGAAGCAGTAAACTAGTTCCTAATGAAGCATTGCAGCCAAGTGTATTCGGCATGATTTTGCTCCAGACACAAAGTAGTCTGCAGCCATGGTTCGGATCCATGTGGCATCAAAAGAAAAAAAAAAGTAAAAAAAGAGCATTTGTTTGAGACTATTTCAAACCATTTCAAACCTTCCACGTTAAAAGTCCTCTGCCTTGAGAGAACAAGAAGAGAGTTATGTAAACTGCATTGGAACTACCAAACAGTGAAACTCAGAAGCTGCTTTCCTACAGCCCCATAATAGGATTTCTTTAAATCAGTACTGTATTTTTTCATCTTATTTTTGGGGGTACACCAAGTTACTTTTTCAAGTTTTGCTTTACACCTGTGATTCCTAGAAATGTATTTCCTTGGGAAAATAGAAGCTCTGTGCATTCACAGTGCTGCAGTACGCAGGAACCTAAGGCTTCCTGGGTTTAGGCTTACCACGCAACTGAATAAAAAACAGCTGGTGAAAACATTTCTAAGTCGTCTACGGTGTGAGAAATTTTTTTGTGTGAATTCATATGCACGTATGCAAGCATACAGGGAACGTACCAAAAGGCATAAAATATATTGTTTCGCTGTTTCTTTACCATCATAAATGTCACGGGGTTCCAGGGGTGAGGTGCACTGAAGTCTGGCAATTCTCATCCACCTTTAATTGCTCCTCAATAGCTATCTAAGCCAGAGCAGTTCACAGTGATGTGTACTTTCCTGCCATGTTTAGCTGCTCAGATCTATGTTCTACAGTGCAGTTGGGATGTTGAACAAGCTAGGATTATTTAGAGATGTTGTTCTGCTGCTTGATTGCCATAATGCTACTTCCCTCATCAGAGACATTTTGATTGGAAATCTGCAGTATGAGTCACAAAGGACAATGTTGATGTAATTAGGTTGCTAAAATGACAGTGACAGAGTGTTAGTCGAGCCGTGGGAATGACATTCAAATACTGGGTTTCACACTCTGTATTTACAATGGAAATATACCTTCAGACTTACGATGCACGGTAGCAAACATCTGCCACCGTTATTACAGAGAAAATGGGACTTATTATTCAGGGGGTAATAACAGCTTTCAAAGCTGCAAAGCAAAAGGCAAAGTGCTGATGACTGAGGAAAACCCACATTTGTGGGATATGTGCCAGTATCCTTTTGCCCTTAGAAGAAAGTCCTTCTGTTACCCCTCCTTAACCCTCCATTTGGAATTATTCTGCTTAGGAGGCTTTTCCATTAAAGTCAAAAGACGGAGGGCTAAGAATTGCCTTCACTGTATCATTTATTTACCAAGCCTCTCTTGCTTTGCTTTCTCTAAGTGATTTTTCTCCTCAACAGCTACAGTAGGAATTACTTTAATGTGCTGTATTCAGTTTGGCATTAGTTATTCTCTATATCATTCTGTGGCTTTGTTTATTATGCTGATTTTTATGGCATTATAGCCTGTCTGGTTTGGACATCTTGATAGCTTAGTGGTCATATTTATACTGTGGCCAACCATTAAGGAAACTTCAAGAACAGTGATTCCAATTGGTAACAACACATTAAAAGTGAGGCCCAGCATGGAGCCCCACTAAACATCAGAGCGGGACCTGTGTCGGCTGGATGTCAGGCCAGAGCAGGGCTCTGGAAGAGGCATACCAAGGAACATGAGAAAAAATGACTTGGTGGTTCAGAGCAGCATCATTTGGTGGCAGCACTGTCACCTGCACCCAGAGTCTTCCAGAAGACCTGAGAAGCAGGGCAGGGAGAAAACTGGGGTTAGAAGCAGACAGAACTGAACACAGTTGGAAGAACATAATGCCTCTAATTTAAATGGGATATTTACATAGTAATCTACACGAAGCCTGCAATCATAGGTCCAGAAAATATATGCAAAACACCAGTGTTATAACCAAATTCATGGGATTTTAATTCACGCTCATTAATCGGACAAAGTTTTCACCTGGAAGCATCAGTGATCTGGATCTTGCAGACATTTTTAATTCGGAGTGTCTGCTGCTGGGTGAACACAGAATAACTCTAGTAATGAATAATGAGCAGAGTGAGGCTGGTATGAAATGCGTGTAAGATTAAGAAAGAAGTCTTCAGGAAATGTCAGGGATGTAACACATGCTGTACTGTATCTCCATGAAGGTAACTGTAGCACCCTTAGTCAAATATATGTTTGTAGGCATGGAAATTAATTCTGCATAGCAAATAACACAGTAAAGCCATGGTTCTTCAAGTCAGAACTCATTTTATATAACACAGTAGGACATGTATATAATATAAAATGTCTTTAACAAGCAAATAATACTATCAAGAAACTGCCTCTGTTCTGCAACCTTTACTCTGGACAAGTCTGGAGGCCATGTCTTTCCTGAACACAGTGGAAGTCCTAAGGCTTCCAGTTCCTTATCTAGCATTAGTTGTCTGAACACTGATACTCTTTCTACTCTCTCAAAGGAGTAGAGTACCAGAAAAAAAAATACATGCACTGCTTCCAGTTGCTTTTCTCCCAGTCTTCTCATGGGCCTTCATTCCAGCTATTTCCATTTATGTAATAACTGTTGTTGGATTAACATGCTGGGCCCTATCAAGAACACTCAAAGTTCTGTTGGTTTTCCTTAAAATAGGCAAATGCATAGAAAAGAGCAGTCTCTAAATGAGGAAGAAGGACAGGAAAAGCGACATTGTCAGTATTATTTGGTTAGTTCAATAAGCTGTTAGGATGTTGCTGGAGCTGTCATATTTCTCTAACTGCTGTTAATTCTGAGAAATGGAAAGGGTGTGATGTTGTCCCAAAAAGGAAAAAAGTAAAGATGGAAACAGGGTGAGAGGATGAAGAAAAGGGAACAGTAGACGTAGAAAGCCGGGGGGAAGACACAGTTAAGAGAGTGGGTTGCGGTTGTTCTCAGTAGGAGTCACAATGTCTGAGGCTGAGACCATGAAGCTTTCACCATGGTCATGCTGTGAGTAGAGGTGACTAATACAGGACCAGTGAAGAGATTGAACTTTTCACAGGGTGTCACAGAAGCATTGTACACATGCACGTTACAGGTGCAGGTACAGATCCTTTGAGGTACCTTTTCCTAAAAGCTTAAGGGCAACCAAGTGTGGTACTCCTCTGGGTGTTTCCTACTAGAGCAACAGTTGTTGGATTGTCTCCTGGCGGGAAGTACAAATCACTCAGGCTACAGAATCATAGAATCATAGAACTGTCTAGGTTGGAAGGGACCTT
>RSEF01000003.1:81203637-81225096 GCA_003993805.1 Himantopus leucocephalus | reverse complement strand
GCTGACCCTTTGATCCCTCAGCTTTTATACTGAGCATGAGGCTCAGTATTCATACGGTGGAATGTCCTGGTTTGAGGCAAAACAGGACCAACACTTACTGAATACTGTTAGTACTATGTAGCAATTAACATCATAGAGCTCCAAATTGAGTATTCTCACCCAGGGTTAAATTTCCTTGAGGTACACATTGAACTTCTCCATTCTTCAGCATCACCCACCAAGTACATCTAGGTCTTTGAGCAAAAACAGTCCCACAAATGGGTTTGTCTGTGGAATTTGGATAATGAGGTGAAGTGTCTGTGCTCAGAGAACAATTAAGGCTGTCCTTGCTATCTCTTGTGCAACCCAGGGGAGTGGAGACTCGCCTGGCTATCATGGGATGCAGATAAGAAGGGAGCCCTGTGTAGGCAGGGCAGCCCTACTTGTCGTCAGCGAAGACAAGATAACTGGAACCTGTGTAGTTCTTTGTTTCTTCGAAAGACTACCATGCCCGATGACTGACCTCTGCCTCATCACCTGGGAAATGCATATTAAAGTTGACACGCCTGAATATACTAATGAAGATTATAGAGATCATGCTAAACATACAAGACTATAGCACTTGTTTCTCCACCCAAATCTTACTACACACCACCTGGAGAGGGAAACCTTGTCATTTTGGGGATAAAAAGATGGAGAAAATGACTCTTAAATTGAGAGAGAAGAATTTCAGTACCTGATGGACCACTTGAGGGGTTGCATTTTCTTCCTCCACCCCAGGCAGGGACACCTTTCTGGGTAAGCACTACGCCTTTCACTCTCTGGTGAATGTTACCCCTGGGCTGTTGGGTTATTATTATTTTTGCTAGCAATATTAACCTTAATTAGTAGCACTATTAGAGTCAGCGAACTTATCAATGGCAATCTCAAATCTGTTCTGTCGCTCTCAATGAAATAACTATTTTCGATTCTTGTGTATCTGACTCAGTGAAGATCCTTTGCTCAAACTCTGATAGATAAATCAGTGAAAGTCCTGGGACTCTGACAGCCAAATATCGAAACAACATATCCTTTTAACATGACATTGTCTTTGCCTGAAGTAGGAAAAACCCAAACAGTTTTCCCCAACATATTCCTTTCATGCACCAGAGGGACTTTAACCCCTTCTACAGTATGTAACAGGTTTGACTGAGCAGGACTGGCTCAATTGATGTTAACTGGTGTTAACTAACCAGGTAGCTTGTGCGAAATGCTTGTCACAATTTTTTAAAGGTTCCACTACTGATTGTTTTCAGGGTAGTTTTCAACAGCCCATTGTATTACTCAATTTTCCCAGAAGCTGGTGCACAATTGGAGATATGATACACCCACTCAACACCATGTTCTTTGGCCAAATTATTTATAAGATTTCTTTAAAATGAGTCACATTGTCTGGCTCAACCCTTTCTGGAGTGCCATGTCACCACAAAACTTGCTTTTCAGGGCCCAGGATGGTATTCCAGGCAGTGGCATGCAGCACTGCATGGTTTTCCAACCATCTGGTGTTTACTTCCACCATTGTAACCACATAGTGCTTACCCTGGTGGGTTTGAAGGATTGTGTCATTTTTTGGATTGTTTGTCATTTTGAAGGATTTTGAAGGATTGAAGTCAGTTTGCCAAGCCTCCCCATACTCATATTTCAGCCATCGTCCCCCATACCACAAAGGTTTTAGCCGTTTAGCTTGCTCGATTTTGGCGCATGTTTCACAAGCATCGATAACCTGCACAATAGCATCCACTTAATCCACCCCTTGGTCATGAGTCCATTTATACATTGCATCCCTTCCTTGATGACCTGAAGTGTCATGGGCCCACCAAGCTAAAAGTAGTTTACCTTTATGTTCCCAGTCCAAATCTGTCTGCAAAATTTTAGCAGCCTGACACACTTGTTATTGTTTTGATGTTCCTCAGTAGTCTGACTCATAGCTATGTGGGCATCTACATGACGTACCTTTACGACTAGTTTCCCTAATGGGTCAGCAATATCTTGCCACAATTCAGGATCCCAGATGGGTTTATGTCTGTGCTGCCAGTTGCTCTGCTTCCACTGTTTTAACCACCCCACAGAGCATTTGCCACCATCCATGAATCAGTATAGAGATAGACTACTGGCCACTTTTCTCATTCAGCAATGTCTAAAGCCAGCTGGATTGGTTTTACCTCTGCAAATTGACTCCATTCTCCTTCAGCCACCTCTGCATCTTATCGTGCAGTACTCTAGACAGCAGCTTTCCACTTTTTACATTTTCCTACAATACAACAAGATCTATCAGTGATCAGAGCATACCATTTCTCATTACCTGAGAGTTCATTATACGGTGGGGCTTCTTTAGTATGTTTCAGGAATAAACCAGTCACGTAAGGATGATAGAAGCCAAGCACTTAATGCGCACAGGAGGAAAAATGATCTTTAAATTCTAATTTCTCTATGAATATTAGAACTAAACAAGTCTGCTTTTCAATGCATTTGCACCTTTTACCCTGTAATTACCCACAGACAGGATAAACCAGATGCCTTTTCGCCTTCTGCCACTAGGCATGGACAGCACTTGGTGTGGACAGTAGATGAGGAAGTGGCTGCTGGCTGGCTAGTTCACTGCTGCCACAAAGAACCTGTAATCTGAACTCACCTGTCTCCTGGTAAGGACACTCCCACTCTGTCTCGAAGAGATATCCCCCCAACATTTCCCAAATCAGCATTAATGTAAATTATTTCAAGCGAAATGAGATAAATTTTTTTCAGATTTAATTGAAGTTGCTAAATAGGATTCAAGCCTTATTAGGCAAGAGAGAGACACAAACCTGAGTGTGTAAGTCATATTTCCATAACAAAACAGCCTGGAAATGAAACAGTCATTAAACAGAATGAATACCTGTTTTCAGGTTATTAGGGTTTCTCTTTTACAGAAGGGAACATTCATAATACAACAGCTTCACTAATTCTAAGAAGTTTCATCTGAGCAAACAGTGATCAAAATCCTTCTCTGGAAAGGTTACTTAAGATTAATGCATATTTGAATGCACAATTGTGCCTGGTGATGGTTAACACATGGCTTTGTGTGCTTATTTAAAAAAAAAAAATAAAAGCGAAGCCTGCTTTTAAGAACAGCAATGAGATAGCATAAATCTGGAAGTACCTCATACTGTAGTATGTTAATAAGATCTTATGGATTTGCCAAGCCAAGGAATGGTCAAACCAAGTGTAAATCCATGCAAAACCATTGTGAAGGTACAGTGTAGAAGCACGTAGTGGGATCTTGTAATTTATCTCTTTTAGGTAGGTTGCTTCAAGGTGGATTATTAAAAGTACCTTCCTACACCAGGGTAATGCATATAACCTGTAAATTTATACTGTAACCATTACATTATGGACAAGATCTAAATGTCTGGTCACAGGGCATGAGCAAAATAGGCTGCCTTGAAGGCCATCAATGAATGCTTGAAGGAGCTAAGGAACAAGAAAAAGGATTGTAGACAAGTGATGGGAAATATGACTTTGCAGGGTAGAGTTCTCTACATTTTGGGTGCGAGAATTCACATTTAAATTTTAATGTTATCTGCATATACTGGGGAAAAGTAGAGCTATTTATTAACTATAGTTTATTTCACACCAAGTGTGAGAAAAAAGCGAAATAGTAACTTGCAGTCCATAAATCCTTTCTTTCTTTCCTCTATTAATATAAAGAAAAGAGATTGCCATATACTGTTATTCCATACTAGCTCTAGATTTCTCAACCACACATAAACCAAAGAAAAAAGTAAAAGCAAAAATCCCTCTGAAATTATAAAAGCTTCACCTTTTCCACTTCTTCTGAATTGATTTTCTGGATTCATGGTTATTTTTTCCAAGTACTTTATTTTCTTTTACTCCTGAATGTGATCCAGATACATGAAACTAGTTTGTTGGGGTTTTTTTTTTTCCAAAAATGGGACTGTTTTTTTTAAAAATTCCTCTAGCAAGACCCTGATATTTTGATATTTGTTCAGGATCTTTGTGACTGCCTCTCTGAGAAAGCTATCCTTCTGTCACATTCCAGGTCTGTTGCTCTTACGTTTAGTGCTTTGTTTTGCAAATCAGTCAGAGATACAGCAGATCATTACATGAGAATAAAGGTAACAAAATCAAGTTTCAAGACATCTGATATAAATACAATATATACATCACCCACCTGAGCTATAGTATTGTATATAATACAGATCCAGCCAGGACAAGGTTTCTTTTCCTTTATATAATCCACATTTCAAATCCCACAAACAGTAAGGGGAAAAAGGAACACCAGACAGTCTGATTGTGCTAACCTGAGTTTATTAAGTGGACCAAGCGAGGGACAGGCTGCCTGAGGGAAAGCTTTACACAGACATACACATGCAAACTTACTGTTACCTGACTGCCAGTGAGTTGGCACAGTTAAGCCTGGAGCAAACAGGGCACTTTCTCCAGCTGCTCCATGGTGGGGCTTGGCACCGATGCGTTAACAGTTGCACCTTGGTGCTTCTTCTAGGTGGTGTCAGACATCTGTGTGCCAGCGTTTCCCCGATGTCTATTACTGGAGGAGTTTATAGCCAGATGTTGTCTCAGGCCACCAGCCAGATCAATGCACTATGCATTTCCAGCAGTTTCCTGGCACCTGTTGATCCATGATCTGTACCACACATGTTCAATTCTTTTTTGCAATGTCCTGTTGGCCGTGGCTGTTACTCATTCTTGATCAGAGCAAAGTCGTGGTGCTCCTATGACACATTAAATGTCACAGAGTCTTTTAAATCAAAGGAATAGGCCATAATTTCACTGTTCTTTACTATTTTGAAAATGTCGCATTCTCAGTGGGTCAAATTATGTTCTTGGTCATGAATCTCTGTGTGCCATTTGGCCTCTTATTCAGCAGCCATTATTCCTGATTTACACTAGTGTGGAAGGCTCTATGAATTCAGCTGGATTTATACCTTTTAACCCAGAATAACCTTTGTCCCAGTGACTGAGACCCACTTTCAATGTCTAGGCAGCAGAGTAGGTCATCCAGTATAAATTAAAGGACTTCTGAGTCATACTCTATCAATGATTTAGGGAGATATAAAATTTGTGTAGCCTTTTCCTGCTAGTGCTTTTCCCAAAGAGCTACGATTTCCCTTATTAAACATACACAAGATGCAATAAAATCTATTTGCTTGAATTTTAGATTCTAGCCTTTTAAAGCTTTTAAATCATTCAGCCAGAAGTGATTTCCTTCTGCATGCATGAAGCTTTTCTCCCTAGGATTATTTTTCTGGAGATACAAAATTCCGTGACTGACTTGACCTTGAATTGCTTATCTCTACAGCAAAATTCCATTTGAAAGAAATTTATTAGGCCAACAAGGCACAGAAGTTGATGCCCTTTTACCCTGTTCCTGTCTCTCTTCCTGCCATTTTTACTGACCTCAAATCCCAAAGAGAAAGTTGAACTTGAACAATTGTATGAATTGATTGGCACATAATACAGCCTGCAGCTGCATGGTCTCAAGCTCTGATCTCATTAGTTCTTCTAATAAAATATATTAGGTGTTGTGGTATTCTAACGGGAAAACAGAAGGGAAAACAAAAGTATTTTAGGAAGTGGTACAGATAAGTTATTAGAGTTTTCTTATTTTGAATCAAACTCTTGAGTCAATGTCACAGTATGCTGCCACTGAGCTTGATAAGCATCATAGACAGCATTTTTTTCATGATCAGCCCCTTATTTACTTACACATCCTGAAAGTCGTTGAATATGGTAAAGGAGCTATCGGTGTGTTTATGTTCACAGTGATTACTGTAAAACAACTGGCCCTAAGAACAGATTAAGTGGTTAACAGTGCAAAGAAATAGAACACAGTTTAGGAGAGATGATAAAGCATAATTTAAATTACTTAGACTGCAAAAGAAATGTAATTTCAGGTATTAATCTACAGAATTTGTCCACATAACTGGGTGTGGTAGTCTCAACTGTCATAAAATGCTGTCAGATCTTTAGACAAAGGAGTGGAAATTTCTTCAAATCCCATTTGAAATATTTTTGCCCAGGCTGAAGTTAGGTAGCTCAAAGGGAAGAGTGGTCATTGATGAGGTTTAAAATACAGAACCAGGAAAGAAGCTTTCTCCTTGGGTAGAAAACTTTCCTTGGAAAATTTCTGATTTTCATTTGGACCTGGTAACATAATTGTATAAGTATTCTTAATGGAAACAGAAGTAACCTTGAAAATTTTACCTTAAACTTCAAACTTGAACTCAAGCTGTGCGTGTGTTTTGTTCTTGCCTATGTGAGACCATGAATATACAAAAAAAGAGGTGATGCAGCAAAGGTGAATGAGTATTCAAGAAAAGATTTTTAAAAGAAATTTCTCTAAGGAATACTTGAAAATAATTATGAAACTTTGTACCAGGCAAGTAGGACAGAATCATCTCCTTTGAATGCAATCTACCTCTGGTCAATATAATTTTGCAGGTGGCTGGCATTCAAAAGGAAATATTGCTTCCGTCTTAACACAGGTGCCGAAGAACTTGTGATGCAGCAGGACTGCTTTCAATTCTGTATATGTGCAAGAATCTAAAGTAATTTAAAATTAAACTACTGTTTTGAAATTTTTGCTTTTACCTTTACCTACAAGCTATATTCTCTTATCTATTATGAAAGTTAAGTTTAAACATAAACTAAAATTTCTTGTGAGGTAATGTTTTGAGCTAGTGTTCCAGTTGTGGGGCAATGTTCTTAAACTATTCCTCTATTTTATGAAACAAAAACTTTAAAATAATTTATAACAGCAAGGGCTGGTTTCATAATAAAATTTACAAGAGAAATTAAGCACAGGGTACAAACCTTAGAATTTTGTCTAAGATTTTGCTAATAAAATTTACTGACACCTAAGGTCCTACTTTTCGGAATGCTAGAGAACTCTTTAGACTTCTCTAGTGCAGGATGCTGTCAGCAGTGAGCAGTGCGTATCGCCTTCTTTCTCTTAACAGATATTAGGCCATTTCTGGCTATCTTCTGCCATCACTCCTAGAAAAAAAATGACCAGGCAGATTTTATTCAAGTTTTTCAACTAGACAGAGAGGAATACTATTTTTTTTCCTTTTTTTTTCCCTTTGATTTTTTTCTTTCTTTTTTTTTTCTTTCTTTATTTTTTTTTTCCTGTGATGAGGATACTACACCTTTGGAAATCCAGATCTGTTCACATTATCTGCATAGGCTAGGTATACAGCTTAAACAGAACAATTCTCCTGTCTGGAGCAGGCAGCGGTGCACAGTTTATGTGATAATCATTCGTAAGGAACTGGACAAGCCTCAAAAGCACTGGATTAAGTGTAGAGGTGAAAAGTCAACAGTAGAACACTTGATAAGTAGATCTGATGCTTCTGGATGGTAAATACCCTGGATAGATATGAGGTAGACCACACTTCATAGAAGTTACGGGCCTTGATTCAGAAGAATCTCTTAGAGCTGCTTAAAAGTTGGCTGTTACTCTATGACCGATCCCACTGTAGCAAATTAAATGTTTACTATTCTTAGAGGCCTGTAAGCACACAGACAAGATTTTTTGAACTCTACCACTGCCTCAGATTTCTACCTGACTGCGATACTGTTTTAGATATACTCAGAGAATATTTTTTTTTTTAGGAATGTCTTTAAAATATATTAATCATAAAAACTTTTGATTTCTTCTTCTCTGCAGGTGAAAAATACTTCTTTTTTCACACTATTGAGGTTACATTAATATACGTTTTATCAACTTGAATAGGAACAGAATCTGATTTCTCATTTAATGGCACCTGTTTGTTGTCCTTTGTTGCTTAAGGGGAAAACCTTTTAACTCACAATTTGTCATATTTTCTTACATTATTTTCTCCACATATATTTTAGAGCAGGACACACTAAAATATTTGACTAGTGTCTAAAGAAATCCTGAGGTGTGAATTTATTAGTTCCCTTGCTAGTGCTGATATTAATCTTAAATTGATCAAAAAAGGAAAAGTTTGTTTTCACTAAATAGCAATTATAGGATAGTTTGGGTAAATATAATACTTGGAAACATTTAATAGTCTTTACACCGCACACTTCCTCTTCTCTCTTTTCTCAGCCAATTTGGTAGTAGAATTGAAAATGAGAAAGAGGTGTTTCTCTCTCTTCTCAGCCAAGTTAGTACTAGCATTGAGAATGAGAAAGAGGTGTAGTGGAAGCGTGCAGATGAATAATAATTTTAATCATCCTCAGCACCGTGTTGTAAGGTATCCAACATTTATGACAAACTAGTCCACAAATCTCTCGATGAGACATTTCAGTAACAGGACTTATTTATATATAGGCTGTTTCATTAATCAGAGGAGGATCTGCAGAGCTATTGAAATAACATCTCACAAAAAGCTAATGTACCACATTGCAGTATCATTTCTGTGGCGGGGGCAGTGGGGGGGACCCAGCATCTGCAGGACTAATAATTTAGCACAGTAAATTACTATACCTGCCTGTGAAACACTGCAGGTAGAATGCCATTCCTCAGCAGCAGCTTTCTCACTATAAATAAGCAGTTTGCATCATAAGAAAGAATCTCTTTACAATATAATATATTGCTTCTTTTTCTGTGGTCTCTGTTTGCCGGCTTGTTTGTTCGAACGTGTTCTGAGTTTGGATTCTTTCCTTCTTTGTCTTCATTAGAGTTTTTCAGTCTCACAGTGATGACTTTACAATCATGTGGTGTAACCTGGAGAAACCAGAAGAAACACATTCCAAAGTTTTTCTAAACACTGAAAATGTTTCAGCCAATGTACTGTGTTTATTATATCAACACGCTATGGTATCATTTGGGGGCAGGTGGGGCAGAGGACAGAGAACCAAAGACCATCTGCAGGATGAATAATTTAGTACAGTAAATTAGTATACCTGGCTCTGAAACCCTGCAGGTAGAATGCAATTTCTCAGTAGCAGTGTTCTCACAATACACAAGCAGTTTCCATCACCAAGTTCCAAGAGAGTTAAACTGACTCATGTCGCAACACTGGTGAGAAGTCAAGCATGCATTTTTCTATTTGATAGAAAGACTGGGTATTATAAGATGACTTGTAACAAAGTTTAGAGTAGATCAAGAAACAGATGCTTAAATGTCCTGGTGCCAGCTGCGATAACTTATCCCCAAAGAAGGTGGGTCCATCAGATCTCCATGCCATTCATCAAAAGAGCAATACATATCTGTGAATAACTTGATCTGCTTTTCCAAGGATTCTGTAGGTGCTGTTTCCATTAATGCTTTCTGAAATTTAAAAGGCCAGGAACTACTAATAATGTCATTCTGTTACTACCAAAATATTAATTAATAAAACTGTGGCCTTCAAGAAGTATTTTTCTCCATGCCTTAACAATTGCCTCTCTCTTAATTTCCTCCATTACCTAGAAAAAAATGGGTGGCCTGAGAAGGAATGTAAAAGGCTAATATGCCTCCAGACCACAGTCATCATTTGCTGGGGAACCCATTTACACTTGCTGAGTACAAGAAGGAATCTCTATTCAGTCAGCCCTGTACACTATAAAACCTCACCTTCACCCAAAAAATCCTGCAAAATGAATTGTTTTAAGGCCTTCTACTATTTAGAAAAAGTGTATGTAGTACTTTAAGGAGTTATTAGAGATTTGAAGGAGAGAGAAGACTGGCTGGAGAAAGGAATAAAAAAATCAATGAGTAGGATGACTGATGGATTATTTTGCTGTACCAAATGACTTTTTTTTTTCCTGTGCTAATATTTTCCTATAAGAACCTATCGTTAGGTGGGAAGGAATCAAATAGTCTTTCTAGAATTGATGTTCAGATGTTGGATTGTATTGCCTTAATCTTCCTCTAACCTGATGACGGGGATCAAGATCATCCAATGTTACTACTTTTCTCAAAGAGAAGAATAAGAAAGATGATACATAAATTCACATCAAATGCTTGCTCAGGCAGTTGTACCAAACATGGACGCACTTTTTCCTCAACTTTGTGGTACTGTGCATTGTTTCCTTCCTGTGACTCCTTTGAAAAATTATATAATTTGGGAAGCATATGTTTAAAAATGTATTTTTTACAGCCTTATTCATGACAGTCCAATTCTATAAGTCTTCTGCGTCTTTAGAGTTTTAAAGTTATCTGCTGAACAGAATTATTGGTTAAAATTTGGCTTAAAATACATGGTTAGTATATAACTGAAGATATACAATGGAAAAAAAAAGTGTTAAAAAAGAGAAATTGAAAGTGCTGAAATATATACAAAACTGCCTAAAAAATTAAATTCACTTTATAGAAAATACTAGCAATGTAAGGTATAAAGGTATTGTGGATGTGTTCCATATGTTTGTTGACTAGCACTATAAAAGTATGGCAAATGCCACGGTTGTTCTTATGGGAAGAAAGTTGAAGGAAACATGTTTTTCTATGTAGAGTCAAAACTAACTCCTTCTAAAATCATCTAAAAATTCCCAGTTGGTCATGAATTATGACAGTTAATAGACACAGGAAAATAGTGATATAGATTTAAGTTTGGGCAGATACAAACTATACCCAGCTGGTTTTTTCACAAGGGGTAACAGATGTTCAGAGTGTCTGCAGTACACCTGGCTTAATCAAAAGAAGAACGTGTGGCATGAACTCTCAAGTGGATACTTAATGTCAGGTTAAGTCTTTTTTTCTCTAAGAAGTCTGTTGAAGCAGAAAACCATCCTAAGTATACAGATTTGCTTGTGCATCTCTACAAGACTGAAAGCACAGTGCATTATTATAGCTAAAACTACTGTTAACATCATTTCAGTTGTACTATTGGGCTTTCAGGTTTATGGAGTCATATAATCTGGCAGATACTCCTTTTTTTAGCTGGACTTCGCTACGCAACTACCACTGGTGGGACAGAGGAGGTAAGGCTGATGACATAGACCACAAGGCAATAAAAATACATTAAACCCAAAATTTATTAAGAAAAGAAGTATAGCTGGCAGTTTTCACAAATTCAAGGTACATCATTTTTCTATTACTAAAAGCCACACTGAAGCCTTTATTTTTATTTGCTAGTTGTTGTTATTATTAGTAATATTATTATTAACAGAAACATAAGTATTTAAAGCTTATTCCTGCACAGAAAACTGTGCTACAGGGTTTTCTTTTATCATAACTGACTGCTGTGTATCATGTTCTTCGTTATTTAATGCTGCACCTGTACCATCTAAAATTAGTCACAGTTGAACTGGTGGGAAACTAAAGCCAGAAAGCAGTTGACATTCAGCCTTAGTCACTGGGGTACAGATAGAGAGGAAGTGATTAGAGTGTTGTCAACTCTTGGAATACTTGGCATTTTCCAGAAAAAAAAAAAAAAATACTGCTACTTAAGCATTGAGATTATTTAAAAGTCTTGCTTTCATTTAAAATGAAAAAAAAAAAATGTGACAAGCTGTTACTTATACAGAGAAAACATCACTCACAAGTTCAAATGCTAGTGGGCCTTACCCTCCCCTCAGTGCTTTCTATTTGAAATTATAATGCTTTATAGACTTCACCTTACCATTTGTGAACCCTTGAGCTAAACCAGAGTATATCCAGTATTTTGCTCCTCCCTCCAGTTTATACAATAATCTGAAGCCTGAATTAAACTAGAACAAAGACATCCAGTTCCTAGAAGTCTCCTAAATTAGTCTGATTTCTGGGATTCTTCTAAAAGATAAGTTCTCCTCCTCCTCCTCTCCTAACCATAACTGGCCTTCAGAAACTGCTGAACTCTTCATAGAAACTGTAAAAGGATAGGTCATTCCTCATGGTATAAATTCCAAGTCAGGGGAAGGCAGGGGGAATACATCAGAGCCATTGAGCATCAGATTATTTGGTTTAGTAGTATCCCATGTGTGGCATCTCTTTGATATGCTAAGAATTAGCTGTAGTATTGCATGCAGATTTTACATCCTCTTTTATTTTCTAGTGTTTATAGTGAATCACATAATTATTCCGTAAGCACCCTAAATAGGATGTAGAAAAAAATTATTTCTCTTCTGATGAGGGAAAGGCATGGGAATACCAAACACTGTGGTGAAAGGCAGATGAAATGTACAAAGGGAGAACTAAACATCTTTCAAGTGTCACCAGTATCACGTTAGCCTGTGAGTGCTATGGGAGTGTAAATTCAAGGGTACAGACAGAACTGCAGGTAATCAGCTGAGGCAATTAGCAATATCCAGGTTCTGTTTCAGGTAACTGTCAGAAGTCAGCCCAAGTTAAATTAAAAGCATAATGCTAAGATGCAAAGATAACTTTTCTCAAGTAGGAAAATGTTCACTAATTCTCCTTTGTCTTTGAGGAAAATATTGGAGGAAGAAACAAGTTATCAGAAGAGTAATTTAGGCATTATAATGGCATTGTTAAGACAATGCAATGCTGTGGTTTGAGGATATGAAACTCAGCGGTAGTAAGAAAGCAAAGGCTGGATGAAACAGCAGTATAGGGGAGCAAGTGGGAGGAAACACTGTAGCGTAGTGAGAACATCTGAGAGGCATATGTTCTTTATTTCTCTGCTTGCTTTGCTTTTTAAGTATTGCTTGCTCTGGAATATCACACACATGCACACACACACATGGCTTTACGTGTTTCACTTATTTAGTATTTCCTTTTCTTACTCCATGAATCTGAGAATCTGAGGTGGGTGGGAGGAAGGAAGACTGAAAGAGTGATGGTGCCACTGCTAATCACAAGCTAGGAGACATGGGAGTTTTCTATATTATGTTTTGGTGACAACTCTCAAGGGCAAATTCACTGCTCATGCCTGCAATCACAGCCAGTGTCTACTTCTGGAAACCACCCAATGCTGTGTGCTGAATACACCTACTGGCTTTGTGTACTTGCTTTGTCTGCAAGTCAGTCCAATGGCTGAAGGGCAGGTGCCCCACAGAGAATCTTGTACCGTAGACTGCTCTTGAACATGTCAGCTGCGTGTAGACACGGTCTGTGTTCTAAAGAGCTGAAGGAATATCCCCTCTACAGCAACAATGGCACTAGCTTTAACAAAACACATGCATAGTTAACAGTTAGTATAGAACACAAACCAATTTTTATTTTCGATGAGTATGAATATCTTAGGTGAACATACATATCTCAGACTGTAGCTAAAATCTGTATACATTGTATAAAAGATACTCTTTTATTCTTTTAATTGTTCTCTGTGTGAAAGAAAGAAAAAGAAGTAAAAGGTCCCAAGAATGACTTGACATGTATTAACAGGACAGTGTGTTATTCTAAAGGATTTTAACCACAGCATTCCAGAGCATTCCAGTAATATTTTATATTTATAGGTCGTTTTTGATCAGGCCTGAGAAACACCTGAATCTCAGTGAACTTATCTCAGACAAACCAGTCAAATAATTAAAAATCACCCCTTTCTGGGTGTGATTACTGAATAATGAATGTCTTGTATGCAAAGCAAAGAAGTTTGAGATGTAGTAGCACTGAAGTATAAATAATGGGGAAAGAAAGCCATTTCTCTTTCCTTGAGGTTAGGTAGCAGTTTTGGTAATGAATCATCTTCAGGAGTGGCATGGCAGGAAGAAAGTCTCAAAATGAAAATGAAAAGGCAATCAAGGGAAAGTTGCTGCTTTTTTAATTAAATAGTAACTCGCGTCAATATAAACTCTCCCAAAACTTACTTATAGAAGAGTTATAAGCAGTAGTGTAAGCAGTAGTTGCTGGAGTCTGCAGACTGAAGTTCTGATGTCAGACAAACCTTGAAGAGAAGAACTGTGGGATTCAGCTTTCTCTGTCCAGCAAATAATGAGGCTTTGGGGGGATCTCTCTGATAACCCCTTTTGGCACACTCAGATGGCTACTACGTTGGAAATAACAACAAAGTTTCCTATCTGAAGGAGCATGGCCTCCAATGAGAATCCAGGCTTGACTCCAACAGAATGATAATGGCTCTAAGGAGTCCAGAGGACTGACAAAAAGTCAGAAGACAGCAAGAAAGAAAGATAGGTGAATGGATACAGATGCTTTAGAAAATAACAATGAAGTTGTTCATCATAGAGCTTTAATTAATGTTAAGTAGGTGTTCTGTTTTGTGCTATGATTCTCATTATTTTTCCCCAGCAATTTCTCTGATAGCAGCATTTCCTCAGTTGGGGTTTTTTGTATGTGTTTGTTTGTTTGTTTTTAAGTTGACATGATCAGAGAAGCACTGTCAGTTGCAAGAACAGAACATCGGTTCCACAATTTTCCTGATTGTGAACATGATTCTACAAAAAACTCTGAGCTTGTGACTACAATATTTTAAGTATGCCTTGCTGATTATGTTTCAGGCAGTCAAGAGCATAGATTTCTCGTTTAATGTGAATCCTGGGAACAGCTATTCATTATTTTGGTTGGTGTGTATTAAGCCACTTGGAAATGGGACTGATGTCAATATTGGCCTTAAAAATCCATAAATCTGTACTACAAATAGGGCACAGAACTGAGAAGGTCAGCACAAGTTGTTATCTTAATTCTGTTTCATTTGAAAATACAAGATACTTCATATAAACTAAAACCTGTATTTTTTCTAAATAATTCATGAAAGTGCAGACCTACATAAAGAAGGAAACAATAATACCAATTTTGAATGGGTTTATGGCTTACATTAGTTTTATTTTGTTTCTTTTAGCAGTGAATAGGCTTGTGTCAGCTTAAAAATAACATATTTGCTGGTTAAATATTCTGCCTATTAAAAGTTTGATATTTAAGATTCACTCAGATCCACATTCTGACGGAAAATGTTCTTAAATTCTCTTTCTACCATAGCATCAGTCTTCAGCAATGGATTATAAATAGTTCAAGAAATTATTTTCATCTAGAAAGCAGAACAATTTTAATTGTTGTTGTTGGTGTTTGGGATTTTTTTTTTGGGGGGGGGAGGGGGGAAGAAGAAATTAACCTTCTTTAAAAACTTTTTTGTCTGAATTTTAGTTGAGAAAGCAACAGAGTTTCTTTATCTTCACCTCTCCAATGGATTTCATCATGTATAAAAGGCTAGCGGTAGCAGCTACTTTTCATTATGTTAGGATATATGAAAGCATACCAAAAGTGGGGCAAGCAAAATAACTAGATATTTCAGGACTGGCTGGGCAGGGAGGTGAGAACCTATGATGAAGTCACACTACAGGGGATGGTTATGCCTTGTGGCTGTGCCTAAGGCTATAGTGCTTGGAACAGAGTTTAAAGGGTCAGTGTGCAAATTAAACTGCAAAAAAATAGGACGTTCAAATCCAGATTTACCTTGTCTCAGTTTTATTTTTAAACTCTGTCAAAACCCACAGCGCAGGATTTTTTACTGAGCCAAGGGTTTATTTCTCCCTCTCTCTTCTTTTGTATTGCATTTTTAGAAATCAGCCTGTCTGCGGCTAAGTTACTGGAACAGTAAATGATATTAGCTTAGACCAGACAATTGTAATTGTAAATGACATTTTTCTCTCTCCCTCTCTTTCCCTAAATTTTGTAAATACAGCAGTTTAGGGTTTAGGATTTCATTGGTGGAAGTGCATTTTATTTATTTTACAAAACTGTGGGCCTTTTCTTTTTTTTTTCTAAACAACACACTCAAACCAAAAGGGAACAATATGAAAAAGATACTATGAGCACTAAAAACTTTAAGTAAATATTTCAAGTGCCTTCGGTTCTCACTGCAGGATTTTGTAAGTGTTCTGCTTAGGATAAATGTGGAGCTACAAAGCACCAGGAAAAGGTGAAGGACAGACTTTGCAAGTTAAGGATGTTCACTGCATGATATCCTATAAAAGTAAAGATGAGTTCCTGCTTTCAACCCCTTATGCAGCATGGTGTGGACAGGGCTTAACACCACATCAATGTTCCTTCAACCTGCACACATCTGGAAGGAGATTTGGGTGCTTGAAAGGAACTTGTGTATGCTAAAAGGGAAACAGTATTTCAGTCACTGGCTTTCCTCAATTATTTACCCAGCACACAGAGTGTAGGTCAGTGTAGTTCATGCTGGATACAGCATTTTTTACCTCCAAGAATGAATACTGTTCAGTAAAGACCTATATGATCACTAGGATCACAAAGTTGGGAATTATCACCCACATTTACTCCTAGCAAAATAAAAACAGCAGGGAAAAAAAAAGAAAAAAAGCCCCACAACTAAAATGTTGGTAATGAAAGGAGTCTGACCAAAAAATGCAAGAACTAGAATGCCTTCTGTAGCATATAAAACCAAATATAAAATAAATATTCAAAAATGATGGAACTCTTGCCATGATGGATAGCAGGACTTCGGATGATTAAAAAGCAGTGACATAAATGAAAATGGAACTTAAATGACAGTTCCACTGCGGAAAGAGGCAATAAATGGCACCACGGAGGTAATGTTATAACCAATACAGCTCACAATTTCAGTAGCTGCTTTTTTTTTTTTTTTTCTTTTTTAAATGACAGAGAAATAGGTAGCATTGGGTACTATGTGATTGTGGGACACTCCACTTTCTCAAAGAATGGCAGAAAAATGAAAGCTGATAGAATTTGGGTCCTGCTTTCCTATATTGTCTACTCTTCAATTCCTCTACTAACTACTTAAAGAGGCACAGTCCTGGAGACATTTGTTCCCCAGTGTTAATTTTTTAACAGAGTGCTGTGTCCTCAGTAGGTAAGTAAGTGGACCCTTCTGTACATCTGTTCCTTAGTTATCAGAGGCTGTCAAAGTCTCAAGTCAGTGACCTAACTGGCTTTTTCCAATCTTATGTAGAAATTAACACTATATAGAACTTTCCCATTCATTCAGATATATGAGGAACTTCCATACTGGGAAACATAGACATAATATGGGAAGACGAGAAAGCTAGACTATCTTGAAGAAAATGATACAAATCTGGCAGTAGCTCACAGAGATACCAGACACAATTGCTTGAGAGAGCTCAGGGTGCACAGAAATTTGTTGAGTATTTTATATTTGCAAAATATACTTTTCCTTCGAGTACTCAGATACCTTCAGAGGTGGTCCTGTGATTCCTGAAAGCTGAAGATTGACATTAAGGTCTGAGACTCGTGAAAGTTCTGGAAAAAATCTATTTTCTCAGTAAGTCCAATTCTGAAAAACAGCAAAGTAATTTTAAAAACTGGGTTCCCACTGGGCTAAATATAATAAGAGGATGTTAGAAATTCTGTAATGATATCCATCTTCTCTTTTTCTTTCCTTCCCACCGAGCTCCATAGTAGTACTATTTGTACATTTACTGCCAATCTGAGCAATATGAAGAGAAAACAACCCGTTTGCTTCCAAAATAACAAGACATATTATTAGCTAATCCATATGGGAGAAGGCTGCAGTGCTGCTTACTGTACTAAATCTGTTTCAAATTTCACAATGATCTANTCTCACCCCGAATAACTTCCCCTCCTTTTTTTTTTTTTAAAAAAAAAAAAAAAGTCCATTCTGCTTCTGTGTGTTTTGCCTAGGCTTGTTTTGCTGGTTCACACTAGATTCTGTTCATCTAAGGAATTTACAGAGGAGGTGACTGAAAAAAAAAAGTTAATTTTTCAGTATATACTGTTGTCCATTAGCCTGTGAAGTAGAATACGGTTGACACTGACATCGGAAAAAAGGGTCTCTGCAGTGAACTGAGTGCTACATTGAACATAAACCACAATCCCATGGAAGTACTCAAATTGCATTGTTAATCTCTGAATTAACAACTAATTTAAGTAATGTCAGATGCATATGAAAAAAAGGAATAAAAAAGATCTAATTTGTGTTTGAGGAGCTTTCACTGAACTGGGATTGAATCATTATCTTTACTTTTGCATATATCCCATTAAACTTTCCTGACTACTGATCAGAAAGAGGCAACATTATGTTAGGTAGCGGGCAAACGAAATGCCCTTTGGCCATGCTTCAGCAATAACCAGTGGGAACACTCAGGGCTCACTGATAATGAGAAGTAACAACATCATTTTTAGAGCAGAAATACAGATATAAGGACTGATGTAGTTACTCAATTAAAAAAAAAATCCGTTATTTCAATTATTTATTAATATTTCACATTTTCAGGTAACTTACTTGTTGTACCTCACTTGAAAAAATGTACCAGCTGAAAAAATGAAAAAATGAAATAGCTGTTCCAGGAAGTACTTTGGCTTCCACTCAGGAAAGCCAGGTAGTCTTGCACCATTGTAGCGTCCTTTCAAACAACCATTATAAATGTTCAGGTTGCAACAGAAAAAGCCACTGGGTTGACAACTCTTGGGGGAAGAACTGTTGTGCCTGTTGCATGGACACAGAGGATTTCATAAGAAACTGCAAAACAGGCCTAGAAAAAATACACAGAAGCTCAGCAGAGAATTTGAAAAGTCAACTGCAATAGGAAATAGATCATCACAAAAGCTAAATCAGATTCAGTAGAGTAAGCAGCATCCTTTACTTCTCCCATATAGATTATCCAGTATTATGCCTGGTTATTTTCAAGCAGTTTGTTTTCTCTGCATATTGCTCAGATTAGCTGTGAATGTATAAACGCTGCTACTATGGAGCAGAGCGGTAAAGAGAAGAAAAGATGGACAAGTGAAGCTTGGAAATTAGATGGCCTGTGCCCCTTTTTTAAGAAAGGGCATTTAATTGTTGACAAACCTCACTGGAATTTTTTTAGTAGATACGCAGTTTCCACATCTCTTCTCTGCTGAAACTTGCTGCTGGTACCTCATGAGAAAGATAGTCCAGATGGAAAGCTAAACTCAAACTGGGAAAAAAGAAGGAATGTGATGCTAAAATTAAAACTTCCAGGATGTACCATAAACAGAGCTTATTTGGGATGAAGATCTTGTGGTTTCTTAATTTGATTCAGCCCAACAGCCTAAATGCCACATTATCAGTTACCCTGATAAAGGCCTGAAATATTCTGGCAATTTTTCAAATTCAAATTGAGCTGAATCCACATGAAACATTACACTGAATCCACATGAGACATTTAAATTTTCCTCTCAAAATTTCCCAGAAATCACAATCTATGAAAAATACTATTATCCTCATTTATATGTTTACATATTTATTTTGGTCTTGCTGCAGGATAAAATCGAATTTCGAGTTACTCAAATAACACACACTGATAAGATCAAGCTATTAGGAATCAGTAAATTGTGTATGTAGGAACCATGTCTTGGAGAATCATCTGATGGGGTACAGTCTATTTTTAGAACCTTAATGTATTGCAGTGAAATTAGTACTCCTGCCATAGTCTCTCTCTCTCACTAATTTATTTCCTAGGCTGTAAATTACTGACTAGAGGTCATAGTTGTATGGGCAAACAGAGATATTGTGTAGTGTTAAAACTTAACAGCCACTAAATGTCCACTATATCATTGGATTTCTAAAGTACTGACTTAGTTGCAGTATAGCAAATGCTTTAGACATAAACGAAGTCACCTTTTTCTCCCTACAAATTCATTCTCAGAGTGGAAAGGATTAGAGTTAGAACGTGACTTAAACGTCAGAAGAAATTGGCCATGAAGAGCTAAGAAAATGCTGTTGTGTCATCAGAAATGCACACATCAAAATGCCAGACGTAGTGTCATTCGTTCTAAGGAAAGAGGATGAGGTTTATTTGCTCCTTTAATTGTGTATCAATAGTTGTTTGCACTAAATCCTTAAAGGAATGGCAGTATTTAGTGCTTTGTTTATATGCCCAGAAATACGTGTACCTCATAACAAGTAGTCTTGTCAAAGGACCAGAGAGCGGTGCTTGCTTTACCCATCGCCTCTCTCCCACAGCTCACGCTCTGCGCATCATGGTTCCTGCCTGGCTGTATTGTGGGGAAGATGTAGTGGAAACCTTGTTAGAACCAAATGTGATTCAGCCAGCAGCACTTTTGTATTAGAGAACTAAAATAAGACGGCGGTGGAGCACAGTTCTTTCCTTGAGGTGAATGACATTTGTGACAGCACATCTCTTTTTTTTTTTTTTCCCCACTGCTATCAAAAGCTTCCCTTTAGGATTCAAAAGAACAAAGGGACCTCTGAAACTGTGTCTTGTTCTGTTTTAGTGTGTTGTTCCAACAATACGCATTTTGTTTGCTGAATATGGCAAAAGAAACCGGTTGTATTTTTTAGGCAGAAATGTCCCTCCCAGTTGACACATTTCAGTGCCCAAATGCACCGCTTATGTGAAGGCAGAACACAGAGAACAGAAATGAGGAATTTTAATCAGCAGGGCGAGTCTTTAAATCCCATTTCCAGGCGACTTCCACGTGGAGAAGGATGACGTAATGCCACCGTGAAACAAAAAGACAAGGAAAAGAAAAGGAAAATCCAAACACCAAAAAAACCAAACCAAACCCGCCCCGGGAAGCGTTGGTCACCTCGGAGGGCGGGGGGGGGGGGGGGGGGGNNNNGGGGGGGGGGGGGCGCACGGCGCACTCGCCTTTCCAACGGCCGGCCCTAACGGCCGTTAACGGCCGCGGGTGCGGCGCGCCCAGGGCAGCGGCTGGGCGGAAGCGGCGGCCCCGCCCGCGTTGCGCCGGCGGGCCGCCAGGTGGCGCTCCTGCTCCTGCAATGGCCGCGGGTGGGGGACACACACACCCCCACACCCACCCTCCCGCCTCGCCCCCGCGGCCTCCCGTCCCCCCCCCGCCTCCTCCGGCGGCGCGGCCCCGCCGCCCGCTCTTCGCCGCTGCCGGCAGCCCGGCGCTCTCCCGCAGGGAAACAACCACCAGCACCCCCGCCCCGGTCCCCAGCCGGCGGCCCGGGGGGGCGGTAGGGGCTGCCGCTCCGCCTGCTTGGCGTCCCTCCGCTGCTCACAGCCCGGTCTTGCCCTGCCCCTTCTGAAGTCCGCGGCTCAGCTGGTCTATACACTTAAATGGGCTGCTGCTCCTATGCATTCAGACTTTTTATGAGCCTGAGTTTATAATCACTGTGTGTGACCTCAGGGAGCCACAGCTCTCCACAGCTGTTTGGGATATTTTCTCCTGATGGATACATTAGGTTGTGGAGCGGTGCAGAAACTTACGCTGCCTGCTAAGGGGAGGCTAAAAGGAGGTGGTAGCGTCTTTAAAAGAGCCAAAATAGCTACAAGGCTGTCTTAACAATTTTATGTTAATTCCTATAGCTTGTAACTAAGGGAGTGCTTTGACAGTGCATGGCCAGCAGGTCGAGGGAGGTGATTCTGCCCCTCTGCTCTGGTGAGACCCCGCGTGGAGTACTGTGTCCAGGTCTGGAGCCCTCAGCACAAGGAGAACACAGACCTGTTGGAGCAAATCCAGACGAGGGCCACGAAGATGATCAGAGAGCTGGAGCACCTCTCCTATGAAGACAGGCTGAGAGAGTTGGGGTTGTTCAGTCTGGAGAGGAGAAGGCTCCGGCGAGACTTTATAGAAGCCTTCCAATACATAAAGGGGGCCTACAGGAAAGATGCGGAGGGACTCTTTATCTGGGAGTGTAGTGATAGGATGAGGGGTAA